>JAZAYU010000021.1:207655-443305 GCA_038501625.1 Corbicula japonica | reverse complement strand
AAAGCCTATCAGACAAAATTATGCTAGATTAAGTTAAGGTATTAAACAATTGCTGTTTAAGAAGCTTTATATTAATGAAAATTCACTTATAAATATTTTATCATGAGTTTGAGTGTGTGAGTGATAGAAATAATACAAACAGTTTTTGTCGACCGAGACTAACCGCCCTAACTGTTTAGCGCAAGTTTAAAGAAATGTATATTTTGGATGATAAATTAAAAGAATGACAGGATATTCTCCATTCTTTGTGTCTCTTTATTTACTGACTTTTACACACATCAAAAATATTCCAAAACATAAAGTGTTGCGTTTTCATTGGCAGTCAGTATATATAGGGGCTAGCTTCTAATACCATCAAAGATTCTGGTCTCATAATTATAATCTTTTTTTCTTCAATCTATCTTAAATTGAGCTGGGTGATCGTTTAGCTAGCGTGCTTTCAATTTCGCGCTTCTTTTAGTAAATGCGCGAATTCAAATCTAAACTCAAATTAATGTGTTACAAAAATATAACCGAATTATACGAAATTTATTCCCGCGCGAAAATGTCTTCTGCCTTTGAGGGAAATATGTTAACCATACAACATGATTACATATAATATCCTTGATTTGTACTATGCATACAATCAGCATTAAGCCACAATGGATTAACAAAATGATCCGTGATGCCTATTCATCAGTAAATGTCTTTGAGAATGATACATCTCCCAAATGTAGGAGGAATACACGAGTGAATCAATAGCCACTAAATGATTTTATATTGTCCCGTATTTGTACAAATATTGGTTCGTACAACAAGTGTTGACAGATAGTTTTGTAATCATGTTTTGCTGCACAAATATCCAAGAGCGACTTACACTGATAAAAATCAAAGTCCAACAGAACAATTAAGGATCTGTTTATACAATCGATCTAGTAATTACAATAGCGCTCTGCCTCGCCGAGACGACAATGGTGTACGTTACAACGGAACAAAAACACGCTCGAAATGGAGGATCGCGAATTCTATAGACAAATATTATTTGTAAAGACAATAGCGGGTAATGACTACTAGATTAATTATTTAAAATTATTTAAAATAACTGATATGCTTGCTTTGGTTTAAATGATTAACTTGAGCAGAACGTAAATGTTGGGTTTACGGGGTGATTGAGTTCTAAGGTCTAAAGAATAACCATATTTTTAAAAAGATATTTATGCTAACTAAATAAAAACAGATCATATGTCTTTTGTGATATTTTTCTATGTTTGAAAAGCCATACTTAAAAAGGACAAACGGGATAATCAAAGCAAAAAAGCTTCAAAGGTTCTATACACTCTACAAAAAAGATGTGTTTGGTCGGCACCACGCAGTTTAAACCTAGAATCCTATTTTCTCGGTAGGAACCCGTTGTTCTTTGAACACTGATATTAAAAGGCGCCATTAAGGCGCTTTAAAATCAAATACTGTACTAATATAAATGCTCATTAATAGTTGAATAATTGATATCCTGCGAACGCCGTGATTGATAGCTTGTAGTTTGCACCCATCAACCGGCAACACGATACTTTATATTAGATATCACAATGGATGCTCGGGAATATTTGTTGTTATAAAACGCCCACATATTATTAATCTTAACTTGTCCGAAAAAGTTTTGGTGTGAACGCAATCCTCCGAAGTAGCGAAGGGTTTAGGTGCTGGAGGCTAATATACTGCCTGAATTAGATGGATCCGACCGCACCAAATGCACGAGCTCCAACCCTGAGCACTGCCAGTGTTTAGTGGTCTTTGCGTGTGGCTATGTACCCTTGTATTTTCACTGAATAATGAATAATGAATAACCATCTTTATTACATGTGTTACTATAAATAGTAACAAATAATGACCAAAATGCCCGGGTACTTAGCGTGATAAAGGGCGGGCCGAAAACCTGATATCGCGGGCCGAAAACCTAAAATCGCGGGCAGAAATCCCGTATCACGAATTATGGCACGTGGTAACCATTGATTCAGGATTTAACTTTTACATTTCAAGATGGCGACGATTGAATTGATCGTGTCCCATTCAAGTTTTAAGGAGCTAGATGCAAGAAGTAGCATATTTTAAAAAAGAACATGCATGCTAACATAAGACATATTCTAAGAGCTACAAATGACAAGAGAAACATGGAGAAATTGTACATACCTGCGGACAACCAAGAACAAAAAGCACTGTATTTCCAGAATCATCAATCATGTTCCTTCATATTTCCTTTAGGCCTAATATTCTTTGAAACAAGATATACCTATTAGATATTTGTTGAATTGAAGCTTACAGCAGCGTTATGAGAATGAAACACTCACAAATAACAGCCTTTACATACCCATACCGCTGTAAAACACTTCCAGAATTCACTTTTTCACAATCTCATTCCTTGCACAATTTTATCAAATCGTTCGCAGACATTATCACTTAAAACAAAATAAAACTAAAATTCAAATAGCAACTAGCTCTCAGTGTTACAGTTTGAAAATGTAAACAATCTTTAATTACGTCACAAAACTCTAAATGACGTAGTCTACTTAGCGAAAGCATTCATCGTGACGTAGTTAATTGATAAATAGACGAGTGCTCAGTAAATTTATGAATTACAGAGCATGAAAATGGCAGACATTGATATCAGCCCGGCACATGTAATAAAATGGTTATAAACCGGTGTTCAAGTGCCGGGAGGTGATATCGGCCCGGCAGAGCAACATAGGCCCTCGAGCTAAAGCTCTCGGGCCAATATTGCTCTTCCGGGCCGATATCACCTCCCGGCCCTTGAACACCGGTTAATAACCTCTTATTAAACATTGGTGTCTGTATATCCTGTTTTTTGCGTCTTATTTTTAATGTATCATTTTTAAATACATGTTTTCTCTTTTCCTCTCTGATTGTTGGCTGTATGGGGAAACTGTATATACTGAGTGTGGCTATTCCTTATACACATGCTTCACTGTTTCGTTCGTGCTAAGCAAAGTAGACTAATGGGAAACGAAAAACATTTTCTTTCGGGTTAAACTAGGCACTAAATGGGCTGAAGGTTATAAAGCTGGTCGCCATTTCAGCTAATCAGATGCATGAGATTGGTTGCCATTTTCAGTTTTGTAGCCATGGGACATGATTATATGAAATATTGAGAGCCAAAAAATATTTGTAATATGACGCCTTTTATGGGATGCAATATATCTTCCGACATATCCAATTTGATTTTAAATAATTAAAACACTTAACAGGCTCTATGCAATTTATATGGATTGGTAAACATAATTCTTGTTTTATTGTACTGATGTTCTGTTGGACGTGACACAGTGTCAAGTTTATGTCAAGGGTTATGATAATATAAAAACTAGTGCATACAAATATTTATAATAATGTATAAGTAGACGGTCACGTCGTACTATGTTTATGTAACTTAGAATGGTCTTATGACAGAGAGACAAATTAAATGTTTTTAGTGATCAGTACTCATTAAGAGAACGTTTTTAAAACCTTTTTGCTGATAAACCATATTTTAATTGTATAAATATTAAATAACAAAAGAAATTACCACTCTAAACATTTCTTATCTCTAAATGGTGATAGTTCATAGAAACAACTCTTGCACCAGTGCTCTATTGGAAAAAATAGAATAGAGATTTAAGGAATTTGAAACTAAGAAAACCCAAGATGGCTTCATTTTGGTGCTGACTAGACAGGAAGTGACGTCTTTTGTTTTATAATGGAACTTTCATGCAAAAACACCGGCGGAAACAAATAAACACAATTACGGAAAACAACAGAGTACAAATTACTGTTAGCATTGGAGCGAAATTGACTGATTTGAAAATGCTTTAAAAGATCATATTTTATGACTTGACCTGGAGGATGATTTGGATCGGTTTCATTATATCTCGCTCTCGCCTACGTACCGAGACTTCCTGAATTATTTAGCATGTTTTCAGTATGTCAGCACCACCTGCCAATAACTTTATTCTATAAAGAGAACACTATAATTAATCTTCAACTAAGATTCTCTACTCATGTTGACGTTGCTAAGTGCTTGTTTATCTTTCATCAAACCTTTCCTGATACCGGCGGGATGTCATCCACACATCCTCTTCAACTTAATGTAGATGCCTTAAGACGGATTTATCTATTTCCTACAGCACTACAAATGACAACACGTTTTGTAGAAACGTTCATATGAGACGGGGTTACTCAAAGGGCAGCGAGTAGCACCACCGGTTTGATATGTGACAAATTAAACATACCAAGTTCACATTGTTTTCTTTACATTGACAGGAAATTTTAAATAAAATAGTTTTACTTACTTGAAAATAATTATATGCATGTTGTTACCCAAAATTAATATGGTTTAATCTTACGAGTATGTTTGTAACTCGGTATAAAATTATTTGTTGTTGTTGTTGCTGTCGTGTTTGCCTGACTTTGTTGTCATTTTTGGGGCACGCCACAGGAAAATGTGTCTAATGAGGTAAAACATTTTGACATTTTTGTTGTTACTTTATTCGGAAAGAACTTAAAATGTTCTATAACTTTGTCATATCCAACCCACAGCTGATTTTGTTAAACAATTTTGACACTGTAGTGTTATTTTACCGCGAAATGCATAATAATTAATGTCGTCTGCTCAACTTTTTGTGGTCATTTTAAATATTCAATAACTGGTGGTGAATTGCAATCTCAAAAAAAGAAAAATACATATAACTTTATTTACAGCTCTATAATAATTTTGTCACTTTCAATATCGAACGAAATTTTTATGCCTAAAATATTTTTTAAATCTTGCAGTTATCGAAAAATCCAAAAAGCAATATCTACTCACAATGTTTAAACCATAGAATTTATTGGTACTGAAAGGTGGGCATAAACACAGAACTAATTTATACGAGGACAGTTTTATTCACTCCATATTTAGTACTACATCAAAACAGCTATTGACTATGTTGTTTAACTAACAGAATCACTAGCCTTTGCAAATGGACAGTGTTTTTTTTAAGTATAAAAACTAACATCAACTAAAATAAAATATTTTCTTTGGATCATAAAAGCGGATGACTTTATTTTTTAAAATTGAATTTCGAAATTTCGAATTCAAGATATCTGTTTTGTTCTGTTCTATCGGCTTTTGTTCTGATATCAGAAAAGGTTGGTTTGCTATCAACCAAAACTATTTTTGAAATCAGTTAATTATTTATGAAGGAATATAAATATTTACGGGCAATCGAAGAAATATTTATATAAAAAAAATGTATATCTGATATTGAAAGATGACTAATTAATAGAAGACATACCAATAATGTTTATATTTTTAAACAGTTTTTGCTGTCGGCAATTCGATTTATAATTACTGTCTTTTTTTTTTATCAAATCTTTATTATTATGCACCAAAAACGAATTCATATTACCAAGCAATCAGTTTTATGCCAACATTCATATGTTTATTTCTAATCAGACACACTTTATTTTAACAATAAAATAATCTTCCAAAAGGGAAGTCAGAACTCTATTTAAAATAATCACATTTTATTTCCGAATTTTAAAACGACTGCTATTTATAAAGAAAAATACAGATTTTTTATTTAGGTTACATCCATTTTGAATAGCGTATTGTTGTTTAATGACAGGAAAGATTTTGAACTTTATTTCAAGTTCAAGATACTCATTTTTTATCTTTCTACATGTAACAGTTTCAATTATAGAATCGGGAATAATTTACTGGCATGAAGAAATAAAGGTTGATATAAAACAATAATTTATATATGGAAGATATTAGAATAGCGACCTTAAGCTAGAGACAAAGCTAGAGACTTAAGTACAAAATGACGACGTCTATTTTTGGAATCACAGTCATATTTAAAACAAAGACAGATGAAACCAAAAATATCTTTGCCATGAATAAAATGTCACATAAGTATTTCGGATTTATGCAGCGCTGTAATAGAATGTCACTCATGGATTTGTACAAGGGTAGACATTAAAATTGATACTTGAAAACAAAAGAAAATAGTTTGAGAAAAAATGACGCAAGAACAATAAAAATCAGACTTAGTTTTATCGGAAGTTTCCAGTAAAAAAAACAACAAACAAACAGAAATTCTTACATTGAAAACATTATTTCTGCAAATATTGGGTGATACACGTATAGCTAATCGTTGGGTCATGCTATGACGAAAATGTCAACTTAAAGGTGTCTTTAAGTCAGTTCTATACGAAATGTGGGAATGACTAACATTTAAATAAAAATGCACAAAACAACAACAGAAATTACATGATGACAGCAAGATATCGAAAACAAAGAATTTACTCTCTCATAGGCACGGAACTTCCGGTTCGAGATACTAAACTGTTCATCAAAGTTCACAACAACATCATCAATTATATAATGACAAAAACAACGAAAATAAACTAGTAGACTTTGTATGAACTGTGATTCAATCGTCATCGAATGTGACAAACCAATTAGCACCCACAGTTTTCGTGTTGACGAACTCACATTAAAGGAATACCTCTGCTTTCTCCGTCTCGTTAATTATGTTTTGATCATGTTGACAACACTAATCATTAGCGCTTTCAAAACGGTGTTGTCATAATCGATACTTATTGTGAGAATCGCTCGCCATGATGTCTTTAAATGCTACAAAGCCATTCCATTAACAACAATCAATGCCTGCTAAAAGAACTGCCTTTTATTAAATCGTTAGATTATAATCGTTTCCAAGGACTTTTCAATCAGGGATCGGACATCATAGGTCACATCAACATTCCTGATTTGAATACTGATAACGGTGTGCTGAGTCATTATTAGTAAAAGTTACAAACAATTCAGTTTCAGTTTTTTATTCAGCAAATCGGCAAATCTTTGCCTTTGGCTGCAAGTTACAAAACAGAAATACAGCATGACACAAAATACATAAAAGTAATAACATATACATATACAACAGCAAAACAGCAGTTTTATATAACAAGAAAACAGAACAGAAGTAATTAGAAACAGTTATAAATCCTGAAGGGTATGTAACCGTACTTTAAATGCTTCATCTAAGTATTTACATAAACTAACAATGCGTTTTTTATTTTTACTTGACAAAATTGCAATGAATTTATTTAAAGAAGGCCATGAAATAATTCCAATAAATTTTCTTCTCAGATCTGTGTATCTATTACAACATAGTAAAAAGTGGTATTCTGATTCTAAAACATTTTGGGGACATAGTTTGCATAATCTTTCGTTTCTTTCTAATCTTTGATATCTACCGGTTTCAATATTAAGAGAATGAGAGCTCAATCTAAATTGTGTTAATATTCTTCTTAATTTTTCGTTTTTAACAAATAAAAGATAATCCTCAAAATTAAAAGTTTTCTTGTATCTGCTATAGATTTCTAATTTCGGTAAGTTATTTATACCTTCCATCCAAGTTTGGATAAATTGGTCTCTGATTCTTTGTTTCAAGATAGGATGATAATTAACTTGATCATTAAAATTAACGTGAAGTCCTGGAAATCCAAGATTATTTATGGTTTCCACCATAGAATTACTCCAATTAATAGCATTAAGGTCAAGTTGATCTACATATGATTTATAAATAGGAGAGTGTTGAGATTTCTTTATCTTAAGCCAAAATTTTATAGCTCTTTCCTTAGCTAAAACAAAGAGCGGAAAACGTCCCAACTCACCATAGATAGCAAGATTAGGAGTCTGCTTTTTTACCCCTAAGATAAGTTTACAAAATCTAATGTGTATTTTCTCAACATCTTTGTAATTATAAACTCCCCAAATTTCAGAACCATACAAAAGTATAGGTACAACTAACAAATCAAATAAGAGGAACTTTGTTTTTACGTCTAATCTTACTTTATCAAACACAGATAATAGGTTATAATAAGCCTTTAATGCTTGTTCGGAAAGTGCTTTAACAGCATGTACCATGTTGCCAGTGTAGTGAAATTTAATACCCAAATATGTAAAAGAATCAACATGTTCAACCTTTTCATCATTTATGAAAATATCAGCATGATTATTACTTTTTCTCTTTTCAAAAACACAAACTTTTGTTTTAGAAACATTAATTTTCAAACCCCATTTTTCAGAATACCTTAACAAAAGATTAACCTGACTTTGCAATGTTTGATGGTTAGTTGTAAACAGAACAATATCATCTGCAAACATAATTAAGTACATCGATAGCATTTCAAGATCTGTATCGTTAAGACATTCTATATTTATATTATCAACGACGTCATTTACAAACAAAATAAATAAAAGGGGAGATAACGGCTCTCCTTGTTTCACTCCAAGAGTTACGTCAAAAAAGTCAGACATGTTAGAACCCTTACCGAACCTCACACAAGATTTGACATTATGATACAATGATTTAATAATATTTAACATTTTACTGCTTATACCACTATTAACAAGTTTTACCCAAAGGGCATCGTGAATAACGGTATCGAAAGCCCTTTCGTAATCAATAAATATACACCAAAGTTTAGATTTTTTTGCTTAAATTTTTTGAATAACCGAGTGTAAAATAAATATTGCATCAGATGTTGAACGCTCATCGCGAAAACCAAATTGTGCGTCACAATAGATATTATTATTTTCACACCAGCTATTTATACGGTTTCTTAGTACTAAAGAAAATATTTTAGAAATAGTACTCGTTATCGTAATCCCTCTGTAATTTGAAGGTAAAGCTGGGTCACCTTTTTTATATATCGGTACAATAAAACCGTTACACCATGACTCAGGATACACGCCCGTATCAAATATCAAGTTAAATAAAGTACATAAATAGGGGGAAATAAATTCGTTTGAATCAATAAAAAAGTCCGCGGCAACATTATTTAAATCGCAACTTTTATTCCTTTTTAAGTTTCGGATTGTTTTAGTGATTTCAAAAACTGTGAACGGTGCGTCTAAATAATCTACATTAACCGGATCTTGTGTAGGTTCCTGGAAAGTTTGTGAATCAATATCTATGTGCGGCGTATTAGAAATATGTTTAAAATGGTTAACAAAATCGTCCAATGAAATTCCTGCTTGGGTATCATTTCTTTTATTTTTGAATTTATTTATATATTTCCAAAATTTGCGTGGAGAGGTTTTACTAATTTCAGTTAATCTGTCACTTTCTTTATAGTTAAAGACGTTTTTGGCTTTTCTCTTAGTTTTTGAAAAATGAAGTCTACTCTGCAGAAAAAGTAATTTGTTAGCAGGCGTAGGGTTTTGAACAAAATTTCTTTTTGCTTGTAAAAATGAATGCTTTGCCTGCCTACAGTCAGCATTAAACCACGGTGCTTTTCTCCGGATAACGTTAGGTTTATTTGTGACATTCAAAGTTCTACCAAAACATTGTAAAGATACGCTCGATATTAAATTTGTCAACTCATTTACGTAGTAATTAATATCGTAATTACCTGAGGTCAAATTATTTTCTAAATCATCAAAAAGATATTTCTTTTCAACAAGATTTTGTGTGAAAAATTCAATCCTGGAAGAGTCCCAGATTATTTTATTAACAGTATTTTCTATGTACTGCGGCGATTCATATTGACAATTAATGACAAAAGAAATCGGACAATGGTCACTAAATTCCGTTATATCATGTACGGTCATCCCCGAGACGCACGAGAAAGTATTGTAATCCGTGATCAAATAGTCAACAGTACTTGCCACAGCTCTGTTACGGTACATAGAATGATAGGTAAATTTACCCTTTTCTAGTCGACCATTAGCAATAAACAATGAGGTCTCCTTTAACATTGTTAATAGTTTCCTACCAAAATTATTGATAGTTTTATCTTCATTTTGACGCTGACTTAAAATATTAAAATGTTCAATAGGCAAATCAACGTATTTATCAAGGTTTATATTTTCAACGAAGTCACTTTCAACACCAGATCTTGAATTTAAATCACCAGTAATACAGACATCACCAAGATCTGAATATTTTCTTATTTCCGAAGAAAGGCATTCAAAAAAGTCAAACTCATATAAAGAAGAAACTGCATTTTTGTATAAAGCGAAGTCCTCTGGAGGAATGTAGCAAGTGCAAATGTATAGATCATGGTTAAGGTTAAAACAATCCTTTTGTAATTTAAACCAAATAATACCCCTGTTATCAAGGTCTATCAAGTGCACTTTATTTTTTAAAACAGATTTAAAATAGACGATAACTCCTCCGCTATTTCGCTTCGACTTACGATTAAGATTTGAACGGGGACAACTAAAGGAGTCAAAACCTTTTATTTCAATGTTTGTTATTTTTGAATGCCATGTTTCGGAAAAAAGAAGGATATCGTATTTCGCAATACGCTGCAAAAAATCAGGGTCAGAAAGTTTTTTAGTTATACCCTGTACATTCCACTGTAATACAGTTAACTGTTTCTCGCCAGTAAACAATAATGTAAAGGGCTTGCCACACTCCTCCCAATCCTATTCATCGATAAAAATAAAATTATCAAAATCTCAATAACGGCAAAATGCTGTTAAATGAAACTTTGCGCAAATGTATGTTATTAATGTATCTTTATTTTGAAGATGGTAAGACACGTTAGAACAGTAAAGAAAATTAGCGAGATCTAAAAATTCCCTCAACTTCTATTGACATAAATTCACAAAAACTAAACAACACAAAACATCATTTTAAATGCCCACATGAGTAATATCATACTGACAACAATTTATTGTGTCCTCGTGACTTGCATATGTAAACTTTACGAGATATTAGTAGAAGTGTATTTCACCTTCAATTTCCTGGTCGCGTAAACGGATGACAATCACCGATTTCTCTTTTAGTAGTTGAAAGTCTTTTACAAAGTACACAACATTTTCTTGTCAGTATCATTGCGCTCACGTCGGAATTTAAAATTATGTTTTTTATCGCTTAGTTTTTGTGAATTTATGTAAATACAATTTCAAGGAATTTTTAGGTCTAGCTTTGTTTCTTTACTTTTCTAATGTGTCTTACCATCTGCAAAATAAAGATACATTAATAACAAACATTTGTGCAAAGTTTCCTTTAATAGCATTTTGCCGTTATTTGAGATTCTTTTTATCGATGAATAGGGAGGAGTGTGGCAAGCCCTTAAAGAACTACTTTTTTGCCAAAGATATATTTGCCAGACTAAATAAGTAAATGTGAAAATTTTGATGTCCTTAAACAAAAAACAAAACGAAAACAAACAAACAACTTCTATCAAATATTGAGCTTCTAATTTTGGCAGCGAAAAAGGCCTGATAAAACAGAAAGTTACCCGAAATTGTAAGATTGTACCAGTGCCATTTTGCCATATTTAATGGTTTCAATTGCATCATTGTGAAGGCTACGGGAAGAGTGGTAACTTCTGTTGGTGGTTAGTATATTTAACCTCATTTCGAAACTAGTTTGTAATATTATAATTTTTAATTATTATATTAATTTTATAATAGGTTTGTCTGTATATGTTGAGTGTTCCTCGCATTTGTAATATTTGTTTTAAATATTGCATGACTTATATAGCGATTCATGTCACTTATGTTATTTTTTAATCAAAAAGTTGTATTCTATGTCAAGAGATTATTTTAACTGTATGCTGACTCTTGTTACACTGAATGATTGTATAAAAGTATCAGAAGAGATATTGAACGCGATTTTTCTGGGTTAGCAATCTGACATTCTTTACACATATCACGAGTCTGCTCATTAGGCATTCAAACGATAATGATTTGAATGATAAATCCTTTTTTATTATTTTTGTAATGAGCTATAGATTTAATTCTGCATATAAGAAACTATTTTATTTTATGCTTTCCAGTGAATTATAGAACTTTCCCGGTGAAATAAAAGTGGTTTTTCACTGTTTTCAAACAGTGGAATATCATTTTTATTTTCACTGATTTGTTCACGTTATCACCCAAACGTACATAACATTCCGAATCGTAACGTTTATAGTTATTAATTAATTAAAAATCCATTAACATTATTTTCATTTAAAATATATATGTTTTTTAAATATTTGTCTATATTTCAGTATACATGTAAACTCAAAAGGTGCATTGTCACATAAAAGGACAACATATTAAGTGTTTTCAAATATAAAAAAAAATATATTATAAACTGTAGAAGACCTGTAAACAAAGTCAAAGTATATGTGATGTAATTTTCTTAAATGAAGTCAATGTTCAAGTGAATATTTTAAGGCAAATTTGTTTTAGTGTTACTAACGCAGTAAACTTTATTTAGAACAGATCCTTAATGATACCGATTTGTCCAAACTTTCAGCGAAATTTGAACCCTTTCAGAAATGTATAAGCATTATATACTAGCAAAATTAATTTTAACCACAACTGAGAGGAACTATTCCACCATAAACTGTGAATAGGCAGCTTTAAAATGCGATCAATTTTTATGATACATGTAATTTAGGTGTACCGACTGTCCGACAAGTTAGGCAACAGTTTGCGCTGTGCCTGGATGGGTGGTTTGTTTTCCCCCAGACGGGAATTACATCAGTTCTTCATATTAAAATGAACATAGAAATATTACAAAATATTGCTTATGCTTTACTGCTGGTTAACTTCGAATAATTCGTTAGTTTTTTTTTTTATTTTAGCCAATAAATACGCCCAGAATATCGCCGAACATCCTTTTCTTCTCTTAGCTTCCATTTAGATGCTGTAGCCCTCCATTGCGGATTCATATATTCGTATTTGCATATAGACCGCTAGGCGTGCTTGCATTTTCCTACCAAGATGAAAATTATTCATTACGATTGACTGGTTCGCGCTCATTTCGAAGTCAAATATGAATGCGACAAGCAATTTAGAACAGGAAAGCTGTCGGACAAGTCAATGCAATATTTCACGGCATGTCAACCACATCGCTAAAAGAACGCGCCATATGGGGAAAGCCACAGGAAACGGTGTATTCCGTGTTATTTTTATATCTTGGTTCTTACTATCTATAGAAAGTGCATACAGATTTCTATTAATTTCTAACAACTCACTTGTGACGTCAACGAAAGCACGTTTTCCTTTGACGTGCCCCATATCTGTTGAGCGTTCACTAATATGCAATAAAACAAGCCTTATAAGTAGTTCTGTACAATTGCGAGATTACTTTTCGGAGACCGGCGTTTCATATACAAACTGGGGCGCCTGGACATCACATTTGTTAGTATTTACTTTTAGGGTTTACGTATTTTAGACATGAGACAATTTTTAAATCTTGGTTGGCAGGAAATTTATAAATAACGGAGTCCAGTCTTCAAAACAACCAATCACAGGAAAAAAAATACGATACTGTCTTAAATTTTGTATGTCGAAAGTTATTACATTGATTCAAAATAAACAATTCCATGGTAACAAAATATATAATTTAATAGCAAACTCTACTTTAACGTAAAATTATAACGTTTAAATAAGAAAATGACTTTTCCATAAAATCCGTAAGAGATTTTTATTTTTTTCCGGACGCTCGTGCTGATATTATTTTGGGGTGCTGATTGCAGGTAACCGTACTTTTCCCCGGAAATCAAATAGTTGCAATTTCGAAATAACAACAATTTTTATACTGTGGCATTCCTTATTTTTGCGGGTATCAAATTTCGCGCAGAAGACGTAAATTGCATCTTCGCGCGGGCATTCTTGCGCACTATTATCATAAAATTAGAGATTCATTGGTTGATTTCGCTGGGGATTTGATTTTGCACGCGTTTTCCTAGCGCGAAATACACGAAAATTACCCCTCAGGCGAAATATAATGATAAAACAATAAATATACGGTAGCACAGATGAGAAAAAGACATAGCTCCTTTGAAGCAAAGACGTTTAATATCATTAGAAACAAAGTAGAAACAAAAACTAAAGCATTATTTTTTTTTAGATTAATATGCCAATTAGTGAAAATATGAAACGTTAGCAAAAATAATAGCAGATCGTCTGCACAAATCCAGTCTAAAAACGACTTTTATGCGGTAGTATCATTTAATTTCGCAGAAATCAAATTTAACAATAAAGAGATAAATGACATTTTCACGCGGGCATGTTTTCCAACTGGTTTATTATTTTCATAAATTAAAGACCCTGGTTGGTTTCGCTGGGTGTTTGATTTCGCGCGCATTTCCTAGCGCGAAATACGAAAAATTAATACCCCCGCGAAATACAATGATACCACAGTATATATACGGCAGAAAAGATTAGAACAAGACACAGCTCCGCTGAAATAATGACGTAAAAATCATTAGAAACAAAAACTAAAACATTATATTATATTTTTCAGATTAATTTGCCAATTAGTGAAAATATGAAACGTTAGCAAAAATAAAAGCAATCTCTGATCGTCTGCACAAAGCCTGTATCTGTCTCGCGTATTCCTTCCATAATGCGAATATTTCTGAGGGCAGGCATTCTCTGTAAGCCGTCTCCAAATCCCCCAGATTTATTGTCCGAATTACATGAAATTCTAATTACAGAAGTATTCAGTTTCGATGCATATCATCAACGTTAATGGGAACAGAGAAAAGGGTCTGGCAAAGCGTAGACAAATAACCTCATAGACAAAACCCATATTTGCATTTGGTATCTATAAATATTCTCTCTTGCATTGATTTTCCCGCAACTTAAGGAGTAAAATATTCATTGAATGAAATGCTTGCCGTATTCCGAGAGTTGGATGCCATTAAAAACTTGTCGTGATTACGACATCAAAAGTCGATCTGTGACCAAAGACAAGTTGTAAGTATCCCAAGAGGCCAGGAAAAGTCGTTTGCTCTGTTTGACCGGTAATGAGACCATGAGTGGTTTTATCCCGTGTACTAACACCAGTGAAACAAGTACTTTATCACTCCGATCTTCGTTTAATTTGTCCTGAAAACTTGTATAATTATATGTTCACATACGTTTTACATTATCTTGCAGAATTGAAAGGCCGTATAGCAGCATCGCCGCATATTTTTTGTTTATGTGGAAATTTTCAACGCATACACAGGGCGACCACGTTTATGCGGCAACGCTCAACGCATAAAGCAGAAATTGTTTATATTAGGAGCAACTGTGCCTTTTCGTCACATATAGAGGACTAACATCACCATTTATTTCAAAGGTTAAAAAAGAGTTCAAATATTTTGACAACTAAACGATGGTATTTTGTTTTGTTTAAACCGTTGTTTCAGTCATTTCAATATTACAATTATGTTATCTCGGAAATCTTTGAAATATGTTAACAATCGCTGTGGCGGAAATCACTATAACTTCTTTCATGTCATCTTTGTCATCTTCTGTTATCTGCTATTTTTTATTCCAATATTCCAAAGGAAATCAAACTTATTTCTTTACTTTAAAATAATTATACCACAAAAGCGCCATTCAAGTTTACGCTAGATCCAGATTTCTAGATATTAAGATCTAATCAAAATTGTTAAAGACGAAACAATTCAATTTTGTTTGTAGTTTTTGATGAAATTGCATGTTTTTAAATACTTACCCAAGAGGGAACCATAAGGAAATAAACAAGATTTCATCATGCTTTTGATAGGGCAACTTTCTCTATGATTTTATAAATTACAAAATTAAAGGTTCACTTGTATAACAATAAAATCAACAAATTAAACATTTGAAAACAAGTATATTATATGAAATCAAAATGTTTTATATGAAAAAAATATTTTTGAGCATACATATTGAGATTTAATAATTGTTTTATTGCTTACATGCTTTTTGTTATTGTTCAAACATTTTTTAAATTATTAAACTACATGTAATTCTAAAAGCATATATCGCATGCATGTTGTATGTAATAGAACTATATAGTTTAAGGATTTATAGGCCCTATTAAATTGTTTAAGATTGAAACATTTGATGCATTATGAAACTAACACCGACAAACTTAATTAAACTTGGCTATGGCGCCACCTTCAAACATGCTTATGACTATTGCAGCAGCGTTCTTTGTGTCATGAGGCGGCTGTAGAAAGTCTCCACGTACATTCAATCAGTGCTGTTATCAGCTAAATGTTCTATCATTAAAGACCGTTGAGCAGGATACATATACGATCGTATTTATGTAAATAATTGAAAAGCGTTCAACCAGGTGCTAGGTGGCGTGGGAAGTATTATGCATTTTCATTTCTACCTATGAACTGGCTCAATCAAACCGAGCCGGCAATATTTTGATATCTGTCGTTTTCTGCGGCTTTCACAGTTCTTTTTCACCCATTTATTGAAAGGACACAAGTAACGGAGGCGATGCTACATGTATACCCTATTTCAACAGTGAATGACAAAAGCGAATTTAATTTGGCTGTCTTTTGATTAATATACCATAACTTACCACATGTGTTTGTTATAACCATTTATTCAATATATACTTTTTCCGTCTGATCTCGATCTATTCTCGGTGGATGAAATGTCAGAGTTTACACAGAGTATAATGAAAAACAAATTCCCAGTTTCTGAGTCAAACTATGAGATATGTGAACTTGTATCACACAATGTGAAGATTTTATACAATTCAATAAACACTTAACTGTATAAATATCATTCACCCACGATTTATCGAACGACATTTCAAAACTAAAAAAAAAAATAAACGATGAAAATTAAAAAAAACAATGTGGCTTTTACCTTGTAATTCAAATTACGATGTAATAACTTATATTTTAATGTTTTCTCTAACGAATGGTACCCTACCGAATGGTACCAGCCGGTATACTGTGAACAGCTTGGTATAATAACAATAGCACTTAACTTTCAATTGTTTTTGTTTCTTTTAGGCATTGTTTTTTTAAGACTATAACATTTATTACAAATAAAAATATATCAATACAAGGGCAGTTTTGTTTACCGACTGTAAATAAATTGCTAAATTTATGAAAGTTTTAAATATTTTGTTTAAAGCAAAAAGCGTACAGTGAAATCACGCTATTAAGACCAGCTCTGGGACTGGACAAAATCCTCTCTTTTACTCTTTTCCTTTTTGCTGCGTGGAGAGGCTGTGTTTTGTGAGGGTGGCGATTCCAGTTATGCATATTTCTTTTCTTTTTTTTGAGAAGAAAGTAGTGCAAAACTGTAGAAAAGGACATTGAAATTATGGTCTTATTTAATGGGAGGTCATAATTTTGGGGTGGCCTTGGTGAGTGGTTAGGCTCGAAGATTTACTGCATTCCTTTAGCATCATTTGTAAGTTTCTAAAATATTTCAATTTTAATACGAATTGTTAAATTAATAACCAGGACATTCACATATCCTTCTTCGTACAGGATCTTATTTAGTCTGGACATTGTGGGAACCAGCATGGGAGACTGTAAATTGCGATTAACCCACTCGACTATGTATTCAAACATTTAAAAATGTTATTCCACCTTCGTGATCAGTTAATATAGCTAGAAAGCTTAGGTAAAATTGCAAACATTATTTTGTCTCGCAAGCACTGCACTGACGGGAATATCAATCAACTTTTATGACAATATGGTCAAGATGTACTCTTTTTATGTGAAATTATAAATTTTAATATATAATTATTATATATATACTAAAGGAATTAGAAACGCAACTTCTTTAAAAACAAAACATGTTTCGTGATTGAAAAGGTTGCGTTTTTAATTTTACTATATAATATGTATTTGAAGAAATTAGAAACGTAACTTCTTTAAACATGAAGTGTATTTCTTATTTTAAGAAGTTGCGTTTCTAATTTCTTTAAGTATATGTAGTTAACAACTGAAATAATTTGTGAAAGAGTTGGTTACTGCTATTTTACGAACGACCTGAAAAAAAGATATAGTCGTGATCATTATGATTCTACACTTTATACTGGAATAACGCAATATTGCTTCTTTTTTCAGGTCGTTCGTAATCTAGCAGTAACCAACTTTTTCACAAATTATTTCAGTTGTTAACTGGCCTTCAACAGTTTTTATGACCGGTATATTTTTAAATATTTGAAAACACGTATTATTATCGTCCTGATAAGTGCCCAGACACGATTTCTACTAAACACTTGTTAGCATGCGTTAATTTTAGAATATTCAACAGGAACAATTTAGTCTTGCCTCGTTATGTGGTAAATGACGAATCAGCAAGAACAATGTATCTGTTTTTAAAATCCGATTTTTGAACCTATTGGATAGGCGAAATTTATGGTTACAAACTATTACATAAGACCTCGTGTTTTATATAACAGTCAGATTTTGATATAATGCCAGTATAGAAACATTAACTTCTGAATATAAAAGAAAAGGCAACACAATCTTTAAATATACATGATCCTGTGGTGGCCGTTATCCTCCGCTTATTAACGTTGCGTGCGAGGATCATATAATAATCACTCCAGCACAATGCTTGTGTTAAGTGACCGTATAGAAATAGAATGTCCACAGTATTCATTTCTAACGCTAGTCCTGATGTTTTCATTCTAGCAAATTTACATTCACAAGCACACAACATACACGTTATTTTGCGGCTACACCTATAGCAAGATTAATGTTAACGGTGTAAAAAAACATACACACCGAAGAACATGCACTTAAAATTGCTACTATTAAGAAATTTAAAGAATAAAAATGGTTTGTTGATATTTCTAAGTATCGAAATTCCCATTTTTCCCCAAATGGCGGCTATAGCTATAGCAAGATTAAAAGTAAAGGGTAGAAAAACACACACCGGAAGTCCTTTAAATTGTTACTATTAAGATAATAAAAGCTTAACCAATAGTTTGTTGATATTTCTAAGTATCGAAATTCTCCTACCTTAATATGAGATGCCAATATTCCTGTATCGAGCGTTTGAACACGTCGTTACCAGAGTGCTTTCAAAGAATGACAAGCGCGCGGAAGTCACTAACAAGGCACGTGACTTCGTTCAATGATTTTCAAACGTTTTTTCCTGTTCTTTTACAGGTTAGATCAACGCCTGGATAAAGATTCAATATTATTGACTGGAATTCGAATATAAATGATTTTACAAACATTTCATCATGTATGAACTTTTGGAAAATCATGTTGTTGTTGTTTTGGTTCTAAGTGAAATCTTAGGTTGTCGGAATTATCTAAGTACATATAATTTCGCTCTTTGAAGGCTTCTGAGTACGACTCCGTCAAAATTGTGTTGCGTTCATCCCGGAACTAGGCGGAATGGAAAGGCATTCATGAAAGACTCAATATAACCGAGCCCCGCATTTTTATACCTATCCTGTTCACTTGCTTTTAATGTTCTTTTTCCATCTGTTTAATTAACTTAATAGTAAAAGTATTTGCCAAAATATATACATATCAGGAAAGGCAAAGATCAGAAAACACAATCTGTCCGTATAGCCAGTACGAAAACGGAAGGTAATTTCCAAAGACGTGAAAAAGGCATATCAGTAAAAGCCTTAATCAGAACAGAAAGCTCAACACAGCAAAACAGTGGAGTGGAAAAGAGGGCAACCGTTTAAAAATTGAATGATGTCCTTATTGACCTTACTGAGAATAAAGCAGTTGCTCTCCAGTGCCCAAGGTTATAAAGCTGAGCATGGAAACCAGTTCCAAATCACAAGTCGCCATTTCAGCCAATCAGATGCTTGAGATTTGGGACTGGTTTCCAATATCAGCTTTATAACCTTTAGTCCTGATAAAAGTGTTGTGTTAAAATTGTATTTGGAATGTTAGATGCAAATTATATTTTCATATAGGTTTCGGGATGCGCAAATCTCACACTATCCCTAAATTTCTGACTGAGAAAAGATCATCATGTAAAAGTAGTTAAAACGTCGGGAGTAAGGTTACCAAGATGACAGCTATATGTAAATAGAAGATGAGTTTCCTTGATTCTTAGTAGCACGAATGAGTGTACTCTATGAACGTTAGATATTATGTAGGTCCGACATATAACGCATACCGTTCCGTACTCCATACTGTAGCAAGTCGATATAACGTCCAGACGGGTTAAAATTGATATAGTGGGACACAATTTTTATCACCAGGAAGGAATCAACCGTAAACAATCTGTCAAAGACTGGGTTCCTTCAACTGTCCTTTGTTTTTTAAGCTTTCAGTTTGTAATCTCTATGCCTATTCAACCGCTTCGCAATCCGGAAAACCACTTCGCAATCCGAAAAACCACTTCGCAATCGGGAAAACCACTTCGCAAACCGGAAAAAAGTAAAGTAGAGCGTGCAACATTTAAGAAACGATGGTGGGATGCAGAGTAACATATCTTAAAGCTTTTAAAAGAATGACAACTTTTAAATGACGGATGCTGGTTTGTTGTACTGATTATTGGCTTAACTTACGAAACAACTGTTTTGGCATTAGTTTTACTCAAATATTTCAGACAGTCAGTAACGTTTCCGGTAAAAGTTTTCTAAAACCTTTGTCAAATAAAAGCCTGTCTGCCGTGTGCCTCAGATTATCGAAAGCGAGACAACTGCTGTATTCAAATTGAAAATTCTGCAGAGATCTACTGGACCTTGTTTGTCACTTACAAAGCAGTATCGATATCATACGACAGCCCAAACGCTTATATAAAACTTACCTTTACGTAAGTCATTAACTTGTTTACATTCACTCACATTGTTTAATAAGGTATTTTTGTAAAAAAAAAAAAACCCTTAATACAAAAAACGTTGCAAATAGTAATTTCAAGTTTGATGAAATATTGGGAATCTATCATTGATCCTATACAATGCAACGGCAAATATAGCTGCAAAAGTCACGTTAGTTATTAAAATCTAGTCCCCCTTTCCAGAATCTGCAGTAGGCTTGCTATGAACGTAAAAAGTTAAAAACGATTTGCATAAAAAGACGTATGCATGAAAGTCGATACATACATAGATGATTGTCGCAGGTTACAGGATTTTGACAAACGAAAGCTAATTATGTCTAAAATATATATTTGCTGTCAGTTATGTTTTTGTGTTCAATCGCTCCCTATTTCTGCTACTGGTATGGCATTTTCCTCTTGCATTCCTAAATAAAGTAAATATCTATTTCCCAAAAAGGACCTTTCTATACGGGTAAAAGATTTTAAAATAAGTGAAATTTTATAATATTGTGCTAACAATAAGCCGTTTAGTTCAGTGGTCGCTCTGATGAACTCCGCCTCGAAATTTTATGCGCAAATCGATCGATCGGCAACATAACTAATTCTTTTCTCGAGGTAATCCAATTGGAGGATATGGCCCTTAGAAACTCAGCCCATCATCATAATAGTGCTAAAATTCCTTTATCATGCCAGAACGTTAAAAACAAATTTTACATAAAAAAGTAATGGGGCCGTCACACTACGACTTTCTGGTCAGCGTTCTACGACGTTTCAGGAAACGTTGTTATTCGTCCATGGTTGCTGGGATAGCGCCAGAAGTGCGTTGTGTGAAAAGAATTATTTATTCTTGCATATATGCCTACCTACACTGTACATTCATAACATATAAATACTACTCCATCTCTGACACATCGCTTTCCGCATGCTCCATGTCTTTCTTAAAATCAGAATGATAATATGAATGATGTTGATGATTATGATGACGACAATGATGATGATTATAATGATAATGAAGGTAATGATGGCATTTCATCAATTGCATTGCTTATCTGTATACTGTATACTCATTACAGTTGCTCATTATACCCCGTACACTTTTGATCGAAGGTTTTGTATACCCAGTACACTAGGCGCGTGCATTTCTTATGAGCTGAGAAATAGCCATGGTCAGACTTTGTATAACAAGTATAGAAATCCCTGAAAACAGAAACTTAGCAGTAAATATAGTGTGTTGTCACTGACGTATGAAGACGTAATTGAAAACATAGAAATCTGTCAATAATTAAAAACATTATGATATAAGATATAAATAGAGGAAAATAGTGAGTATTTTTAACTATTCTAGAAACATGATGAATAGAATATCTACTCAGACAGTACATGATGTGCATACTTTCTAAAGTATAAAATGGATCTGAATAGCAAATAAACGCTAAAATATCCATGTTTTGACTTTCTTTCACATCTCTAAATTATATATGACAAAAGTATGATAACCGTGTTTTTTTCCGCTTTGTCAGTAACATTCAATTAAAATGTTCTTTTTAGAGAAATGATATCGTTCATGAAATAAAGTTTACACTTCTCGGTGGTAGTTATTCACTAGTGTGTTTCTTGCTGTTGATTTCTTCCTTTTCTTCCGCTCCATTGCCGCATATAATCGCTACGATTATATTTGGACTTCTTGTTATCACCAACTACAGTCTGAAATTCATTCTGAATTAGCTGAACCATCTCTGTATTCACATCGACGAAATGGATCTCCGCTAGACTGCTTTCCTTGGCGTTTGCGCAATATTGAATAGTTGCTTGGACGTACATGCACACGCACAATTGTTTTGGCACGCCAAATATTGCTGAAAGAAAACATTGACACTCTAGAAGTACTGTTAAATTATAAGTATGAAACCATGTGAATATAATATTTCCTGTAAAAGATCTATGTGGCGGCATTCTAAAGGCAACATTTTTGTCTTTTGAAAACTTAAAGGAGAGTTATATATTTGATACAAAGATCTACATTTGTTCTTCACATCAGAGAAAAAAGTCAGTCCATAAGTAGCCAAACTATGGCTTTCTGAAATTGGAGGAGGCAAGTTTAAACGGCAAAAAAACCATATAGCTATGAAATATTTTTAACACTAAGTCGGTATTACGTCGATTATATGAAGAAAAAATTTCGAATAGCGTTAACAAAATTAAAGCTGCCAACTTGATTGATATGTATGCAACGAATCTAAAGAAAAAATTGCTCTTTATAGAAGCGATCTATTTTTGATGAATTTGAAGTATTAGTGTACATTAGCTAACGCTTTTTTTAAAACGGCTAATAACTGAGTTTTTGGTATAAGTTTAATCTAAAGTATACAATATGATGAACACATTTCTTATTGATGTCAATACTAGTTATTTACTCTTATTTCATTTTAAATAGCTATAATGATTGAAATTATTTTTGAGCCAATGAAAATGCAATATTTTTCAAATATTTCGAACCTTAATTCTCATAAAGTCGCGCGTCTGAAATGTGTTTATTATAGGTCGATTTCCTCCATAATATTGTCCGAACATTTATTGATAAACATGTATAGTTCGTCGCCGATCTTCTACAGTGTTCAAGGAGGCGTGACTTAGGAAGTTTGAAAAAGGAAAATCTTATAAATGTTTTAGCTTTGACTGGCTTATGATAATCTTATTAAATTTCTTAACTCTTTATTTCATATATACGTCTGTTATCACATAGGCGACCAGTTTAAATCAAGATCACCTATTAAATCAATGTCATCTGATCAGTATTTTACACTTTTTTGTCACAAATAACCTAGTGAATCTAACAGGGAGAAGTGTCGGTCGTGATCAGACTACACGGATGAGCTTGTTGATCCGGAAATAAACTATTTTACCATACTTTAAAATTTTTCTTAATGAATAAAGGGTAAAATGGAACTTCCACGGTTGAAACCTTGTTACTCAAAGCAATGATAGACTGCTAAACAGGTTTTATTTCCCTGGGAATCAGTAATGTTCAGATGTTGTTTTCAGATAAAGAAATTTCATAATTCACTTTCTATAATATTCTCTCAGTATGTTTACGGGCCATTGAATGACAAAACTACTTTTACTTTGACTATTGATTTTTGCATACCCATATATGGTTATTTAGGCGGCGACTGTTTTGTCAGTTACAAAAATAATTTCGACCATTATATACGTTAAAGTTTATTTTGAGGCTTGTATGAAAAATTAAACGGTCGCCCAGCTGTGCTGGGCCTGACCGTTTAATTTTCATACAAGCCTCAAAATAAACTTTAACCTATACAAACTAGGCATGAAACTTTTTTCAGTAAATGTTTTTACCGTATGATATTAATATATGTACGCGTAAATTCAGTTCGTGTTAAAACTAAATTGTGATTTTGAAATAAAGAATTGCGCTTTTAATAGTCTTATTGGTCGTTAAATCATTGAAATATACCTTCAAAGTTCCCCTTTCATCTATTAATGTATCTATAAATAAAAGAAATATTTACATTTACCTGCACTTACACTCGGAATAGCCACAGACTTGCAACCTTTTTCATCGGCTTTGTGGAGAGCATTGAAAATTGCTGAGTACAAAGCATTTTCACACTTTTTAATGTCAGAATCTGTGTGAGCGGGGTAATCTGACCACCTTGGACCCACTGCATGAATAACACATATGTAAGGTAACTTTCCTGCAGTTGTTGCACACACCGAATCACTTTGAAGAGCACCATATTTTTTGACGAAGGTTTTTCCATCACTTACAAGACTTTCTCCTGCGGCACGAGCTATAGCGAGAGCAACCCCTCCTCCATGATCCAATTGTCCATTTGAAGCGTTTACAATGCAATCAACAGGAACACCTACTATGTCTGCCTGATACACTCTGACGATGATATTGTTAGCCATCGCAAACAGTTTTAAATGTTTTGTTTTATTATTCCAGTCGTATATCTCGGGTGCTGATTCATGACATTTCCCGTATTTTCTTTTTTGTGTTTCCTTCGAGACAGAACTTACAGGGAAGACATCTGTCTTCTTTCTCGTTCTGTCTAAAGTTGGTTTAATTTCTCCGGTCACCAATTTTAATAAATGCCTTACCTTTAAGTTGTCGTCGTATGATTTGCAGTGAACCAAAACCACATTTTCAGACACAATGAAAGTGCAACAATCGTATCCAACTTTTTCCTCGATTTTACTGCATACTCTTTGTATTTTATTTTGAAGTTTGTCATCAACTGGCAGACGCTCAACATTCATGGATAAAAATGACTCAACATAGTTACGGACCTTTCTTATGTCATTTTCACAGCCCATGAAGTATTTTGCTGAAATTATGATTGAATCTTGAGAAAATGAAATATCGATTTTCGCGTCCCCAATGATTTCATCAAATATACTCTTGTATCGTTCTCTAAGAATGGTGATTATATCTTTGGGAACTTCTTCGATCACGTCCACTATGTCATAGTCGCACATTAAATCATTCCTCTTCTCATGGATTTCTTCGTTGATCGGAAACTGTGCAGAACTTTTTGAACCAAATTCACGAGTCCTTTCTGCCTTGTCAAAGCAGGACTGTACTGGTACAACGTGAGGTGTTGAAACTACCGTATCTGAGAAAAAATGACATACTTATCAGGGACCTTTAAAACTCGTTCAAAACAATAATCTTAACTTCTTTCAGGTCTTCCTTACACTATTGGTCTACTATTAAAAAAACCCAACAGATCGGTGATTACTGATAGATATCCATTGAAAGTATGAAAGCCACATTTGAGCAGAGCTTGACATTGCATAACAGAGTGTACTAGCTGTTATAAATGTGAATTCGTAGCCGAAACGTGCAGTATTCATTTCACATCGTCAAATTCTTTAAATGATATGGCATGCATGGCTTTGGTCCATGGATCCGTTTTAGGAAACCGTTATAAAATCCTGACTTTTGTACTCGAAGGAAGTACTGAAGAAAAGCTAAATGAGCTTGCCTAGATCGATATCTACGACAATCTGCGATATTTTTTTTATCAGATAGATATCGCATTGTGCCAGCACTTGGGAATTAGGAAGATGTTGTAATATAGATATTTTTAGACACCAGTAATATTTAACGATAATGTGAACCTGAAGGGTTACCGCCTTGGTACGGTCAGTGGCAAAATAGTTTGCCACTAGGGGTTAAAACTAAATTCTAAGGTGCACCAACCTCACACTTGAATAATGTTTTCATGTGGACAAACATGTACAAGTTGTCTAAGTTAATTAGCTCAACCCACCCGTTAATTCGAAACTCGGTAATGTTGCATGCAAAATCACAAAAAAACAAATAAAACATAAGAAGCTAATGTAACTGACAAGCAAAAACACGTGGGTACTAAATGTGAACCAATAGAGACCAGCGCATCTGTAGTTTAATCAGCAAAAACACGATGGCATATATAAAAGAAACAGATCGAGCTTCTAATGAACGTTTTTTTTTTCGTAGAAACCTTTATAAACCCTTAAACCCATGTCACCGTTGGGCAAAGAATAGGTTAACAAAACAATCAACTGTTGAAGGGTTAATCACCAAGCATGCAGTGCCCTGTAGACTGTCATATTGGTAGCATTTAATTTTAAACATACAGGTGTTTTTTCGAATAACTTTGAAATAAACATGTATATTACTTTGAACAGAGATGAAAAATGGTTATAATTTATATTACAAATTGTCAAGATGACTCGAAGTGTTTTTGAAGGCTGTAATAAATGATGTCGTTTTGAGACCATACGCCTGAATTAGAAATATATGCATCACACAAAAACAAAAATCGAGCCTCTTT
This sequence comes from Corbicula japonica, assembly GCA_038501625.1. Taxonomy (NCBI): domain Eukaryota; kingdom Metazoa; phylum Mollusca; class Bivalvia; order Venerida; family Cyrenidae; genus Corbicula; species Corbicula japonica. The sequence goes on along the minus strand of JAZAYU010000021.1, from coordinate 416,950 downwards.
GGTAGCACGACGGTGGCAGAGGTTTAAGAGTTTATGAAATAGATTAAAAGGGAACTTTGAAAGCCACCGAACACGACAAATATGAAAATAGTGCATATGAAGGCTTATGGGGAACTCTCGTATAAGAACCTAGATGCTCGATTTGTTTCTTTTGTCCCTGTCATCGTGTTCATGCTGACTCTAGGAGCTCTGGTCTCTGTAAGATCATTTAGTACCCAACCCTTTGGCTTTGCAAAGCTTCTTATGTTTTATATGTTTGCGTGCTTTTGCATGTAACATGGTTGAGCTGATGGGTGGGTGGGAGTTATTTTACCAAGACAACTTCTAATATACTTGCGTGGGCAGTAATTTGCATTTCCATTACTGTCCATGAATAGGCTCAAACCGTACCTGCAATATTTTCATAGTTTTCCTGTTGGGTGGCTTTTCAAGCTCCCTTTACATCTATTTGCACTTGTGGGTTGATATGAGAACCTGTTGGGGCGTGTGAGGCTGGTGCAACCTAGAACCTTGTTTAACCCCCCAGTGGCAAATTATTTTGCCACTGACAATTCGAAGGCGAAAAGGGTTCAAGGATTCTCAGTTTCGTTAATTGTTTATGGTGTCTTATTATATGACACACTTATAAACACGTTCTCTCTTTTCCTCTCTTCCTTTTCGCGCGGGGGGGGGGGGGGGGGGGGGGGGTGGGGGGGGGGGGGGGGGGGGGGGGGAGCGGGAAGCTGTGTTTGTGAGTGTGGCGATTCCTGATATGCATATTTCTCAGTTCTATTATATTGCCAAAAGACGGCTACATGGCAAGCACTCCGGAGTTCTTTTTTTCGAACTGGTAGGTTGTAACTGTATTAGCAAATAGCGATACTATCTATCTTATAAAATTGACAGATATCAAGAATTCGACATCAAGCATCGCGAACGATGTGTCAACACCACTTAAAGGACGATTGCTACAGTTTTTTCACCTTATTTTTCTACCAAAAGATTTTGATTTTCAGCGTTGATGGGTATTCAAAAGTATGAAATAAATATTTTATGTCATCAGACTTATTGAAAGTTGATCTTTAATGTTTGACACATTTTACGCACGGAGTAATAATACCAGGTTAAACAAGAACGTTTAAATAATCACAATAAATCATAATAAAACTATGTACAGTAAGGTTAACATATGGAAAATAGGACAAGATAAGTTTTTGTTTCTTCGATAAAAGAAACACGGAAAAAATGCACTAATTATGAAATTTTTATATAGTTAAAATTAAAAAAATTCCAAATTCTGACCGAAAGAATTAGTGTAAAATATGCCCAAATATTATTTAAAGATCACTCTTTAAAAAAAACTCAAGAATAACTATCACTATATTGTTTACCTTTATTGATTCCTTTCACGATTTCTATTTTACTTGTTTCCTCTGTTTGTCCCGATTCAAGCGAGTCATCCTGTATCTGATCTGAGTCCATTTCACTTGTGTTTTCGTCATCATTCTGTTCAGTTGAAATTTGTAGTGATGTTATCAGAGACTTTTCTTCATAACATTCAGTCAGGTTTTCGTTTAAACGTTCCCCGAACATTTGTGTGTGTGTGTCGTTTGATTCCGAAAAAGACTCGTAGTCCATTACTTGATTTACCTCATATTGTTTCGGAACATTTCCAGGACAAGCCAGTTTGCTTATATTGATTTCCGTCTCATCAATTACAGTTACAGGAAACATTTTAGTCGTACCAGTTTCCAATGCAAGATGTTTTATTCGTTCCAGTAATTCACCATTCTTTTCTATCTCGATATCACTTTTGCTGTTTGATTGTTGATATCTAGTGTCGTTTGTTTCAAGAAGAATGTTCTCAACTCCATGTACAGTATTCAAATCTTTCTCATCACTTAAACATTCTTCTCCTACAGATATATCAGGTACTTTTTCAACAAAAACATCATCCCCTTTTGCTTTTATCTCATACACAATGTCGTCAACGATCAGAAAATTATCTGAGAGCTCAACTGTTTCCGCATCGGCTGGTAACCGTAATCTTTTAAATTGGTCACCTAGAGGCCGAATAAGCCAGTGCCTGCCAACCTTTTTGACTTCAAACATTTTCTGTCTTTATTCTACATTCTGTAAATAGATGCGATGGGAACTTTTTAAGCCACCAAACACGACAAATATGAAATCATTGCAGGCTCGGCTTGATTGAGATTGAGCTTGTTTATTGGCTGTAATGGATAGGCATATTACTGCCAACCCCGCCTAGCCCCGAGTTGAGCGCTACTCAATATTTATACAAGTAAACTAGAAGCATCCTAAACTATGATATGCATTTGACGGGGAACACGGAACTTTCACCAGGGGGTTTAATCCAGGTTCTAAGGTGCACCAACCTCATACTTGTCCCAACAGGTTCTCAAATCAGCAAACAAGTGCAAGTTGGTGAAATAAATTCAATCCACCCAACAGCTCAACAATGTTGCGTGCAAAAGCACAAAAACATATTAAACATAAGAAGCTAAAGCATTCCAATGCAAAAGTGCAGGTACTCAATGCTCTTACCGAGACCAGAGCACCTGGAGTCAAATCAGCAAGAACACAATCGGATTGGAATGGAACTCTAAAAACAATAACATGATAAATTTTGAGTCAAGAGCCAAGACCATTGACTGAAGGCACATGTGACCTATTTAGCGTTAAGATGTGACATTAACACTGTTAAAGAATATTTGTTACACTTCGATGTTGTATAAATACCTTTTTTGAAATGCTTTCAAATACGAAAGCCTATTGCCTTATTTTGCTTTATTTCTTAAAAGGTACAATGGAATTAGTGAATAAGTGTTTTACTCAAAATATCAAGTGAGTAAAACTACTCCTGTTTTAATATCCGACTACTATTCTCTGTTACGTTATAAATTTCATATTAACAATAAGGTTCGTACCATGCACTTATTAGATAAGGAGAAAAAACAAACACGAATAACATCTTACAGATAATTTCATGTAACATCATTCACCTTTAATCTAAAGGGTTATCAAAATCGTTATAAATATTGATTCTGACATGTCGCTTCTAAAATTTGACCCCTCAATGTGGAAATACAAATTCCCTTTATAACATTACGATTGTCCAAGTAAGGAAGAATTGTATATTATAAAATTTATTAGAAATTCATTTAACGGATAGGAACATAGAATAATATTTTTACGGGACAGTATTAATTAGTGAAAAACTTTAATGAAACTATATAAAATGTTTAAAGTCGAAATGTGAATTTTGTGAAAAGTAAACTCGATATGTATGGGCTGACAAAGGTTCGTTTTTATCGAAAAAGAACATAACAATGGTTTTCTTTAGTGCAGACACTAGAATACCTGCTATCTGACACCTAGTTTTGCTTTATTCACGTCTATCATGTTTCCGTAATCTATATTTTCAAGGTCGTTCCGTTTTGCGAAAAGAAGATTATTTTAGACTTCAGAGAGTGGTTACTAGTTTCCGTTTCATTTTTATTACATACGTAATACACTCAAAGTATATAAATCATTGTAGCGCCGGGAAATGTCGCATCGCCGGGAAACGTCATAAATCTACGGAAAATGTCGCACCGTCGCCGGGAAATGTCGCAATCTGCTGAAAACGTCGTAAACCCCACTGCCGGTATATGTCGCATTGTTGACGGGAAATGTCGCAAAAAAATTCGCTGCCGGTATATGTCGCAACATCGACGTGAAATGTCGCAATTATTATTAATAATGCATCTTGATAATCTTCTAAAGAGAAAGAAACAAGTCATTAAGTATACATGTATTTGAATAGCGTATATTAAATTGAAAGTGTTATTATAGCATACACATGTAATTGATTAAATTGAAAGTGTTATTATAGCATACACATGTAATTGATTGTCTCCGCCTTACAAATATCACAGCTATAATTTACATGTACAAATGTATATGGCTATTTTTGAATACTTTCAATATTTTATTCAATTGTTCAAAGAACATAATTATGCAGATAAATATGATAACAAAATATTTTTATAATGAGCTTTGAATATACATGTTTCTGGTATTGTAAACCCCCCCCCACCCCCGATCATTACCAATTGTAGTAGAAGCTTTGTTGGGTCTTCATAGGCGTAGTAGGGTCGAGGTAGTGTCTTTATGATCGGGGAGCACTACGCTCCTAACACGCTTATTTTGGACATGTTCAAAACAAGTGTAGTAGGATCGTAGCAAACAAGAATCAGGGTAGAAGCGTACAAGGAGCGTGGTAGACAGCACAATCCGTCGGGGGAAAGCACTCGGCTGCGAATTGACCAATGAAATCAATTTCGAAGAAATATGACAGGTTTCAAAGACATGTCATTTACTTTTAGGAATAGGGGTCACGTAGGTCTTAAATGACACCTAAATATATTCATCGTTTGCACTATTCGTTTTAACTTAACTCCCTGTGAACCTCATTTTTATTTAAGTACACTTTTTATCGATGTCAAATATATAGTCTATTTGAACTCCACCCCTGCTAACAGGCTACATTATTTTTTTCTTGTAACGGTTGACTATATTATTTATTATATCAAGGTCCCGATGTTTTTTTAGCTGTTACGGAATTTAAGAGGGTGTAACCCCTTCCCCCATTGCGTATTGCGTGCTCTCTAATTTTGATCCCGAGTACTGCACAAAACAAAACTTGCTTGTTTCATGACAATTTCAAATTACTTTAGATATTACACGAATTTTATGCAAAAATATTGCTTTTCAAGTTCTGCATACTAAAAGACAGAAGTTTTTTCGTACTGAGTACCGACCCTTTGCGTACTGCGTACTGCATACGGCCTAAGACAAGCCTAACTACTGCGTACCAAAAAGGGGGTTTCACCCTCATTTAACGAATGTTCAGTCAATTATTAGCGGGAAAATCACCTTACTTCATTTCTGTTTACACTTGTATTTCACGAACCTTTCAAAATTTTATAAAATCAAAGTGCTAAACTAAAACTGTTCATAAACTGTTCATATTATTGAATTTTCGATAAATTAAAAAATACAAGTATATGTAGTATTGTATTGTATTGTATTGTATTGTATTGTATTGTATTGTATTGTATTGTATTGTATTGTATTGTACATGCACTAAAATTAAAACTACCGGTAGCCGTTCGGACTATTAAGTGGGTTTTTTATGTAGAAAACTTATATTACTTTGGGTATTCCAAGATGAAAAAAGGGCTAGATTTTCTATACATATTAATCTTATTCATTTTATGGCCATTTATGAAGACATCAAAATGACTTTAAAGATTCGAGGAAAACCATGACATTATGTGTATGCCTTGTCCACGAAGCCCGTTAAAGAGGAAAGACACGAAAGGAAATTTGAATTTCTGCATATGGAGATATGGCAACAAGAGGTATAATATTGATTAATATCTTATACAAGTGCGGATGATCACTAGCGAATTCAGAGGCCCAGGGCGCACCCGGCGCACGCCCCCCCCCACCCCACCCCCCTAAAAGTGCCGGACGTTTCAACCTTGATGACAAACACTTATATAGCGTTTTATATCATAATTTCCATTTAAAACCCTATTTTTACATAAAAATTAAAGCACAACATCTATTTCAAGTAGAACAATCTTTGACTTTGCAAGCATACTAGTGTCTCTGGTTGAAAAAAAGGTTATTTATTGTTCACGTTCCTCTAACCAGAAATCCACACCCCCTCTAATCTGAGATCCTGGATCCGCTACTTATGATTTCCCTAATTCAATCAAACAAACAAAAAATCCAAATCACACGATCAATAAACATTTTACAAACATTTAAACCAACGAGTTTACATTTAATTCAATAAAAATCGTTATAATCGCATATAAATTCAAAATCATCATAATGCAATATTAATAATAATTGCGACATTTCCCGTCGATGTTGCGACATATACCGGCAGCGAATTTTTTTGCGACATTTCCCGTCGACAATGCGACATATACCGGCAGTGGGGTTTACGACGTTTTCAGCAGATTGCGACATTTCCCGGCGACGGTGCGACATTTTCCGTAGATTTATGACGTTTCCCGGCGATGCGACTTTTCCCGGCGCTACAATCATTACAAAATGGTATAAAAGTACACTACAAGAACAGTTTGAAATAATGTAGAAGAAACAAACCAACCTGATATTCTTTCAATCTATGCAATCAATACTTCGGGTTCCCAGTTGTTTCACTATACTTTGGACTGTTGAATAAAAACACGACTCCGGACGACTCTGGACGAAAATTTGCTCTTGATCAATTATGATTTCAAAGGGCACAATGGGTAATTATTCTGTAGAAAACATAGTCATGGATTTATGGATAAGTAGGGAAACGAAATTGCAACCCTGGTACTTGTGCGCTCTAAAATATCTTATTAAATTTAAAAATAGTATACGCTAGCACGTTTCTTTCTGTATTTTATTTATTAAGCTATCAAAATTGACTTGCATAAACACTGATATCCAGTCATTACTTCAAGTAGAAATTACACAGTTTAAACCTAGGTAAAGTGTAGACTAAAGTGTTTTTCACCGGGCATTCGAAAGAAACAGGGTTGATTTTTGCAGTGTGGCGGCTTTTGAATTCTCCTGGTGCAAATTAGTCAGTACGGTTAACTGTGTCATACAACAAATATCGGGGTTATACGCGCAACCTTCGTTTGGGGTTTAGATGGGGGTCTGTCCCGGGTAAGCTCATTTGGAAACATGGTCGGAGTTATGTTGTTAAGCGCTGTCGCCGAACAAAATCGATTACCAGTGTTGGTCTTTATAATCAAAATCCACAGTGCAACCAACACATTATAAAATCCACAACTAGCACAGTCACTTTAGCCAAATGAGTAGTCAAATCATATTTCAATATTTTTAGTTTTACTTATAGATCTAAGAACGTTATAAATACTCTGCACTTAAGGGGGCACTAAGATTACAAATGGCGAAAACTAGCTAAAATTTCAAAAACAAAATTGGGGAAAATTCTCATTGCCATCTGGATTTTAATGAAGAACTATATTTATCTAAGGATGTACATATGTTTGCAATCTCATTTTAGTCTTATTCATGTTCAAATTACCAAGCACATACTACCAGGATGAAGTTCTTCTTGAATCTCTTGAAAACCCTAACATTAATTTGCTTAATTCGCACGAATGATTGTAGATCAGCAAACGCTTATTTCAGGTATGAGTTATTTTGGTATGAATTTCAGAGTTCTCATGAAAACGGTTTTTCTTGTGTTTTTGTAAGTGCTTAGTTATTAGAACATAAATTAGACTAAACTTTAACAGTAGTACATCCTTAGATTAATATATTTCTTTATAATATTGTTCCTGTTGAATTTGTACCTTGTGCTAAAGATTTATATTCATAAAAAGTCCTATGTGATCACGATGGGCTGGTAATCAGTATTCGATCGAAATAAACGCTTTCACGCGAGTCTTGCCTTTATTCCATATAGTCTACACCTATATATTGATCCGTGTATATTTGCTTAAAGGTTGAAATTTATTCAGTATCTTTAAACTTGTTTTATAAAGAAAATTTGTCAACAAAGATTCATCAAGAATATCAGGTATGTTTCTTTGTTTGCTATACTGGAATTTCGTTTTTAACACATATATTGAAACGACTAAAGTTAGTTTTAAAATGACGACAGAGCTAAGGTTACTAGACAATAAACAGATTCTTCTGGTAACAGTTTTCGGTAAATAGAGTGCCCAAGAAAATTGTATATTGAAAATGTAACTGTTCAATAAACAGAAATGAGTGATTATTAACTAAATTTCTAATATATTTATAAGAACTTTCAAAGGGAAAATATTTGGTTACTTTTTGAAATTTGGGATCAAGGTCAATGTTTGGTCAACTTACTCTCTGCTTTGACAACGTTTAAATCTGCCAATATTTAATCACGGGACAGAAACTTCTGTAAGGGTCTATAAGTGTCCAAAATAAATGTGCCCCTTCGGCTGTCTCCGCTACGACACGACAAGCCCAGCCTCACTAGCCTTACCTGTATCTTACTGTAACTGCTCCACCATGCGAGATCTTGACCGGTATCTACGCTTAAATAAATTGTTCTTAGAACAGTGGAGGTTAATGTCTGGAAACTGTCACCATGTCTATGACTGAGCTATGTTTTAGAACAAAATATCAAAGTTCCTAGAAATGCATGAAATGTTTAAATATGGAAAAAATTCGAAACTGCATCAGAGCAGTTAACGCAGCATATATTTAAGAACAGAGACTGAGATGGTTTCATGTGTTTGTATTATGGGGATATTTTTTCCTTATAAAAAAAGTTCACTATACTGTATATTGCTGAATGTAAAGGCAATTTGTCTTACATAGCTGAAAGCATGTTCATTTAATCGTATAATGCATTGGGTCCTAATTCAAGCACTAAGGTTTACATTTAAACGCTTTGCGCGATATAAGGACGTCCATTCCTTTTATTTTAACTAAGTGTATTTATTCGATTATTTGATTTCAATTTATATCTTTAGTTTTGTCTATGTTAAAATATAAACGAACAAAATGTTCGAGGTGAAGAAGGTAGGGAGACACTGGTTAATTCGACCACAAGGCGGCCAGTTCAGTCGATTACGATTACCTGCCGATGCCGAATCTGTTGAACTTTCAGATAATTTTTTGATAGTTAACGACATCGTGTACGAAATAACCTCAAGCGGAAACGATGTTTTTCTAGAAAAACTACCGGACGTCTGCCTAGGAGAAGATACTTTAAGTGTTGCAAGTTTCATTCCAGGAGCAGAAAACATTCTTAATGAAATGTCCGGAATAACACAGCAATCGTCCTATGAGAAGTTTAACGCTGAAAAGAATGATGGAGCTTCAGAGCAACTAGAGATCATTGACTTGGAGGCTAGCAACTACTACTAAATTATTTCCTATAACTATTATTTTTGAGACAGAAAATAACCAAGCCAATCAGGCTAGCTCGGGAAATGTGCCAATAGACTGCACAGGCACAGTAAATAATGTAATCGTCTCTGATTTGGAATCAAACGACACCCAAAGTTTGATGCTAGAAGACCGTGTCAGTGAAGTTAAAAGCCAAGCTGACTTTTATAAATAAAAGCCACTAATAACATCATCTGAAATTTCAAGTGAGCAGAAAGATGAAATAAAATCATCAGCAATAGATTCAAATGAAGTAGGGGATAAAAAGATTTGAATGAAATGGAGGCAGTTTATATGGAGAAAGACTGTCTTGAAGCAAGCCGCTCTCAGGAAACACATAAAAAAGAAAGAGTAGAGGGGACTTTAGAAGGTACGAACAAAGTTTTGTGCTGTTTTTGTTCTATGCCATTTTGCACACAAAACAGTGGACACATACACAATTTTGTCCCACTTTGTCCAAGTGAAACATTAATATTACATATCTTTTGAATGTAAAATAAAAAAGTCTGTTTTGTGTTATTTGATGCCTAGACTAGAGCATAAGAGAATTGTTGCGCACTTCCAGTATAGTTTTTCTTATATCTGTCAATATCCCGTATATTCCTGCGTACCCCGATTTGCGATTAAACATACTTCTAATTCTAGTCTACTATTTTGTTTACATTTGTGTTCTTGTTCTTTCCAATTATAGATTTCCTTAAGTCTCGTTTGTAGACAGTAATTGTTGTGCACATAGTGCTAGATTTCATTTACATTTCAATGTGTGTTTATCTTTGAAAGGTCGTTTTCTTCTTTTTATCTTCCCCGAGTTTTATTCCCTTATAAATCGTATCTATAAATGCTTTAATCATTCAACAATTTATGAATAACATAAATTTAGAATTAAAATGCCATAAAGTTCATCCCTATTACGATAAACTAGATGAAAAGGAAGTTTTAAACCACTTTTACATGACAAATATGATTAAATTGTAAGATCCAGTTAAATGAGCTTGCTTAAAGGTAGTAATCAGAGTGCATATCACTGCCTATGCCATATAGCCCCTGGTTCACCGCAACAACAAAAAATACACAAGTTAACAATTCGAATTCGTAGTCATTTTAACAAAACAAACATGACATTTAAAAAACATCCTTCTACTAATCTTTCAATGAATAGGAACAAGCGAGTGATAAACTTAATTTTAATGAATTTTCAAATATTGTTAAATGTTGATCGGATGTTGATTAATTTTATTTCGAGGTTCCCATGACCGTGAAATTTCAACTACCTATTCTCAAACGTTGAGGAGAAACAACTGATTTACATAAACATGTTTAGAGCGTGTTTAACCTGTTCGTTTGTTATTTATACTTTACAGTCTAACAATGGATTTCATGTACAGAGAACACAATCTGCCAAAGAATGCTTGCCTCACCAAGAACAAACCAGTCACGATTTAAAGCTCTAACTGTATAGCATACTTGCTGTCTCCTATATTTCACCTTAATATGTGTAAAGTTGCAAATTCAAAAGGCCTTACGTATGAATTTGGTCAAAATATAAGAGCATGTGCTCTTTTGTTTCGTTGCGTTGTTATTTACTGTGTCAGAGACCAAGTCATGTTGCGTTTCCTCATGTAAGCAGTTTACGTTTTATGATTTATTCCTTTCGTATTGTCTCTTTTCTCTACCATCGGTGAGCCATGTATTTATAATATCTGACATGAAAGTAAAAAGTAATATATAACTATAACATCACATTTAAAAGATAGAAATCTGTTTTTCAGTCCAATCTCGTCATAATCGGGACATCTCAAAACACGGAAACAAACAAGAACAACATATATTTCATTCTGAAGAACATTAACAACACAGAGCTTTTGAAGAAGGTAAATTAACATTATACGTATGCTTCTTAGAAATAATTTTAATCCTATCTTTTTATATAATGTTCTTAAATTACTGGTATCAACTGGTGTTTAATTTCTAAATCGATTAACAAAACACTTTTACTCAAAAAGCATACTTTAAGATTCGGATGGCAACAGTAACAGTATTTTCTACAAATAAAACATCTTATAAATAATAAACTTAGACATGGACATTTACGTTTCCTTGTGTTATAACTTCGCAAACATTTACTTAAATATGATATAAAATATGACAAAAAATTATTTTATCAGACAGAGAAATTTCAACAAATCAAGTTTCTCTATCTCTGTTCAACGTCAAGAAAGTGGAGTCCTGTGGACTTGATTCAAGACGTTCTTCTCAGTTGTCGACATCTGACGGAGACCTTGTGAAAGAGTCTGACGCAAACACACAACGAAAAAGCGATTATTTCGTTACAGAGGTAATCGAAATAGCTCCTAGAGAAATAATCACAGTTCTGAAGAACAGGTACAAGAAGAAATTTGAGGAAGTCATTGGAGACACTGAAATTGATATTTCATTTTCAAAGAGCTCAGTTATGATTTCAGCTAAATGCGTCACTGGTCATCAAAGTGCTATCAAAATGGTCCGTGAATTTATAGAATCATTGACTTCGAGAAATATTTTGCAGATACCAGTAAAAGACGAGTTTCGAATTAAAATACAAAGCATATATACGGAAATCGAAAACGTTGTTGGATACGATTGTTGTACTTTTTTGGCATCTTATAACATGGTAGTTGTGTATTGCAAAACATACGAAAAAACATTAATGGTTAAGCATTTATTCAAATTCAAGACCGGCGAAATAAAACGAACTGGACCTAGAAGAGAAATACAGATAAGTTAACCACCAGTTTAACAATGAAAGACGAAGAAAGAAGTAAGTGCAGAAAAAATCCAGCGTATTTCACGATTGGACAAATAAAACGAAAAATTTGAAAGCGTTTTTGCTGCCTAACAGTATTATCGTTAAAGTTTATGAAGGAAATATATTAGATGTCCCTGTTGACTGCATTGTTAGCGCGTCCAATGAAAACCTACTCCACGGCGGAGGTATTGCCAGGGCGATCGCTCAAGCTGCGGGGCTAGCTCTTGAACTTGAAGGACAGACTTATATTAAAAAATACGGTTGTCTTCAAACTGGGACAGTGTGTAAAACAACGGCTGGCGATTTACCATACCGGTGCGTTATTCATGCAGTGGGGCCTGATTGGTACCGGTACGAACCTCATGCAGGTACTAATATTAAAATGTGTGAAGATGAATTGCTTTCAGCAATTTTACAATCTCTGCGTGAGGCGGAAAAGAGTGGAGGCAAGTCTGTGGCCATTCCTAGTGTAAGCTCCGGTACATATCGCGATCTTATTCCATTTTACAATATCTTATTTAATTTAAATCAAAAACATTACGATACTAATTCTGTATTTTTCTTGAAAAGAACAAGCGTTGGAAAATTTGAATTTGAAATGAAAGAGTTACATATTTTAAATAGTTTTCTTACTGACTTCCCTGTTAGAAGATTTTTTTTGTTATTGTGTACAAATAGTTTGTTTTTCGATTCTGTTACCCTTTTAGGGGTACATATAACCACAGTTATTAATTATACATGAAATGATGCAACAACAGCTATGCTTACCAACATTCTCTAATTGCATCGAGTCTGAAATGTGTTAAATATTAAAAAAACACAAAACATATGCTGGAAATATATATTGCATCCATATCATTTGTAACTGTTTACATACTATTATATATTTTTCTTTAACCGATGTTTTTGACATACATTGCTAGCTGTTGAGCTATTTCACATAAAATCTTCGTGTAGATTCCGCATCGAATCCAGTTTTATAAACAATTTTCTCTATTCTATCATGATCCATTTTAGCATAATCGAACATGCTTTGCTCTGGCCATTTCATTTAAGCATCTGTATACACTTTGTCAGCCTTTCAAGTTATCGTTGATGTATAATAATATAATTGTCAATCATAATGTCATCAAGTAATAAATATAAATTTGTTTCAAAAATGTTAAAAAGAACACAATTTAACTAGTGTCTTCGTAATTTATATTATTTTAGAAATTCTACAGCTTCAATTCAACGAAACTTTATCATTGAAAAACGTTGCACTGAAATTACAATTTTAGTTTTATTTTCTGGAATATTTGGTGTACCGGTTCAATTGTGCGTGTGCATGTACGTCCGATCAACAATTCAGTATTGCCTAGACGCAGGTAAAAATAGTCTAGTGGAAATCCATTTCGTCGATATAAATCCTGCGATGGTTAAGTCGATTCAAAATGAATTTCAAACAGTAGTGTGCGATAAAAAGAAATCAAGATATAATCGTGGCAGATATGTTAAGTAATATTTGTAAAAAGGACACAGACACTTCAATGAAAACAAGGATATAAATTACTTTCGTCGAAAATTGTTACCTCCCGAGACTAACGTTTATAAAAAGTATAATTACTCCTCTAAAAGTGAACAGTTTTTTTGAATGAATGACTTATTTTTTTTATTAATGGATGCATGTTTGTGAAAAGGGAGGGAGAAAGAGACTGGCAAAGGAATGTGTACCTTATAAAGGGGTTCGTTTTACACTTATAACTACATTTTGAAGTGTTACTCCGTCATTTCGTAGCTTTCGTCGCGGATACTTGAACAAAGATGATGCATTGGTTACTAATAATGTTATCGGTTTATAATATTGTTATCGGTTACTACTACTGCTGTTATCAATTATAACTGCTGTTATCGGTTTACTACTACTGTCACCAGTTGTTACTACTGTTATCAGTTACAACTACTGTTATCGGTTACTTCTACTGTCATCGTTTACAACCACTGTCATCAGTTAGTAACACTGTAATTGGATTCTACTTTTATCGTTTACTACTACTGTTATGGGTCACTACCATTGTTATCGGTTACAACCAAATGTTATTGGTTACTACAACTGTTATTAGTTACTACTACTTCATCGGTTACTACTACTTTTTTCGGTAACTACTTCTTTCATCAGTTATTTCTACTGTTATTGTTTACTATTATTGTCATCGGTTACTTCTACTGTTATCGGTTACTAATACTGAGATCTATTACTTCTATTATTATCGTTTACTACTTCTGTCATCGGTTACTACTTCTTCAATCAGTTACTACTACTGTTTTGGGTTACTACCATTGTTATCGGTTACAAACAAATGTATCGGTAACTACTACTGTCATTGGTTACAATGAAGTTTATTAGTTACTACTACTTCATCGGTTGCTACTACCGTTTTCGGTTACTACTTCTGTCATCAGTTACTACTACAGTAACTGTTATTGTTTACTATTATTGTCATCGGTTACTTCTACTGTCATCGGTTACTACTACTGTTATTGTTTACTATTATTGTCATCGGTTACTTCTACTGTCATCGGTTACTACTAATGTTTTCTGTTATTTCTACTGTTATCGGTTATTACTAGGGTTAGCTCGGTCATTTTGGACTCGATGCCAATAGTTGCTATGGTTATCCTACTGTCAAAGGACTCCCGTGGCACGGTAGGAAGCGGCACAGTAGCCGACCTCGGTGCCGAGAAAGCGGAGATATGAAGCTGGATTGGAAAAGAGAATCACAAAATTAAGGCTAAGGGTATACACATTTAAAATGGTGATTATGATAATAGAGATTTTCATTATTCAGTTAAGTTTTATGTTAATATAGTTTAGGGCCGGCTACAAGATAATTTAAATTATTTTAACATGACTGAGATATTCTTTCAAATTTTACAAATGATTTTTAGTACCTAAACTGTTGAACTACCACATTGTAGAACTCTTACTGAGACAGATTTTGTAGATATTGTCATCGAAGAATTATTATCAAAATAGGGTATTCGTTAATCACCATTATTTATTCATATAAACTTCATAATGTCGAGTTGAAAGAAAAATTTGACCGACAGAATTGAACGCGAACAGAGATCGGTGGCTAGATATGTCCTAGATAATTATGATTACCAAAGCAGTGTAACCCAAATTCTAAGCACCTTAAAGTGGAACTCGCTGGAACACCGGCGTCTTTACAATTCCCTTTTCTTTTTCTAGAAGATCAGAAGTCAAGCCGTTGCTGTTGACCAGGTTTACCCGATCACAATAAGAAACCTCAACTACCTTTTCTTCAACCTCGTACCCAGTACCAATCTAATTCCTACTTTCCAAGAACCACCAGATACTGGAATAACCTTTCTCCCTACATCAAATCAAGTCCGAGTCTCAACATCTTTGCTGAGAGGCTGGCGATGGTCACTCTATAAACGCTGTATACTCTGCTTTTAACTGTAACATATTGTTCCTTTTATCTTTTACTGAAGTTTAACAGTCTTAATACTAGTCTTTTTCTCTAACACACTGTTCCCAGACAGCGCCCCCAGTAATAATAAGAAATTGATTGTTGAGTATCCAGTAGGTGTAGATGTGAATGTAATTCTTGCAATTGTTGAAATGTCGTTTGTTCGTTCGCAGCAAGTTCCTCTAAAAAATCCGTTTCAATCTTTGCATTAAAAAGTTATGATAATAAGGAAGAAAAGAGCATAGTTAGGAACAAGATAGTGGCCAAGCATTCGAAAAAATCGCAAGGTTTTGTGTACTAAGAATTAATATCGGTTATCTTGACGTTGACATTTACTTAATTTTTTCGTGACAATTTTAATAAATCGGTCGGGTTTTGTGGATTCGATTTTGCAGTTCGGGCATCGGCTTAAACGGTTTAAAGACTTTAATTCTTGTTCTATGTAAACGACGTTGAGGGATTTCTTATGTGTTTAAAAAATTAATAAACATTTACTTGCCATGCAGAATCTAGATTGATTTGGTTATACAAGGTACCTTGAATCAATATTTGGGTTACATTATTTTGGGTTGACGGTAAAATATTTGGTATCTCCCTCGGTTTTTGAGTAATGTATGCATTTAAAAAACAAATCATCTAAGCTTCATCGAGATCCGTAACAGCGTAAATGCACGGACATGTCTTGTTGTTCTCCCTTAACTTGTTGACAGTTTTAATATTCTCAGGTTGTCTAAAGATGCTGAAATCGCTGTATAAATGTCGTAACACATATTTCTATTTCCAATTTTCTTTACTTACCAGCCCTAAAACTTCTGCATAGTTACAGTCACTTTGACACATATTTTGTTAACATCTAATCGCTCTTGAGGCAACAGAAATCACAGCATCACAAATAAAAGTCTAAAATTAAAACCGAAACTTTATTTCCTAGTCTTTGAAAAGAATAACATACTACAAATTTTAAACGAAACCCCTCAGCAAATATTTTTGATAACGATAAAAAGTAAATGAACTGACGTAAACTTTTGTATAATAATAATAATAATAATAATAATAATAATAATAGTTTTTGAAACAAACTTATGAGGAATTATACTTGACATAAACTCCTCAAATAAAAGGTAGAACAATATATCGGTATCAATGAGTTTCTTACATTTGAGGAAATATATGAAAAGGAAGCTTTAAAAGCCACTGGACACGACAAATATGAAAATATTGCTGGCTCGGTTTGATTGAGCGTGTTCGTGGGCAGTGATGGAAATGCATATTGCTGCCCATGCCGCCTAGCCCCTGGTTGAGCGCCCTCCTCAATATCAAGTAAACAGTAAAATTTTTATTCATCCCGAACGATTGTATACATTTTGGCTGTAAATATTGTGATATTTAAAACGAGCCATTCCAATTATCATTAGAGATTGGTCTAATGGAATTTAGTTTGGTTTCAAGCTCCTTTTCAAGATTACCCCATTTATTCTTTATTTCATAATTCTGTAATATTTCAGTCGTACAAAGACATGCCGTCATTATCTTTTCTCAAGATTAACAAGAATAACACAATATCTATTCAACATTGCTTCTCATCATGTTTAAAAACAAAGGAATGAGTTGAAAAATATATGACCTCGTTCTGTACGGTTTAAATGTTTAAAATATGCCTAGGACGATCTGTAAAAAATGGTAAGATGGGCCTTTCTTACAAGAATGTAAGTCTGTGTCGTTATTTAAATCAAACTCTCCAATGTATAAAAAGAATACTTATAACCGAAATAGTTCTTTATAATAGTAATATTTTTATTTGGATATTAAGTATAGTATATACAGTCTAATAGTTTTTTATGTCTTCGAAATCTTTAGATAAAACATTGGGATAAACAACGGGGTAAATGTAGCAAAAGAGCATGTACCTGTCCGGTCTTTAAAAGAATAAATTGAAAACTAAATCACAAACTTAGATAGCTTTGCACAAGCGAAAAACTGTCCTCACGATTTGAAATAACATTTGCGTCGTTCACAATAAAATCAACTCAAAATTTTCCAATTATCTTATTTAAATGATGTGTAATGTTTCCGTTGGTGACAAACGATTCTATCATGTGTGCATAATGTCAAGCTATGGTAATAATGTTTTCTAGTTCTTTGATGTTTTTTGTTCATTGGCAAGATTAGCGTTCTCAAGATCGTTTGAATATACTGCTCTCCTTCTACAATGGACTGTTTTCACTTGAAATGTTTTAATTTTGTAAAGATGCTTGTATTTCAATAACTCATCATAAGATTCACAGCAAATGTAAAATTGCATGGTTTTGAGGTCAAACTGACAAAACTTTCCGTTCTTTTTCAACTCTTCGTACCACTCCTTTACGGCATTAACGTGTTTAGTTGCAACATTTATTTCAAAAATGTCAATGCTCTCGCTATACATTTTGAATTTATTTACAAATTCCCTGCATCTTTTTTCTTCCATATACGGAATGACCACATCACCCGCCTGGAAGCTTATGGTGCCGTAAACTTGTTCGTACTCAAGGAAATCAGCTTTGAATTTTGATTTTATAAATTGCAAAACTATTTCTGCAGGAAGTGGAACACGCACTGGTTCTCGCACCGCATCAAATTCAGACTGCATTGATTGTTCATTGCTTTCCTTCCTTTGTATCGGCATGTCCAGGTCTTCTCCGAAATATTTTTGTCCGCTGGAATAAGAGCTTTTGTGCTGATAATCGTGTGATACCTTTTGAACTTGTTTGTACTTATACATTTGTGGTTCCTGTCTGCTGTTTGTCAATGGATCAGTATCTGCAGTAAATAAGAAAACATTAGCTGCGCACGAATGTTCCAGAAATCGGCTAAGAATACCAAACATGCTCGTCGCCGAAATACTAAGCAGTTACTTGTGAAATTACTTACATCAAAATTAGCCTAACCAAGTATTAATAAGAAGAAAGTCACGTGATTTTATGTTTATATAACCAAGAATGAACTTATTGGAGATGGGGGCGAATATTTTACTATAGCCTGACTGAGTGACTAATATTCATCAAGACAACATGGCGATATCAAATTTGTAGAACATTCGGCTGATAAACCATATACAAACGTACATGTATATAACTCTGTAACCGAATATAGATTTCGCCGACAATTAATATGCATCAACGTTGAAATCCGTATAGATTTTGTGGGGGAAACTATTGAATTGAAAAAAATGTGAATATTTTTAAAAAGCAACATAGAATATTAGCAAATGACACTTCTTGTCGACCTTGTCTATGATAAGTATCTAGGTATAAAATTAGGTATAGAATTAGGCACTGCATGTCATTTTTCTGTCTAGATTAAATTTTGCCCAGGAAAAGTGGGGGATACCTCATACGGTAAGTTTGATCCTTCTTCCTGTGTTAACCAAACTTATTTTTCATTCATGGCTTAAAACTGATGAGTGCAATGATTGTTGATAAACGAAAGGGATATCAATTTAATTAATTGATATGCCATTGTGTTTTCAACGGTCATTCATGTTTCAGAAAAAAATAGGCGTTCATTTTTCAACACAAATTGCATAGTTGTTGAATAAAGCTAATTTGCATTCAAAGTATTCTTTTTATTAGTTATAACTTATTAAAGTATAAATTTATTTTATAAAACTATTTGTGATCAGTGATAGAGTACCTAGGGTAACACAAATGAGCCTTTTTGCTGTTTAAATTGGGTGCTTCGTTTTAGAAAGTCTAGCACCTTTTTCATTTAATACATTGGTTAGGTGATGTATGGTGTTACGTGGGAATTAATTTATCGTGGAATAAACAATGTTCAGCCAGTTTGAACAAATTTAGCTAAAAACTGCCAATTTAGAACTTCATGAAAATCAAGTCATCTGTTTTAAAAAGATGAGGTATGGTTATGGATAAAACTTGGTCCCAATATTTCGAATTAGCCTCCGACACAGGTGATGATTTTAATGCATGGATAATTTAAATTAGATTTAAGGATACATTTGTCTTTTGTTGACAGCTGGATACTGAACTTTTATACTCCCCAATGGTGGAATAAAACCCAAACCCTAAACTTATATTATATTTAACTCATCATTATACCAGATAATATCTCAAATAATCGAGAAAAAAACACCGTGTGTACTTACCTGTCTCCTCTTGTTTGCTTGCATCATTTACTGTAACGTCCGTAGACGGTCCAGCTTCCAAGATTAATTCCGTCAACATCTTGTATATACTTGCTGTAGAGCAGCCAAAAAAGACCGTTGCTCCAAACCTCGACTTGTACTTCAACCATTCGAAGATCTGGTAGAGAATTACTTTCAAGGTTGCCGAATTATGTTCAAATTTAACCACAACAAGAATGTCAAATGCCCCGCTTCCTTCTATTGTTTGTAAGGCTCTTCTCATGTTATCTACTAATTCATATTTGTGTTTCCCCCACTTTATAATGGGAACATGTATACTAAAAGCTAGACGAAGTGGACTCTTCTGGTAGTCGATGATTTTGTCTGCAGGAAAAATAAGTTGCTAAATAAATAGCCCTGAAAGGTTTTCCTTAATAGAATGCCACATTCATTTCTATCCATAACATTTAATATAAATAGTAAGAAATTTGCGAAACATTAGACAATTTGTGATGTATCAATGAAATAACAACAACAACATTTATGATGGTCCAACAAGTTTTCGTGGTACTTAACAGTTTTACTGCTAACTGCTATAATCAGTAATCATGTTGATTAAGGAAAAAGAAACCAAGTTTTGTTAAACTGATACTAACCTATTCACTTCAGTTGAGTTCATTCAACAAAGAATTTCCAAATTGTATTTACAGCGTTTTTGTTACCCAACTACACCAGCCATTTTGTCCATGACGTAATAAACAAGTTTTTGGAGATCATCACAAAACAATAATACAAGTAGACTAATTTATCAGTCTGACAGCAATTAAACATTCGTATAACTTTGAGAAGCCCTCTAACATGTGATGATCGCTTACATCGTGCATAAAAGTAAATAAAGCGTCCCGAGAACTCATTTCAGAAGAGATATCAAAAGGGAAATAACCATAACTATGAAGTCATAGATCATTGTTATTTTGATTCTTGAAATAATTTTATTATTTGGGTAATTTTAATATTTTTCAACCGAATATTTTCTGAAAACATCTCATCTGTCAAACTGTCAAAAGTAGGAATCAAAACGTCTGGTACATACGCACATGCTTCGGTGTATTTAAACAGTGTGTGACTAAAACAGCACGAAAACTGTTAATACTATGAAAACTCGTTTGTCGACCATAATTGGAAGAAAGTGTAAACATATGATTATTGCATTCGATTTGAAATTATTTTTAAATTCGATCATTAAGTAAGCTGTTGCTGTTTAAACGGACTATTCGTAAATATTTTTTTACAAAAAATCATTAATTTAGGCTCCAAAATAAAATGACTAAGTTCGTTTATGTAGGATCTTAACAAGATAAGCATAAAACTTAGTCTTTCCATTGTTTCATAAAGTCGTGAATATATATTAATTTACCATGGGGTGAGTCTTGTTCTGTTAAGAATATCACTGGTTCGTGATGTAAACATGATGGATCTATTTCTCCTACTATCAATTGATTTACTCTTGGAAATCGCCAACAAACGTGTCTGTTGTTCTTCCACAAGTCATCGAAACTCTTTCCTGAAAGTAGGTTTGTCAGATTGAATCGTTTTACTTACTGTTTTTGATTATTGTGTTTCTTCAAACAGAAAATCGGTATACTATGAACACATCGCTTTCTTTTACAGCAAAAAAAGCTACGTCATCGTTTTCAAAATGAGGGGAACACATTTTTTTTCGAAAACAACTGCATCAAATGTCCGGTGCAATTATTCACAAGTCACATTGTACTTGTAATTTTAAGAATACTCGTACATGTTACTAAAATCATTTATAGAAACAGCTATATCTCGTCCACAGTAAAAAAGTGTATAACTATATATCTAAAAAGTTTGATTAAAACCTGAATTAACCTGGCCGCCACACCGATCGTATCAATTTACTTGATTAAATCTACCTTTGGTATTTTTGTTCATTTTAAAACCCTTATTACATTTTATAAATTAAATATAATATTTTGCAAACATCTTACCTCTCTGCTGATAATTGTGTTCCATAGTTTTTTCACACGGAACAGAATCTAGTCTATTTGCAGGTGTATCCTGGGACAAATCAACTTTTGCTGCTTTTACCTCTGCGGTAGGTTTATTTGTCTGTTCCTCTTTTCCTTCTGCATTAAAAGGTGAATGGAGAAGAGAGTCACCACTTAGCGCCTTTCGGAAGGTTGTTACACCCCTCATCATCTTTATCTGTAACAAATACAACTGCTTAGATCCTTTTATATTTGAATATTTTTCCATGGTTAACAGGCTCAATCAAACCGAGCCTGCAATATTTTCATATTTTGCCGTGGTCGAGTGTCTTCAAAGTTCCCTTTTTATCTATTTCATGTATTTTATTGTCATATATTTCATCATCCTATCATATGTTACGGAAAGTACCAGTGTATCATCTCTCTAAAACTACTGGTGGCAGTAACACCTCCAAGAATTAATTCATAAATGTTAAGTAGAATGTTTAAATACGTACAAACAACTTTGCATTAGGTAAAGGAAAAGTTTGGAGAATTTTAGTTTTCTACCTTCCTCACCCACATTAGTATGTAAATGGTTAACTGGATTTTATTTTTGGCGATAACGTCTTCTTACTTTACAGGTCGTGGTGATTAAGCTGTAGACATGATACACTTTATAGAATTAAATTTATAGTTATAATAGTTAAATTATAGTTCACCTCCAATAAAGGAATGGGTAACACGTAAAAATAACACATTCACGTGACAGAATTTTAATATATACTTTGATTTATATTTCATATGGAGACAATTAAGCAGATTTCACATCGTTCTTTGGCGAAAAAAGCAACGTGTTACGTATGTTAAACAGACAAAATAAACATTGAGAGATTGACAGAAATTCGCGTTATAGAAAATGATATTGCCTCTTACTGAAGCGAACCCTCACCGTCACAACGACAGCGCCTAGCTCTGCAATTCCGACAACGCAACCAATTTAGCTTACCTGGACAACCCCCAAAAAGGTTGATCGGATAGCCCTGATATACGTAACAATCACTGCATGACATCGGTAACGGATTATTTTACTGATAACACTACTGACTATATGTACGGGGAGACTTTTTAATGCCGCCACACTGCACAAATAGCGCTACTGTGAATTTCAAATGATATTGCCTCTAGCTGGGAGCGAACCCGCACCGTCACGGCGACAGCGCCTAGCCCTGCAATTCTTGCGACGCAACCAATTGAGCTAACCGGGACAACCCAAAAAAGGTTGATCGGATAGCCCTGATATACGTAACAATCACTGCATGACATCGGTAACGGGTTATTTTACTGATAACAGTACTGACTATATGTAAAGAGGCTCTTAAAGTTTTATTAATTTAAATAATTTATTACAATGGATGTTACATGCTTACAAACATACGCCCATTGGATAAGCATTTACTTCATATTAAAATAACCAAACTGCTGCAGAGCTGATGCCGATTGAAAGAATAGTGAATGAATGATACCAACGGAAATCGGATAACTGATTTTGTCTTTTATTTAAATAGAATGTAAATTTACTTTGATTATTGCACTTACCTTGTTCTATCCTGTTAACAATTTGTGCTTCTTGCCATGATTGTATCTTTTCCATAACCGCTTTCTTAGCCCTTAGTACTTCTTTTGATGAACCAATAATACATAATTGTCTTTCGTCTAATTTTATTTTTAAAGTACTGAACTCTTTACCAATGTAGCTGACAACGTCTTGTATTTGCTCATCTGAACTTAAAGCCAGTTCTTCCTTTACCAGTCCTTTGTTTAAACAATCTTGTATTTTCTTTTTCACAGAATCTATTTCTCCCTGAGGTACTTCACCATAAAGCCACACTCTACTTACTTCCGTATCCGCGAAAAAATAAATGGATTTATCCTTAAGAAAAAGGTTTAAAAATTCGGATAGCAATTCAACCCAACTTCCCGAATGTGGTTCCTTTTCTGAATATTTCTCGATAGTCGCAATGGCATATCTTTTAATCAGATCTTTTTCACACCAGTTCTTGCATTGTTGAGATTTAACAGGATCACCTTTAAATGTTACTTTAGCATCGTATCTGTCTGGTGCAAGTGAAATAATAAATTCAACACCAGGAAACAGTTCAAGCATGACGGTTTTAGTATCCTCTTTGTCTAGTAAGTGTATAAAAATATACTGCATTGTTAGTTGAGGAGTTTCAAGCAATGCCTTTGCTAAGATTTTGATTTCTTCTCTAATTAACCCGTTGTAGGATAAATAAACACGATGGTCAACATTTCTGTAATAAAAAAATACTTTATTCGACAGACAAAGCTCACTCTGCCTTGCTTTCTCAATAATACTTATATGGTCAATGTTCCCTGTTTTTACATATGAAACGGAAATATGTGTCATTTTTTCCAAAATAAAATGCACATATGCTTTTATATCTTCAGTTGATCTTTCTGCTTCATCCTCATTTTGAAATGTAATAACCAGTTTGTTTTCGTAGGTAGTTACTTTGGCATTAAAAGTAACCGTAAATTCATCAGATATTCTCAATAACTCATCATGGTTATTTAAAACGAACTGGCATTTCATATACTCAGTAACTGTCAGGTCTACATTTTCTTCTGAAATCAGTTCCCCGTTTTGCTTTAGTAAAACTGATTGTTTGTGTCTCACTGAAGCTGAAAAAGAAAAAAAAATCATTAGCACACAAGAGCGCAGCAAGCTCGACTTTATTAAACACCAGATAACCAGCGATAAACACTTTTCAAAAACATCCGAAGTAGTCCAATGTGATTCGATTTCGCCGATGCAAGTTTGGATACAAAGAAGAAACCTTAACAATACGTTTCATCACAATCATATTCCTAACTTAAGTAATTTAGCGAAAAAATTGTTTATCTTAAGTAACAGTGACATTTACCACAGTTGCCCAACTCTCAATCCGAAGAGTCGTCTTCACATTTTGCACATAGACAGCAAGCTTTATTACAATATCTCATTCCTTCCGTTGAGCAGAAACGGTTTAGATATGCAAATATTTGTTAACATTTGTGAAGCCTTTCATCAGAAATCATCCAGAAAGCATTTTATGTGAACAGTGTCCTTGAGCTTACAAAGCCCATTTTCAATATCAAGTTTCGTCTTCACAGACACTACCTATATAGCAATTTTTACAACAATATATCATTCCGATCTAAAGTTATTGAGTATATACAGTTTTTTTCTATTTTTATCCAATTGAGCTAACCGGGACAACCCCCAAAAAGATTGATCGGATAGCCCTGATATACTTTATCATCACTGCACGACGTCGGTAACAGATTATTTTACTGACAACATTACTGACTTTATGTAATGGGAGACGTTATACGGCCGGCACACTGCACAAAGGGCGCTACTATGAATTTCAAATGATATTTCCTCTACCTGGGAGCGAACCCGCACCGTCACGGCGACAGCGCCTAGCCTAGCCTAGCTTTAAAGATCATCTAAAAATAGAATCTCTCATTAAATGTTCGACATTTCCCATAACAAGTTTTTAAAATATTCTCTTGATAATGTTAATGTTAATGAAAGTTAAAAGTAATATGAAAATGTAGGTTATTGTTTGAGATTGTATACCTTTCTTCTTTTCTTGAATTATTTCTATTTCACTGGTCTCTTCCGTTTGGCTGGCTTCGAGAGAGTCGTATTCTGTTTGTGCGTCTTCGATCCCAGTTGAAATGTTTCTAACCAAACTTTTCTCGGATTCTGCATGCGATGTTATGCTCTCTTGATGACTCGTCAAAATTTCCGACGGTACGGAATGAAACGCATTCACATGCGTTTGGTGTAAACTGGTGAATAAGTTTCTCTCATAATCATCGGTTAATGGTTGATAGCTCTCTTTGTTTTTCAACTTTTGAATAGATGCAGCACAGCCTTTTTCAGTTTCAATTTTTTCTGAAGTATTATTGGTCTTTGAGGTAGATAACATCTCGCAATTCTCTTCAACATCGAACATATTTTCTTTTGAATATCTGCGTAGTCCAACATTTGACTTATCTTTAAGCTTGACCGATACTGGCTGAATAGCGCTTGCACCTGAACACTCGTTTCTTGGTTCATGTTTTTCTTCTGTTAGCGAGATAACTGGAAGTTTTTCTACGTAAGCAATATTCCCGCTAGCCTTTATTTCATAAACTTGTTCATCAATCACGAGAAAATTGTCTGTTATCTCTACGTGTTTGGCACCGATAGGTATGTCCAGCTGACTAAACTGACCGCCAGTCGGTCGAATTAGCCAGTGTTTCCCAATCTTCTTTAACTCAAACATTTTTTCATTGTATGCTGCAATCGCAAATACTAATACCATTTTGTTTATGTTGGAGTGTCTTCGTATGAAACACTGTCGTTAAAGTTAACTTAACTGGCACTTGTTTGTTTATATGAAAACCTTAAGCGGCAAATGCGAGGTCGGTTCACCTAGAACCTGGTTTAAACCCAAGGTTTAAACAGTTCCAATGCACAAACACCGTATATTTTTGTATGTGTTTGTGGTGTTTTTAATTGATCGTATTGTAATCACATGCTATTCTTATTCTATGTGAGAAAGCTGTGATTTCTGAATGTGGGTTTCAATAATATGCATTTTTAAAACTAAACTGAAGATAGAACTAACATTTTTAAGAAAACTAGTAAGAAAAGTAGGCATTTTTACTGTTTGACGTAACTGACATCAATTTTGGCTGACACCCATTGTCTTTGAAATAATACTGAGATTTTATTGTTCATGATAATTCAGTGATTTTTTTCAACATTGTCCTCAGTAAAGTTAGCTCTATTATTTGCATTATTTATTTTTGATATACTTCTGAGGCAATAAAGTTCTCAAGAAACACAATATGAAGACTGTTTTCCAAAAAATCAAATATTTATTCCCGACGTTTCAGGGGGATAAACCCCCTTCTTCAAGGGGCTTTTACATGCATTTACTAACACTTATCAATGTTTATGTTGTAAATGCAACATCAGCGACTTTACGCTTAAATGACATACTTCTGAGGCAAAAAGTGCAAAAAAGATTAACCCGCCCCTAGCATTGAAAGCCTTGAAATGAAATTTTTACTGTTAGTTTAGACATTTGACTGATACGACTTAAAAGCCCTGCCCTCATTGACGGAATATTTTTAATGAAGCCTCTAACTTTCACTATTTATTCAAACAATAGCCTAATGTAGTATTTATTATAACTTTTTTGACAGATTCCTTAAAAGAACAAAAACGATTTTAATGCATTTCCAAAATGGATTCTGATATTAAAATTATGTATTTCAAACCGCGGAGAACATTTTTAAACGATGTTATTTGACTATTTGAGTCGCATGCTTTTGAAATATTGTACAATACACATCACACATCGAACAACCCATTATGTTTGTCGATAAAATGACAAATACCGATCAGATCACTTTTGTGCCAGTTGTACCCTATTACGATAATTAAAATAAATAGTGCTTTTTATAATGATTGTTTCAAACTTAAGCTACTCTTACAACCGGTCGTACGTGCTTCTACGAGTGGTTTGCGTGCAAAATTTGGCCAAGTAGTAAGATACACGCACGTGGAACGTACTTTTTTTGGTGGACGCAAACACGACGCAAAGCACGCAGCCCGAAAACTGGCCGGCTAGTTTTTCGCTACGACCTGTCTGCGACATTTAGAACGCCTGGAGCACGCTCGTAGCACGCAAGACAAAAGTACTCAGTAAGTGCGCTAGGCGTGCGTGCAACGCAGGAAAAGCATGAAGAAATTCCGGGGTATTTCACCATGAAGACGTACTTACCATGCAAGAGCCTCGTACGTTCAACTTGCTTTCAATGTACGATTAAACAAAAAGGGGAGTGAGCGCACTTCCTCCGTGCATTTATCTTACTTCCAAAGTGCGTGGGGAGTACTATCACCGTACTTGTGAAGTGCGTCACATTAAGACGACACACGTGACCAGCACGATAAAAGTGTGTGACCAGCACGATAAAAGTGGGTCAAAAGTACGTGCTAAAAGGTGACTCGCCTATATCAAAGCTGATTCTAACAGTTTGCTCTCAGTTCAAGGTCGACTTCGGCAGTGAGCACAATGCCTCCAAAGACAAAGGCAGCTAGTAGAAAAGGATAATGAAAGTTCCACTTGGTAGAGAACTCGCTGGCCAAAGCTCGCCATCCGTTTTCATCCTGTGGTAAACCAAACAGTTCCTCCCGGTATTCTTCATAAATTGCAGCACACACTTGAGGGATGAACAGAGATATTGCACTGTTGGACACCCGAACTGCATACTCGAGACTCTTGTAACTGTTTCCAGTGGCAAGGTACCGAAGTGTAACGACCAGCTTGAGTCCTGGATCTAGCGGACTTCTGCTCCTACAAAAACAATAAATGGATGGAACAAATTTACAATCAACCTAAAACAAATATTAAACCGATTTCATTAACCTTTAGCGTGCTAGGGCTTTTGCAAACATCTTGGAACCAGACCAGATGTCGAGTTACTCGCCGCCTGGCCAGGTTCAAAGCTGTTTGACATTAAGACAATATTTCTACCAAATTTCGAGAAAATTGGATAGAAATTAAATTTCAGCAGAAGATATTTTCAGCAGACGAAAATTTCTCAGCATGCAGAAGGATAATGTTGTGTTTTTGTAATGCATATGCTTGTAATATAACACACTTGTAATAGTCAAATAATCTGAAAAAAGATCCCTTGGAAGGACTGAATGCAACCAAGTACAACAATAGCAGACCCGGTTTTATTTGGTTTGTTCATGAGTGGTAGTGTAAGGTGCTACACCACTCAGGGCCCCCATCCACCGGCTAAGCGGTATTCTGTTCAAGTTCTGAGTTCAATAAATCATAGAAATGTTTCTTGTCCTTGTCATATCTCTGATTGCTTTCAATAATGTACATAAAAATATATCCTAAAAGCAATGGCATACACAGTGTCAGTGATCATTAATCTTACCTGGGACCTTTGGTGATACGGGGAGCTACACGTTGAAGCACCTCAGCAAACACGTTCCTATCCATACGGATGAACCCAAAGTAGTCCCCAGCAGACTGTTGGTCAAGCTCCTGAAAAAGCGTTTCATACTGGCCGAACAGAGGCCTTCTGGTCAGCCATGGCTTCACCCAATAACGCCTCCTTCTTTGCCTCTCTTGCAGGCGACCCCGAGCAACCACTGCCAGCATTGCGTCACGATCTTCGGCCTCCTCTAGGATTAGCAGCTGTAGAAGTCGATGGCGCATCCTTCTTGGCAGTGCCATATTGGAAGCCAAAATGGTAAATGATGAAAAGACTCAGTGCTCCCCTTTTATATTATTTTGATTACCCGTGCGTTCCTCAGATTTGACGCACGATTGTCGTGCTTAACACTTTCGTGCTCATTACGTTTTTCTTATGTTTCTCTTACTTCGTAAGTACGGATTCTGAAAACGCACGCTTTGCTTGCAATAGGCGTGCGATTATCTCACTGACTGTGTGCTACACAAGTACAGATCGTACGTGCTCTTTACTTCTTCCTACTTCCAAAAAAGCGTACAGACCACTTGCGGGCCCCACGTTTAGAGCACGACACACCTACTCATTAAGTACTTGCAACTTGCCATCGCTGCGATTTAATTTTCATCCTGCGACAACGCTACGCCTGACAAGAACTCCGACGACGCACGATCTCTAAGCACGCACGACGGGTTGTAAGAGAACCTTTAAAACCGACCTGGACGAAGTGTAGAGTTGCATTCTATGTGCAAAGATTTGTGTATGAACGCAAACGTTAGGTTTTTAACATATATATAATTCTGAAATATAACACTAAAATCATTCAGTCATTTTAGGCATAGGCTAATATGTTGAAAAGGAGATCAAAGTTTTAATACAACCTGACTTGTAGTTTTACTGTCACAAAAACATGGTATGAAATACATTGAGCTTAAAATAACCATGGTTGATACGAAAGCGGTGACCATTTTTTTTAACATATTCGAAATCGAAATAAGATTCATTATAACTGCTATACAATTGATCTGATTCATTTCTTCATGATATCAAATTGAACTATCAAACTATTAAATTTAATCTTAAAGTAATTATATTAACGAAAATAAACTTACCAATTCATCATGTTCTTTAAAAAGACGAATGCTGTAGAGTCCCCAATAACTTATCTCAATTCCGATGTTGACCAGACATTGCCGAGTCTACGATAGCAAATCAAATTCAAAACAAACGAGTTTTGTCAATGACTTGTCAGGCGAAGAATACATATATCTGTAAAAATAGGCTGTTAACATCTTTTTTGCATTTTAGAAGTAAATAATAAGATGTAATAATATTGATAAATTTAGCAAACATTGTGGTTTTCAAGTTCTCAACATTATCAACAACGGAATATTCGTTAATGTAGTTTAAATTTTATTTTAAAACTAACACGCATACATCACTTCTAATAAACCATAAATAATATAAACATGTAAATATAATTAAAATAATCAAACGTATAAACTTCTGTGAAGTACTCTTATGTCCAAAATAAACTTTGAAAAAAAAAAATTCACACATAAAACTTTAGGTTTACCTTTAATCTCTCCTTATTGTTAAAGAATATGTACAAAGTTAATTGAAATGAAATACGATATATGCGTTCATGTTCAAATATTTCTTTTGTCCACAATAATAGATTGAATGGGGAGATATAGAAGTATAAATATATATACCCTGCAAAAGAGATAAACGTTATGCTTTTAGAAAAATCTTTCACAACCCGGTCATTGTTGTTATCTGAGATGATTTTCTATGTTCAGCGTTTGTGGACTGCAAAACTGGCATTGACGGCTAGTCCGGAGCATGATTGCGGAGTTAGAATTTGAAGATTTTAACCACTTGAAACCAGATGCGTATCACAGTATGTATTCTACGCGAGGTGAAACAATCTACTGCGTGTTGTTCAGAAAAATGATATATCAATGTGACGCTTACCTAGTTTCATGCTTTAATGTTTTTGATATTTGCAGTAGCTTTGTGGTCTATTGTTTCGTGAACTTTCAATCAATGCATTTATCTTTTTATCTCTCCAATTTCACTTTTAACCCCTCGCACAAACTCCCATTATGTATAAATGGCCGTACGTTCACCGATGTTATATTACATAAATCCGACTAGAAATCGTCTGTGTGGTAAGCTCGATTATTTGTTTTACCGTTCCATCCCTTTAGCACATATAGCCAGAATAGAGATAGCGAACAAGCAGCATCTGATGATAGGAATTCACCATGTAAAATAAAAACTTTAAATATAATTTTAATGTTTTATTTCACCTTTACGCGAATTAAAATGCTCCTCTGAGGTTATCTGCATTTTCAATCCAAATTTCGTTTAAATTAAAATCAATTTAACACATAAAGCCGTCGGTCCCTTGAAGACATATACATTTTCGGCTCGTTCAGTTCAATGACAGGTCTTAATTTAACGATGGAAAGGGCATATCATTGATCCTTTTGTTGACAGATGCAAGTGAGGTGCAGGTTTTACGTTTAAAACGCAAGTGTTTTTAAGAAAACCTTTAAACGCCATACAGGATAGAAAGGCCTTATTTCAGGAAAATTACTTTTAACCTTTTTATCGAGCAGGCACGCTTTGCTTTGCATACCCATTTCAAAACCCGTCAGGGAATTGTTTGGATCTAAAAGAAAAAGGAAACCGTGATGCTGATCTACGAGATTTGATTTTGACCAGGAAAGTATGTTACGTGGTAGTTTGATTCTTCGTTTACTATTGTGCAAGAATAAAAGTGTTACACAAAATACCTTTGTTTAAAGAGTTTATTGAAGGATAGATAAACAAATAACAGAAAGAGCAACAACAAGAATAAATCAACATGGTGGGACTAATGTCCCAGACTTTTCTTGTTCAATACTGGGGCCTTATTTCAAGCTGGAATTATTTTTGAATAAGGTTTTGCAAATGTGATCCTTGGGTGGATTCATGGAAAAAAAAAGAAAAAAAACGTTTTTTTTGGGAAAGTTGAGTTCTTTTCAAAATAAAACTAGATCATATCATTACAAACACTATTCTGAATAATATGTTGCATACATTATGTAAAGCACACAACTCAAAAGATAAACACAGGCGAATTTTACATTTGCATTTATTCGCCACACTGAAGATCATATTAGCAAAAGCAACATGTGTAAAAGCTTCTTAATACATTTTCTACAACGCGTTTTTTAGATGACTCTGAAAGTAAAGTTCACTTCGAGAAATTCGAGATAGACCCTCCTCACTTTTTTTGTCTTTCTGCTCATCAGTCACACGGTCTAAGTAAATTGGATCTGAGTAGCCGAACCCATGTGCATGAATAAACATGTCTAAACAGATGAGATTGATTGCGCTCAGATTCTTATTAAATTTTGAACAAAGGACATATTAACTCTTGTAAACAAGGTTGCCAGAAAAAAATATTTCTTTACCATTACCTACACATCCTGCGTAATCATCTGTGAAAGTTTGAAAAAAAATCCACCAGGTAGTAGAGGAGGATTTGATGCCGCAAAAACTGTAATAAACTGTAATAATAGAAACCACAAAAGGCAATAAATTTAGCACAAATATGGAAGAAATTATATTTTCTTTACGACCATATACACATCCTGTCATATAGTCTTGCAAGTTTGAAAGAAATCCACCAGAGAGTAAATGGGGAGTTGATGCCATTTGTCAAGATCTTCCTTGGCTGTAAAGTTGTCTTTTTGGTTTGCCAAAATTGTGCATACAATCCTTTGGTCAGGGTGATTTTAATCTTGTCATGCAGACATAACGTAGAATATGTTCTTTAAACTAAAACCTTTCGGATAAAATATCCAATAATAACGCTTTATAATGACTGTCCAAGTTTCCCATTTCATCTGTTCGCCACAGTCGTGACTTCTGTGTGGTTGCGAATGGTCAAGACATAAAACAATGAATATTGTCACAACATTTCAATAGACCGGGATAACTACTAAACATGTAACAACCAAAACTGTAAAGTTATGAAATTATAATGACACAAACAAGTTCGAAAATGGCCCCGGGGCCTCCATGACACAAACAAGTTTCCAAAATGGCCCCGGGCCTCCATGACACAAACAAGTTTCGAAAATAGCCCCGGGGCCTCCATGACACAAACAAGTTTCGAAAATGGCCCCGGGGGCCTCCATCTGGATAAATATTATAGAGGATCTCGAGGACATGCATCATACCAGATATCAGGCATTTAGTAATTGCAGTGTGAATTAACTGTTTCACTTAATTTTATTTGGTTTGCTATTGTAATAAAAATTAGGCATGGACCGCGATAATAACTAAAAATGGACCTTTATGCAAAAATATCGCTGAAAAGATTTGTTTGACAGGATCGGATCTTAACTAAATCACAAAACTGAAACCTTAAACACAAATTTAAACACAGCCTCCCGCTTATCCGGTCTATGGCGATATTTTTCATTGAAAAATACGGGTGCTTGTAGGCTGGTGTACGAATAGCGACATTAACAGCGGAAGAGTTACACTATATTATTTTACAATGAACGTTCGG
Source organism: Corbicula japonica (assembly GCA_038501625.1). NCBI lineage: Eukaryota > Metazoa > Mollusca > Bivalvia > Venerida > Cyrenidae > Corbicula > Corbicula japonica. The sequence goes on along the minus strand of JAZAYU010000021.1, from coordinate 383,985 downwards.
AAACACAGCCGTTATGAAACATACACTTGTGTACACACCTTAGAAACAATTCAAAGGTCCTATATTTGCCGCTAAAATATACTGATGCGATTCAAACTGTGCATGGTATACATATGCATTATTTTATACAGTTTCAACAGTTCTACTTTATTAAGTATGTTTCCCATGCACAATTAGTTTTCATTTGAATGTTTATCATAGTCAACTTTGGATGGTGCAAAAAACTCTGAATGACAGAGTGCATATTAGGCTTTTCATATACGTTTGGAGAATAATCTCAAAAAGAATTGTTTTCGTTTGGTTTAATGGAACTTTCCGCTGATGTTCCTCTGAACAGATTTTGGATTATCGACATGACAAGTCGATTCTCGGAAACTATGCTCTGTAACACGTGTACTGTTTGTCCTGTAAGTCTTCTTTCTGTCGCCTGCGTTGTAACTTGCTTGCCCTGAAATGACACTTGACATTGATATGGATTTTATGTATTATAAAATGATTTATGTCGGGGTTCAATGGGTCAAACTTCCCGCATCACCTTAAATTATTTTTAGTACATTTGTTCTTATATAAAATCTTATGTTAATATGTCGACCAATCAAAATGGACTAAACATAACATGTGATTCCATTGTCCAATCGTATTAAACCCACGCCATCTTTGCTTTGTTCTTCAAACAATGTGGACACAATTTCGATTCTGATGAAAATAACCACCTCCTCCCTTTCCACCTCCGCATTACATTCATTTGCTTGGTCGACATATCACTTTCATTCACTTTATATGTATGTAAAATCTTTGATATTACACTTTTGTTAATGTTCTCTTTCTTTTTTATAAGGGCGGTTTTTTCTCAGCCCAGATAAGTTAAAATAATCAGAATGTTTGGTTAATTACAAGTTTACGGTATTTTAATAAATGCCCATTTATCAATCACACTAGCGTTTTGTTATTTTCACTTACGAGTGTCACCAGCCTTTCAGTCTCTTTATAGAACCCAAGACATAAATTAAGAATTTAAAAACGAAGCCAGTATCACGTTTTACCACTTGATAATGAAAATATGTAAACACACTTTTAATAAACAATGATGTATTATTAATAGCAGCAATTTTCTTAGAACACCACACAAAATGCTACAAAATGAATACTGATGGACAATTCATTGTCAATAGTAAGAATGCCAGGATATGTTAACACCTTAACATATATTTAACATAAGATAGACTTCATTGTTATGAAATAAAAACACACTTGAATTGTGTGTGGTATAGCTAATTAAAAAGACTGTTTAAAACACGCAATAAATATTGTTATTTTACTTCAGAGGTCACAGGAAATGGATAAAAAAACAATGGCTGTAACAAACACATGCAAGTTCTTTTAAAACCTCTCCATACCTGTGAAAGCTACAGCTATAGCATAAACATTATTGCATAGTGATCATTCACTCAGCGTGACCATCATCTTGGAGGTAGGCATAAATGAATGCACGTAACACCTGGTATTGATATGCCAAACACATAAGAATTTTTTTTTTTGAAATCAGTCCATAAATCAGAAAGTTACTGACAAGACATGCATATGACTGGAAGGATGGTCAGACGTACCGAATATGAGATTACCTCCTTTAGGGCACATGCAAAGTCGAATAGAGATTTGTAATAAACTTACATACATCATACATCTTGTACACCTCTGGTTTGTAAAAGTCAGGTAGCATCCGCCCAGGAATCATTACACGAAAAGTATGCTTGATTACTTCAATAGTTTCTTTATTAAGATCAACTATATGAATCTCGCTGAGAGGATGTTTCGTCAATGAGCTGTAGTCCAGGATTGCCCGGGCATACTGAACAGAACAAAACTCCGTTGGGCAAGCATATTTTCCTGTAACAAATAGTCATCGATAAAATTTTCTAAATTAAATTATATGCATACTTAACCTTTTTCCAAAATATGACTGAAGAATGTGTTTTTAAAAAGATTTGATATAACTAAATGTCTGTGTATAACCATAACCCTTGAAAATGAAAACACGTAAAATTCTGTACCACCAAGGGGGTCCTGAAGAACATGCGTTATCAGACTTTGAAAGTACCGGGACAAAATGACTGGCTGAAAAGGAGCACATTAGAGCAATCCTATTGTAAATCAACGTTTAACTGGAAGCGGACCAATCGTTATAAGTTATATTATTTTTGCATTACTAATTTTAAAACTATACCCCTCCATATATCTAAGATGAGATCAGTTATGTTTCTCATCTTAAGACAATTTAATATTTATACATAATTTCAAATAATGCTTTACATTGTACTTACCTGAACTTATTGTTGGCAATGCTACTGTCCTTGCATCATGTCGTTCAGCCAAGCACAAGCTGGATAGTACTGCATTGTACAAGTCTTGCTCACACCGCTGGATATCTGCCTAAAATAATAAACAAGATACCTTATCTCATAAATCTAAAATACATCTGTTTGTTCATGCGTAATTTATGCCGTTCTAGTTTTTTTTCATTTAAAAGTCTGTTGTTAATCTACAAAAATTTGTCTTCAGGCGTAAAATGCTGTGTTCAGACAAACAGAATAGCCTATATTCTACTTTCATATATTTCTCTCCCTTCCTATAATTCCGTCCCCTTGAATAAACAACAATTAACAATAGGATACATGAATTGATTCACCGTACAAGAGAGTATTCATAATATTTTAAGCTGCAGTTGTTCCAAAGATAAATTTACTTAAATTGATCTTAAAGACGATAAGAAAACCTATTTATCTAACAATCGCTATTAATCTTGCAAACAAGCTTTTATTTAGATAATCTTGAAAAACAAAGAAATGCATCAAAAAGGTTTTGACCACTGATCTGAATGGTTAGAACACAAAACAAGTTTGAAATATTAAAACCACATTCCTCACAAAGGTCGTGATAGCAAAGGACAAGTTTATAAGAATGAGGCGGCCATTGTTTTCACAGGAGGTGTTCGTCTGCTAAGCAACTAAGCATGCATATTAAAGCATTAAGTTTAGGATGTAATGTTCAATTTCATTAAACAAAGAATGCTCTTTTGATATTCATGCTATATTGACATTTATAATATCTTATTATGAAGTATTTGACAAAAAATCCATGAAGGGGGCGGGGGGAGGGGGGGGGATCAAATACAGCTATAGGAATAGGCCACTTTTGTGGGTTAATTACTCTGCCAGAACCGAGAAAATATTTTTGTCCAAAAGCAAAAAACCCAATTTTATTTTTATTATAACTTCATGTATACATAAAAGTTATATACTGTTAATTGAAAGTTCAATAAATGATACACAATCTGGATTTACGGAGTCTGCACACCCGACCCATTAAACGTTTTTTGCGACTGAGATTAAATAACGAGTATATTGCAACGATACTGCGGTTGTTGAGGCAAGATTGAAGACTTTTTATTATAATAGATGCAATTGACTTTTTTGGAAAGTCCATTGTTAATTTCCTATACTACGACTTTATTTGATCGATACGACATGTTTTAACTGTAAGTTAAGTGACACGTTGAATAAATATTTTGAATTATTAATCATTCGACATATATTGTAAGTCAGTCACATAACTAAAGCTTCTTTCTTTTCGTTTAACATACACGCTTGTTTGTTGAGAATTCCTAATACATTTCTCATCTTTAAATCTTAACCCTTTATTAATTATTGAAAATATATCAAAATTTTCACTAAAAGCAGCTTTAATATCTATACATAAACGTTATAGAGTATGTATATACGTACTTCTCTCTCTGTCTCAATTAATTAAGGTGGTGTCATTTGTCGTGGAAAAGTTGATGTGGGTTGGGGTGTGGGAGATCCTAATTTCATGAAAGTTAATTTGTTTTCTGACTTCAAAGATTCTTTTAGCTTTATTTATCATATATCTTGCACATTAAGGTTAATTAAAATAAAAGAGAAATATGTAGCATTTTCCTAACTAGAAAACAGACTTTCTGTGGGAGTCCAGCTTCCTATACTTTGGTGTCATTTTTGAAACTGATAATTTTATAAATCATGCTCTCTCTCTCTCTCTCTCTCTCTCTCTCTCTCTCTCTCTCTCTCTCTCTCTATCTCCTTCCTTTTTCGTCGTCTTCTTTACTGTGTGGGGAGGCTGTAATTTCTGAATGTGGCAATGCCTGGTAGGCATATTTCACCTTTTTCCACTATAGTAAACAATTACTGCCACAGGAAGACAGTCCAAAACAAGGTCACCAATGTCTTAGAAGTTATTTCATTAAACAACAGTAGAAATGTAAACTCTTAAATGATTTTACTTAAATTTAACATCCATATCTGTTTACAAGTTTATGAAGTATGTAGCACTTTATTTGTCCTTGATCGTATAGTGGGTTTTGAATAAAAGAACACTGTCCTGTTTCTACCGTTTATTACTTCTATAAGTTACTACTAGCCCATCCAAAATATTCCGCGATTTATTATCTAAGTACCCAAAACTTTCTAAGACTCAACTTCTCCAGATCTAACCCAAAACTAAAACTCTTCATGACTAGCTTTCCAAAACTTCATAACTTAAGCTTTCCAGATCAAACCCCAAACTAAACTCTTCGAAACTCTAAACTTTCCGAGGCCTGCCAGGTGTTATGTACCTGTTCAAAATTTGATTGACAGGTAGACGCTCTCTAGCAGACTTGTTTAATCTGCCAGTGATAGCCAATGATAATTCTGGGAAAATTATTCTCCAGGTAAATTAGCATTGCTACTATCAGAGAGGCAACAAAAGTGTTACGGTATTAAAGAGGCGACTTACTAAAAGTTTAAACTTGAACATACCAAAATATTAATGTCCTGACCCCTATTTTGACCCCTATTTTGTTACATTCGTCCACCACTAAGTTGAAATAATGAATATTAATTTATTATTTTGAAACTAAATAAGTCCGTTCACTAGTATATAATAAAAAGAGTTTGTGCCTGTTAGTCTTTCTACTCACGACGGTTTTAATGAAATTACACAATTACACATAAATGAAAAGAGAATAAGCTTAAATAAATTATTTAAAAATAAAACACTAAGGCACTTCATGATCACAAGTTAATCCTCGTCTTGATCCGTCTCGAACGTGGAAAGGTCCCAATAACTTCCGGTCTTCTTGTCGACACGTGTTTAACAACAAGTCCCGAAATCCAATAACATAGATCCGTGTACTGGTGGCATTGTCTGATAGGGAAAAAACCATTGTTTCATCTCTGAGAAGATTAAGATTGTCCGTAATAACTTGTGCAGGTGTTCAATCGTTCATCTGGATATCATAATCGTTCTTGCTTTAGTTTTGTTGTTGCTGACGTTTAAACTTTCTAATTACTATCCTCAGTGGGGTACAGGTCTTCTTGGCCTATTGGGCTATATATACAAACTTTGACAGTTCTGGTTTCCTATTAATATTTACAGCTAGTCCAGACTGAAGACATCTAAGCTAGATAAACACACAATAAAATGTTCATATCATTAGTGTACTTGCTAATGATAAGTTCTCAATGTTCACAGGTGAGTCTGGTTAATTGTCTCAGTTCCTGCCTTATCTTCTGTTGACAGACGTGGATATATCAGACGTATCATTCGATCCACTGGTCTACGTGATGATGAGAGGGTTGTTTGTCCCTCTGCAGAAGAAACATTCTGCCCGGAAGTCTGAGCCGGCATCTCGTTCAGTTCAATGTTCTTGGTCTTTGACGATTCATACTCACACAAACCTTTAGCAGAACAGAGTTTTGAGAAACATCCCCATTTTCGACAGAGGCACAACAAGTTAATTGCCAACGTTATCAACAAGAAAGTGCCAAATGATATTCCCCAATTTGGAATTTCAATCTCAGTTTTTGTCTACCTCGTCTAAATTTTGTTACTCATTAACAGTGTTATCAGAAACAACACAGGCTTCATTAACTGTTTTATCTAGAAAAACAGAAGTTTCGTTAGTGTTTAATGACTGCGAAACAGGTGTAGTTGATCGAGAAGAAAAATAACTGCCAGAATCAGATTCATTATCAGAGGGATGATGAGCATAATTATCTCGCTTGTTTATTCTTTTCGTTAACTCCATCAATGCTAGGTCAGATTCGTTATTTGAATTTTCTCTTTGTTTTCGATATTTTTGAGCTAACTGATATTTTCTTCGTCATTCGTGTCAGATGAACTTAATTCGTTACTGACAGGAGGTACAACATATTGCGTAGATCTTAGAGGATGATATGTTTTGTCTACCAATGCGCAGTGGTACCTTTCAATTTTAAATACATGCTAATTGTATAAAAGAAACATAGTCGCGTAGGAACACGGTACTTGAAAACGACTAACCACAAAACAACGGTAATTCTAAATTACAACTAGGGTTATTTACACAAGCAAACAATAAGATAATTGTTAATCAATTTCGCAACTCATTTATTCACAGAAATTCCATAGTGTCATCGTAATTAACGCTGTAGGCATGAAAATGACATGCCTCCAAAACTGGAACACGTACAAATATGTAGCGTCAGCGTAAACATCGCTGTAGACATATTACGATATGCCCTCCAAATAGAGCGCTACCGGTATATCGTTACAGAGGAAACATACCTCACGAAATACCAAGGTCCTAATCCTAGACCTTTATCCTATCAATACAGGGCTTCCTACCAACGTAGGGTATACATTAAAAATATTCATTTGCATCCACTTATACAAAACATTCGTTCGTTACTTTTTATTTTATTTTTACATTTTTTCTATGTTTATGTGTTTTTAATTTTAAACCTTAATTTGACCTAACAGTCTTGGCTTCTACTATCAACCTTAAGTTCGCAAACGATATTAAGATTATTTCTTTATTTGCTTGGTATGCCACTAATTTGATACTTTCTTGAGTCATGCCAACCAAGAGAGCATACTTTTCAATACTTTTTATCCATTCTTTAAATTGTTTACTATCCCCATCAAAAGAAGGAACAACCTTGGCAACCCCTTGTGCACCCATAGTGGTTGATAATCCCGTCAATTTATCCCCTAAAGACCGAAAAATGTTAACAAATTCTTCTTGTTCTGCCATATTTGCTAGAGTATAAAAGCGTACTCACGGTTGTAGTAGATACAGCTATCCAGGTTTATTAGAAACTAAATTGAACAATGTCCAGCATTTCACGATTTACACGACAATGTCCAGCATTTTAGGATTTACACGATAATGTCCAGCATTTCATAGTGTCAGTTGGTCGCGACAAAACAGTCGACAAATCCTGGGCATATAGGCACCAAAATAGAATACGTCATGTAGCACTTTATTTGTCCTTGATCGTATAGTGGGTTTTGAATAAAAGAACACTGTCCTGTTTCTACCGTTTATTACTTCTATAAGTTACTACTAGCCCATCCAAAATATTCCGCGATTTATTATCTAAGTACCCAAAACTTTCTAAGACTCAACTTCTCCAGATCTAACCCAAAACTAAAACTTCTTCATGACTAGCTTTCCAAAACTTCCATAACTTAAGCTTTCCAGATCAAACCCCAAACTAAACTCTTCGAAACTCTAAACTTTCCGAGGCCTGCCAGGTGTTATGTACCTGTTCAAAATTTGATTGACAGGTAGACGCTCTCTAGCAGACTTGTTTAATCTGCCAGTGATAGCCAATGATAATTCTGGGAAAATTATTCTCCAGGTAAATTAGCATTGCTACTATCAGAGAGGCAACAAAAGTGTTACGGTATTAAAGAGGCGAATTACTAAAAGTTTAAACTTGAACATACCAAAATATTAATGTCCTGACCCCTATTTTGACCCCTATTTTGTTACAAGTAGGACTTCTCAGAATGTAGTTTACATGTATAATGTGCAATATACGGCATTACTTTTGAGGTTTCTGTTATAATTCCAAATAATAACAGAAATGAAATGAATTTTCTACTAGTGTTAGAATTGTTTTGAAGTACTTGAAAATGAGCAACACAGTTAACCGCAATTTTGTGATAAGGTACCGTATTATTCAAAAACATAATACGAGTATCTTGAAAAAGAAAGACTGGTAAGAAAATTTTCGAAACCTATGTTGTTCTCAACATGACGGTAATGATGTTTTGATGGTGTTTGGGCTGAATACATGTAACTGACAGTGTTGTTTAAAACTTCACAATATTTTGTAACAGTTCAGTTTGGCAGACAATTGAAATACTTAAAAGTATTATAACTGCAGTTTTAATAAAGGTGAGATATTAAAAATAAAAAAATGACAACCTTTTTCCGCGACAAGACAATTACATTACATCTGATGTCTATTTCGAAACTGATTTTTACCCATGCTCTCTTTTCTTCTTGTGTGTGGGAGGCTGTTTCTTCAGGATGAGGCCATTCCTGATATCCATATGCAAATTATTTTAAAGCTTTTAAGTTTTTCTTGCTAACGTAGATTCCCCGAAAATCAGAACAAGCATATCAGAGATGGTTTCTGGTTGCTTGACCTTTTAATGGCTTAAATGCATTTTTAGCAAAATTAAAGATGATTACAATTAAAGAGTTATGTCAATATATTTTAATGTAAAAAATATAGGCAAAGTTGACCAATGAGAAATTTTAATATACTCGCATAAATTTCTCATTGATCAAATTTATTAATTTAAAATATTGCAGGCTCGTTTTTATTGAGCTTTTCCACAAGAAGATATGAAAATGCATATTACTGTCACGCCGCCTGGACAAGGTAACACATATCAATATCGTGCAAACTGGCAATCAAACGGCGTAACTGATAACAACACTGATATAAAGTACGGGGGTACGACGTTTCCGGCAGCCAATCGGCACAATAACGCTAACGTGAAAATTAATTGATTAAGCAGTAACCGAAATGCATATTTCTGTTTTCGTTTAAGAATTATTCGTAAACCGACAGCAATAGTAACACAGTGATATTTGCACTAACTTCCAGTTTACTGTATTTAGGATAAATAAACATTCCCGTGGCAGTGTTGTCCCCATCAGTGTCGAGGGGAAATAAAGATTTTTTTAAGTAGAAGAATGAAATTCCATCTTAACTTTTCTACTACTGGTCAACACAATTAATAAAATCTAACATGAATTGTGTTCATAGAACATGCATATAGCCAACCCAGCTTACTCCGTCTTCATGACTGTGAAAGAACATGATGGATTGTCCGGCATTTTTTATAAAAACTATATGACGCATAAAATTATTATTGAGTTTTGAAATAGACGAAAATGGAAATGTGAAAGCCATCTTCTCACACGACAAATACGAAAATATAGCAGGCTCGGTTTGATTGAGTGAATAAAAATTATTTTACATCGTTTAGAACACCCAATGGCCTAAACTTAAAAATCATGTTGACAATTCTGATAATAAAATCATTTCGTATTTAATAAATAATATGCAAATTAAACTCATCGAATAAATATTGGGTATAGACAACATCAACACAATAAATTTGTAGGACAAATTGCATTTACAGTTATATTTTTCGACTTACTTTATTAATAAAAAATTACCTTTTTATAAGGTTGGTAAAATTCCCAGCATGGTCCAACAGCATGTAAGACGAATTTGTATTTCAAGTTTCCCGCAGTTGTCTTACATACACTTCCAACTGTTAAATTTCCATAGATCTTCACATAGTCAAAACTTTCTTTTTTCAATCTTGCTCCCGCTGCATTTGATATTGCCTTTGCGATACCTCCTCGATGATCTAGATTTGTATTAGCGGCATTAACTATGCAATCCACAGGCAAGTTCAATATATCCTTAACATATACTTTTACTTTAATGTTTTCGTTCGTTATAAAGGTGTCATCACTTTTTGTTTTATTGTTCCTTGATGGTAGCAGCAAACTTACAATGTCTTCTTTAGCGGCTCTAACATCTTCTTTTGATTGTCCATAAATGGTCACTTGAGATTTATTTGAATGCAACACACAACAAACATCGCTTTGAGCTTGTATGGAGTGTATCTTTTGTTCTAGATCTGCTGTTCTGAATGTTGAATGTGTCAAGTCTAGATTTTCTTCAAAGAGCTCTTTGTATTGTAAAGAAAATTTGGCATGTGTATCACGTGGATTGGAGCTAGTTTTAGCCTTTTCCCATTGCTGTGGAAACATCACAGTAGTATTTGACGAAGACATTTTAGCTAAATCTGAAAACAAGTTAATACCAAGAAAAGCAAATTCAGAAAACACATTTTCCTACCACAGCCAGAAATAAGAAATAAGAGCTGTCTCTAGATAGTGACATGTGCTCCCAAAATGTTGCTATGACATAAAATGACATTAACTTGGAATGCATAAGAAATTTAATATGCCCTTTCAAAAGAGATGAACCTTGCCACATATTAAGTGGAAGATGATAAGGTTCATCTGTTAGTAGTACATGTAAATCCATCAAGTAATGAAATAGAAATGGTAAAATATAATTAAAACTATAAATAATTGAGCAGAAACTCCTGAAGATACACACAACTAGGCTTTGTGACAAAACACTCCTGTGAAGTGTCCTTAAAATCTTTCAAGTGGTTTTGGACATGAAGCGAGGACAAGATTTTACATGACAGACAGATAATATTATGACCGGAGTGCAAATATATGGTACGCCGTTGCTGCCTCTTCGTGATAATTGTTTTAGACTGTCACGTTATATGTTGGTGCTATGGATGTTGTCATAGTACTGTCATTGATATGAAAGGGAATAATATCAAAATCTCCCTAAGAGAAATAATGCAGTTTCGTCATGTTTGCATAAATCGATGTTAATAATGTATGTTTATTTTTTTTATACGTTAAGAAAATGTCCTCTTGTCTATCACATGTAAGCAGTAAGAGCTATCGTTTAAATTTAAAGTGTGATTGGCCACTCTTCATTATTATTAGTTCTTTTAATTAAGACTACGAAGTCTAGATTCCTGTTTTCATTTCAGACGTTGATCCAAAACGGTCCAAATTTGGAGAATAAATATGATCGTCTAATTGAAATAATAACATTCTTAAATATTTCTAAGGTTGCAATAAGCTTGCAACGTCTGTATAATTTTTTCAACAGATCTCGTGGTAACCGCAGAATCCAGCTCACTTGAACACGCATGTGGGCGCAATCAAACAGTTAAAAAGTGCGTGTCTACGTAGGATGTATATTTTCGGCAAGGCAACAGTCTAAAAACCCGTTTTCACAAGACAACAACGGCGTTCCATATCTAGTATCCTAACTACGAGCCTCGTTAGGAACTGTCTGTTTTTATTAACGAACAATGTCTTCAGAAGTACTGATCGCCTTTGCGAAATCAGAGCGTATGAATGATTGAGACTTTCAAAGATGCGAACAACAAACGCTTAAAATTATCCGACTTTACATTACTGTAAAAGGACAAGTGGCTTAATTATTAACTTATCGTCTCACACACAAATAACACATATTAATTTGTCATGGTTCACAGCATTGCCTAAAAAACCTGGTGCTCTGATCGATTTATTATAAATCGTACCTTGATCATAACAGGTAAGGTAGCCTACCTGAGTGATTGTATTTTTTTCAAAACCGTTAAGGGCGTGTTGCCTTTTTATTTGATGACGATGTATTCGGCGTTTTAAACTTGCAACTGCAGGGATGTAAATTCCTGAAATTGGCTGTTGTTTAAAAAACAAAAATTAAAAATGTTCCTTTCGCCATTTTTTTAAAAGACGTATGACAGTTATATGTGTAAACAAGTTTATAATGAATACCTTTTGCTTCTCCATTGATTATTTCTACTTCATTTGTTTCTTCAGTTTGTCCTGTCTCAAGCGAGTCATATTCTGTTTGTCCGTCTTCCATCTCAAGAGATAGATAATTATCTGACCCCTTTTCACATTCTGCGTTGGTATTGCTTTTAGAATAACACACAGATTTATCGCTTTGTTCTGCTATTGAAATACCTTGAAGTTTTTCTACAAACGCGTGGCTTCCACTTGCCCATGTTTCTTCTGATATTGCACCACCTTCAGAATGGAATGCAGAATCATTGCTTCCATCTGCTATAGGAATACTCTGAAGTTTTTCTACATAAGCAACATTTCCGCTTGCCTTAATTTCATAGACTATGTCATCAACTAGAAGAAAGTTGTCCGATACTTCTACATGGCAGGCACCGGCAGGTATTTTTAATTGTCTGAACTGTCCGCCAGTTGGTCGAATCAGCCATTGATTCCCAATCTTCTTTACCTCAAACATTTTTTCGATTTAATCTGTAATGCAAACCTAAAAATTGAAATCCCTCAATAGAAGATATGAAGTTACAAGTAAAGTTTTTAAATTTAATAATATCCAAAGTCAACGATGGTTACCAGTGGACCTAAAGGTAGAATATTGTAATCTATAAAACACGTCAGAAGCCAACACTCAAGGCGATTTGGTCATGATTTTTACAGTTAAACAAGTAATTTAGACAAACGTCTACTGAAGCAAAATACCAAAAATAAAAACAACAATCTTAAAAAAAGTGTCAGTGAATCTAGTGTTTAGACATCGAGTCTCGATTCTCTGCATTATATTTCTTTAAACCCGGGCTTGACGTTGCACTTAGTTAAATAGTTAAGAGAGAGGTAAGTTTCGTTGGAAAAAGCAAAATGGAGGATATGACAAACATTTACAAAATGATATAGTTTGACACTCAGGAAAAAAAAAACCCTTCACACATGCTTTATATTTAAGTCCAATTGAGCATTCCATTACCCGATGCCAAGGCACCGTTAACACATTGGTTTTTGAACGCAGATCTTGTAATAAAATTTATTGAAGATCCAGGTGCCCATGAGCATGGTTTGAAAAGTTAAAGTAGATGACCAACCATGAGACCATTGATGCTGCCGTGAATATGATTTTTGTTAAAGATTTTTAATGATTTTGATATACCCGTAGAAACCAATTCGACAGAGCTTCCCAGAATTTAAAGCCATTAATATGATCTTTTTTAAAATAAGCGAATGACGACAGAAGAATCTTACATGTAAAAACCGTTAGTACATTTCAGTTTCTAAGATAAGCCAGGCTTTTTGTAAGAACTAACAACTAGTTAAAACTCCAAAACAAGCGCCTTTCGTTCCTTCGCTTTTTGATTTATATGGACACAAAATCTGTTGCTTTTTGTTAATTTCCATTAATGAACATAAAAACATCTTTTATGCACATATCAGACATCTATCCTTATTAATTTTTTATTTAGTGTGCGTGCAAATAAAACAAAAATTAATCGTTTTTTCTATGTCTTTTTAATTTTTAACTGTCTTGCTATTAAACCTGCTTCGGCATTTCTAAAGTTCAAATGGCAATAAAATAAAACATTGATCATAACGTTTCCGTTATCTTACCTTATCTGAGCTTTCTTTTTATAGTTTAAGTCGATTGTAGCCTTTTTAATACTTAGGTTTAAAATTGAAACCTTTTATAAAAATGCTTGTAACATTAATATAGTGTTTATACTCTACTTTTAAACGCCAAAACTTTTGAACAGTGTTCATGTTTATGCAATGAGATAAAGTTAAATACTTTGTTATAAATTTAAAAATATATGAAGAACGAACCTAAATTTCAAAATCGAAACAAGATTTACAATAATAATATTAATAGGTTTAATTTTAATATATACTTATTTTCCTTTTTTGGACAAAAATGATATCGCATTACTCATGTTGAAAACAAATTAAGTACTTACCGATCATCTCGGGTTTCGTTATAAAGATATTCTATTTTCGACATGATTTCCACTACAAAGCTGAAAAGCACCTGTCACTATGAAAATAACCCGACTTTCCGTGCCTATAATGTTCGTACTATGTAGTCATAGATCAGTGATACTTAACGTACATATTAGAATCCAAGAAAGGAACATAGTATAAGCCAATTTTTACGTAGCTTCTTAAGTGTAAAACCGTCATTTCATTAGAATATATTTTGAAATATCATTCATGAATTGTCTTATCTGTTATTTTCAGTATACAAGTCTCCAAAAAGCTAGTCGATCTTTAGAATAATGTTCACTGAACTGAAAAATACAATTTATAATAATTATATAGCATGCACCAAGTTTTTATCTAATAACCGACTATTCTTTGAAAGTTTTATTTTTATAAGTGGTCATAATTTTCAGAACATCAATCAATATCTTATAAGCTAGAGCTAGTGAATAATAGTTGTTCGACAGGTAATAATACCTAATACACTATGACTGAAAAGTTAGTCTAAACAGGTTTAGATAATTGATACTCTGAAGCTTCAGAGATATTTACAAAACATTAAATAGACCTTGAGCTGCCAATAGACCCCCCTCCCCCCCCTTTTGGGGAATTTTGAAGGGTATGTTTTTCTGAAAGCCTATACCATTCTACGCATTTTGAAATTTGTTTGCACTCTGCCTAAGGTATAGGTCGATAAATAGTCATTAAGATATGTTACTTAACATCAAAACCTAGTTTAAAAAGTTGTATGAAACATTTCTTACTTTCATTAGCAAGTAATTTCTGTTTTATTTGTTTAATGTATTAATATAAATAAGAATGCAGTATTTAAATGTAATAAAGTCACATTGAGACACACTTCTTATTTAAACAAATACATATATTTGTAAATTCCAAAAACTAAAATATCTGAAAATAATGAAAAAAAAAAACATCTCAAAGATAGCAAATAAATTATCTATAAATAAAATATATTTTAAAGAAATAAACTTTGAAAGACATATTGTGTGATTAAAAGGTAAACTGTGTTAAACACTTTGTTAATAATATCCATACCTTTGTCTTATATCTGATTTGAGTATTATGTTATATAATATACTTATGCCTATGGTTAATAAATTTGAAGTTTTGGTGTAATTGTTTTTGTTTAAATACACCTCATCATGAGTTTTAACGATTAGTTAGCTTTATATCATCATAAAAATAAATACCATATCATACATCACCATTTTAAACATGTTACGCAAAAGAGCGTATTTTAGTTACCAACCTTCCTGCACTTTATGTATCATGTATTAAAATAGGTAATATATATTAAGAAGTATGGTACAAAAGGAAATTAAGGTATTGATGCTGGTGATATTAAACAGTAATATATTTTTAATTTAAATATTGTGAAACTTTAGAAGTTAATGATCTGTGTAATGCTCAATATGTCTTGAAATAAATGTGTATGATGTAAATGGTTCAAGTTCGTCCTATTTTAAATCTTTTTAAATTAACAATAAACCTATCAATATGGCTCAGTGACAACATTGTAGTACAGCTTACGTTTGCACTAATTATGGGCTGTTGCATCCAGTCTACGGCTAAGTCCAGATACTCTCTATTGAGGCAGATAACATTAATTAATAAAATGTAGAAAAGAATGAATAGACAAAATTAACAATTTTTTATCAAGTTATTGTTCTATTTATGTCTTTTATCATCTTATAATATGTTACCAATTATACTTTAATATTCAGCAAAATTAAAAGGAAAAGAAAATCAAGAAACTGCAAATAATTAGTTAACATTTTGATAAATATTTTTATATAATATTATATTATGTTAAAGTTGATCTATAAAAATTTAAAAGCTACTTAATTTAAACTTTACACAAATTAGCTGATTAAATTATCTGATGTTAGAAATGTTTTTAAAAGTAGTTTTATTCATCTAAAATACTTAGGTTCAGTGTAGAATTTGTAAAACATTGAAACAGCATTAGCATTATATAGAAATTTTTAACTCAAGTAAAAGAATTTTTACCTAAAAAAATTATTAAACATAAGTCAAAGTTAATTTGCGTATTAGCTTACCATCACCTGCATAACACAGACTGTCTTTCAAATTAAGATGTTTCTCTTTAACAATTATTTGTCTTTAAGAAAAATAACATTCTACAAAGATCTTACGGAATTCTAAACAAATTCTTAAGTTTTCTTTGAACAATGGAAAAAATAATGTTTCATTTAGGACAATTTATTTTTCTTATTTCACATGTGTTATTTAACAGCACTGTCAGTTATTATTGCTCTAAAAGAGCAGAACTGGTGCTTTCAACCTTGTTTTTAGTAAATACAGATTATAGAAAGTTCATATTCACATTATAAATGACTCTACGGTAATCTAGATACAACCTACCGGGTATAACACGGTTTAGAAATTTATTTTCTTTATTCTAATGATAGTGTCTCTAGCTGGGAGCGAACCCGCACCGTCACGGCGACAGCGCCTAGCCATGCAATTCCTGCGACGTAACCAACTGAGCTAACCGGGACAACGCCAATAAACGTTGATCGGATAGCTCTGATATACGTAACAATCACTGCATGACATCGGTAACGTGTTAATTTTACTGATAACAGTACTGACTAAATGTACGGGGAGACTTTTTACGGCCGCCACACTGCACAAATAGCGCTACTGTGAATTTCAAATGATAGTGTCTCTAGCTGGGAGCGAACCCGCACCGTCACGGCGACAGCGCCTAGCCATGCAATTCCTGCGACGTAACCAACTGAGCTAACCGGGATAACGCCAAAAAACGTTGATCGGATAGCCCTGATATACGTAACAATCACTGCAAGTCATCGTACTAAAAACATTTATGTAAAAAATTAGGTAACATATAATTATTTTTAATTAGTTTTGTTTGTAACACTTTTCATAGCAATATTTTTATCTCTTGTCTTTTTACTTTTTTTGTAACCAATTCTAAAAATATTTTTTTTAGAATTTGATTCATTAATGCATTGTACTTTGTCAATATTGTAACTTCAGAATTATATGTTACGGATATTTGAAGGTTTAAAATAGACTAGCTTAAACACTTAAACATTTTAACCACATAACATAACATAACATACTATACACTGTAAACTTCTTACTATTATTATTTTATAGTTTAATCTAAAATGATTGCATAGTTGTGATACAGTGTTGTAAATGTGTTCAGTTCTTTGTACAATAAAGTCAGTTTTAGAGAAAATGCTTCATTCAATCAGTAATATTAGTTAAAAAATACGACTGTGAATGTAATTAGAAATCTACACAGGGCTAACAAACATCAGGACATTGCACAGAGCACACATAGTTAATTTCTTCAAATAGATATCATCACCATTAAAAAGAAATAAAAAACAAGGAAAAACGCCTTATGTTAATAAGTAACATATGTTGTGTATGCTGAAAATTTGAAGTCATGCAAGTTTCAAGAACACTTACATTTTTAAAGCTCAATAATTTAATTAAACTCTAAATTTTATGCTTGTTTATCCCAAAGCATGAATATAATGTTTGAATAAGCGATATGGTAACATATAAGATTATGGAAAAAATATTACAATTGCCAGTGTGATTTTTATGAAAAACACACTGTTTTATATTGTTTGATCATGCAGCTTTCAAAAACATGTATTATTGCCTAAGTTTGATTACAAATAAAAATCCTACAGGTAAGTTAAACTTTATGAATTTAATCTTTTTAGGGTTATGTATGTTATACACTAAATATGTTACCTAAATGCAAAAATTTTGAAATGAAAACTACATCAATCAACAGATAACACTTTATCCTTATATAAAAATATAAGTTTTATTAAATCGTATCTGGAATAGAGCAGAATTAAAGGTTCAAAATCCATATATTTTTTCTACAAATTTTAGGGGTAACATATTAAAACCTCCGTAACACCCTTATGCCCCGCTCGCTAGAGTGCAAACAAACTGCAAAATATCCAGGACATAACAGGCTTTCAGAAAAATTATGTCTACAAAATTCCTTAAGGGGGGAGCAAACATGTTCCTGGCCACCGGCCTAAAAGTTACCTTATCCGGAGTACAGAAATGGCGCCGCATGTCGTACAAAGAATGTCGACATGTTTAATATTATTTTTATATCCAGGTGACGTTTGTTTTGCATTAAATTGCTTATATAATATGCGCACCTATCACCCATTACTAAAACTGTGATGAAAAGGCTGTAGCCGAAGTCGTTGTGTTAAATATCGGTGTAAAATGATGAAGGATGTTCACTTGCACAATAGTATAAAAGTAGAGGATTAATTTTGTGATGTTACGAATAATGCTTCTTGTATGTGATCGTCATAATTAAACCATTTTTAACAATGAAAATCTATATAAAAAAACGGCGTAGAGGAAAAGTTTAAAAAAATGAAGTAAACGCTAAGGCTATACTCAATGGATAAAGAATATCAAGGAAACATTATTTGCAGTATCTTCCAGACGCGAGAATAAAATAAATGACAATCTGCCGAGGAACTTCCGAGTACAGTGACGTTGTACTGTGTTGAATATGTGACATTATGGGATTGCGCAAAGGTTTCTCCAATGAAACGGGAAAAACTAGAAATCAATTATCTTTAAATTTTAACTTGCGTTTCTGTATCTCTTGGGTATATATCGTGTTAATTGATTGGAGAAGGATTTCGTGGAAATAAAAACAACCAGCTTGTTGCATGAGTGATGAAAACAAAACCACAGTATTTAGTTAATTGTGAATATAGTTTTGTAATTTCATGATGCTTATTTTTGATGAAAATATCGTTACATATGACGTCGACACCATTGTCTTAAAATTATTTCCAAAATTGTTTGAACTAAGGACCTTAGGTGCTAAACTACGTGACCAGTCAACATTCGGATGTGAAATTGACATTTTTTTATTAACATATGCCTTTTTACTGTGAAAGCTTTTAATATTTACTTTAGTAAAATCTAAATGAAATGCTACCAACATTATATTGTATATCGCATTTCATGGTAATTGATATACCGATCTTAAGTTGATCGTTTAGCTTACCTCTTTGTTTGCAAGACGATGACAGAAGGTTAGGAATAAGAATTGGGAAATCTTTTAAAATCTGTACATAACCATCGTGGTTCTGCTTATTTGACTTCAGTTGCTCTGGTCTTGGAAAGGTCATTGAGTACTCGTTTCTTTTCTTGACAGTGCCATAAGCTTCTTACGTTTTATACGTTATATTCTTTCGACGCAACATTTTCGAGTTGATAGTACAATAATTTTGGCTATAAATATATTCACATGTGTTGACTGTGTAAGAATATAACACTGCACAGGTTTTACAGTTTAATATAGTAATTTTATTTTTTGAAAACATTTTTGTCCCAACACATGACCAGGGACATTGAAGACATTATTCATTATATGAAGATAATGCCCTGACATGATTAACGCTTTTCTCCATATATATGCCTTTTTACGCATGTGTGACCAGTGTAGATCCAGATTAGCCGGCACACACATGCTGTCTGATCAGGATCTGCACTTGTTGCTTTTGGTCAGAAATGACCTAATGAATCAAAAAAGTGTCAGTTTAGATCCTGATCAGACGGCACAGATGTGAAGTCAGTGTGAAGAACACAATTGTTGTTTACAACACAATCAGCAAGAATGATGATCTTGTCCAAAACCAGTTTACAGCTGATAACCACAAGTTCAAAGGTCAAACAAAATTATGTTGAGAAAGTCCCTGTTTACATGTTCATCAATGATTTAGCATGTAGCCAATGATAAAGCATGTAGCCAAAGAAGTAGGTTTATTGATGAGTACTAGGGCAGAAAGGTTAATAATTGAAGATTTTAACTACTGCTTTGGGATACCAATATACAAGTTTAAACACGGAGATTGACAAAAATAACTACCTCTTGTACAGTCTTTATAAAAGATTAATTAATGTAAATAATATTCTTAAGACTCGGACAATTGTTTCCTTTTATTTTTAACAAGAATGTTTAACTCCTATGGTTTAAATTAGCAAGTTCAACCAGATATACCCTTGGGTACAGTGAGATTTAGGTGAAATCCTTTGTTGATATTAAGTAATCAGACTACAACCTGACTTAATATTTTTTCTACATTATTCATTAATTTGATCATTGCCCTAATAACTGTATAACAAGAAAAGTATAACACACACGTATGGAAGCGTATATGGTACACCCTGATGATGTCGTTTCATGCGAAGATGTGTGCTTGTAGGACGACATGATCGCACCAAGTTATCAAAATAATATAAAGAATGACATGATAATCGGATCATGACGTAATAAAAGAACTCGACTTGTCGTCTTAATCTGGTCATTACTGAATAACATAAGTCGACTTGTCGTCTAAAAATAAATCGACATAACTACATAATGACGTACTTTGTAAAAAATGCTATGTTGACTATGCTTATTGTTTACGGCTTTACGACTTGCTATAGGCGACATATAGACCCATAAATTCCAGAGTCATTGCCCCTGAATAACTAACTCCAAAACTGACAATTGTTAGCTTTTGACCTGTCTAGCCAAATAATTATTACAGAAAGAATGAATAAACAGTCACCAAAATGTTAAAAGGATGTTAACTTGTGCACCTCCTATTTTGCAAGGGCCATTACTCTTAATTACTCAGTTATTGACCCTGAAATAGCCTAAATGATAAAAATTTGCTTGTAAGTTGCATATCCAAAAACCTATTATGAATAGAATCATGGAACCTTCACCAAATTATTTATCAGAATGTGATAGTGTGCATCTACTATTTTGAAAGGGCTATTATTCGCAAATTACTCGTTTATTGCCCCTGATATGGCCAAACAATGATAAAAATTGGCTTGTGACCTCCTTTGCCAAATAATTATTACAGATAGAATCATTGAACCTTCACCAAAATGTTTTCCAGGATGAGACGTGTGCACCACCTATTTTTAATGACCATAGCTCACAATTCAGCCATTATTATTTGTAGCACTGTCGTATATACTCCATTAGATATTTATAATCATTGGTCTACTAGTACACATTCATGATGTCTATGCAAAAGTTGAACATGTCTTTTTAGACCAACTTCAGATGGTGGGCTTATCAACATTCATCCGTGGTCTGTCCGTCCGTTAACAATATTTTGCCCCCGCTATTAGTCAGAAACTAAAGGTTGGGTTTAAACCAATTTTGCTCAAATTGTGCCCCTGGTGCCATAGTTTGTTCTATCCAAAACTGGATCGCCTAGGGTCAAAAGGAAGGATTTTTGTTAACCCTTTTCGGTGCGGGTTCGCTCCCAGCCAGAGACACTATCATCTGTATAGACACACCTTTATTGCTAGGGCGAACAGTTTAGATCCAGATCGGCCGGCATATCTATTCCGTCTGATCAGGATCTAAACTGTTCGCTTTTTATTCATTAGGTTATTTCTGACCAAAATGCGACTAGAGCAGATCCTGATCAGACGGCACGGATGTGCTGGCTGATCTGGATCTACACGGTCGCACATGCGTAAAAATGCGTAGATATCAAGGAAATGGTTAACATGCTTACTAGAACTATTTGGATAAGTTGACAAAACAGACGTCGACATGACATATTTTTAAATAATGTTGCAATAACTTATGTCATAAAGATTAGTTTACGTAGACAACAGGTACAGTTAATTTTCTTTTGTTATCATGACAAGTCGACTTACCTTAAGTCGATTTAATCAAAACATCAGGGTGTACCATATACGCTTCCATACACACGTGTTATATGTGGACGACATTCATGCTAATGATGTAATGTCCTTGAGCCAAGTTGTGGATTGAATTGATTGTAGATATGAAGTGAATAGTTGTTTGACCTATGATATGAAATAGACATCAAGTATAAGTAGTTATATAAGTAGTAAATTTTATTGAATATCACATATGACTGGCAATGATGTGATTATGATATCTTCAAGAATATCAGCATGGATGAAAGATCCCTGGCTAGAGGGAAGTGGATATTGTCCGCATAAGTTAAGCAATGTATTAAAAACATTTAGTTAGACTAGATTTCACAAAACATAGACATGAGAACTTCTGACGTACATGTAAACAGATGTTGCAATATTAAATGATACAAAGTAAAAAGGTGTTTTATGCAATCCACAGTGTAAACAATGGTTCCTTGTGATAAGATATTTGCTGTACATTTAACAGAAAATTCTGAACCTTGAAGTAAGTTTCGCTCATCTGACATAACTTGAGCATTGAAATGTTTAACTGAAACTTAGATAAAAGTGTCAAGGTTTATATTTGTCAGGGAAAAGGCAAGCATTAATTGAAAAGATTCATAGAAATTCTCATAGTATTTTCATATCAAGCAGTTAAAGCATGCATTATATAATCTTGAGCTGGAGGTGGTCAGAAACAGGTGCAGTTTCAGTATCTTTATGGTGTATCATGACTAATCTTGTCTGTATATTTAAGTTAAAGATATTGTAAAATTAATATGGCTAATTATTTATGTAAGTATTCTTGCCAGTAATTATGTTAATATACTTAAGGACATTAAAAAGGATGGTGGGGATAATTGCATTTTGACAAGGAAATATACATATTATCAACATTTTCACAGTTTCATAATACCGAATGCATTGCAGTAATTTAGATACCAAAATTATGAAAATTTATTAATAATAAAAAAGTTATTGCGTAATAAAAACTGTACCCCGAAAATAAAAAAAAACACTTTTTGCTAAATGTGACAATTAATTGGTTCAATCTGTTTCCAGTTGTTCATTGTCATTAAGTATATTTTATCAAATGTGGAAATTAAATGTATTGTTTTTGTTGTTGTTGTAATTGTTTTTTAGATGCAAGGCAGGTATTGAAGCTGGGGACGAGAAGGATATTATTATTAATTGATTAGGGCAAATGGTTCCAAATTTATAGTACTATTATGAACACAAATTTTGAATATTTTCTCTATAAAAATTATTTCATTATATCATGATAAAATAACCAATTTCCTGAACTAGAAGCTTATGTCACCTGAAGCCATAGGTGAAAATTGATAATTTGATTATCTGATTAAACTTTAATTTATTATTAACAATTCTTTGAAATGCAAAGAAGTGTCAACTGCTATCAATTTTAAGGTTTTATCACCTATTGTTTTATTGATAGATGAAGTCTTACTTTCCTGATCGCTCAGGATATCAATTGTTTGAGATATAAATCTCAAAAAGTGTCAACTAAATATTTTAGTATAAAAACTGTAACCATTCTGCTTTTAGGCAGATTGGAAATTTACCATCTGCAAGAATCTATGTTAAATATTGATATTTTGTGGAATTACCCATTATTATATTATTTGGAACTTATATTTTGTGGACTTAACCAACAATAAATTTTGGAAGTGACACTGCAACTTGTCTTCGCTCTACCCAACGCAATTCCCCTGAACATTTCGAAGCTAAAACTTCTTCAACTAGAAACAGATTTTTTAAAATCATAATAATTAACTATTATGAACACAAATTTTGAATATTTTCTCTATAAAAATTATTTCATTATATCATGATAAAATAACCAATTTCCTGAACTAGAAGCTTATGTCACCTGAAGCCATAGGTGAAAATTGATAATTTGATTATCTGATTAAACTTTAATTTATTATTAACAATTCTTTGAAATGCAAAGAAGTGTCAACTGCTATCAATTT
Organism: Corbicula japonica; assembly: GCA_038501625.1. NCBI lineage: Eukaryota > Metazoa > Mollusca > Bivalvia > Venerida > Cyrenidae > Corbicula > Corbicula japonica. The sequence continues at coordinate 360,480 of JAZAYU010000021.1, read as the reverse complement.
TAAGGTTTTATCACCTATTGTTTTATTGATAGATGAAGTCTTACTTTCCTGATCTCTCAGGAAAGTAAGACTTCATCTATCAATAAAACAATAGGTGATAAAACCTTAAAATTGATAGCAGTTGACACTTCTTTGCATTTCAAAGAATTGTTAATAATAAATTAAAGTTTAATCAGATAATCAAATTATCAATTTTCACCTATGGCTTCAGGTGACATAAGCTTCTAGTTCAGGAAATTGGTTATTTTATCATGATATAATGAAATAATTTTTATAGAGAAAATATTCAAAATTTGTGTTCATAATAGTACCATAATTCAAAAGAGAAAAGTTATATAGATGCCTCAAAATTACTATTGGTTTAAACAGTATTTATTTCAAATTATACATATACATCGATGTATAACAGAGCAAGACAATACATGTATATTTGAGAGGATGAGAAAACAAGCTATCAGATTATAGCTTAAATTAATTCCTCTCCCCGAAAATTACTATTCTGCCATGCAAAAAATGTCTACAGCTAAAAGATTGACTTAATTTTCTATACCTAAAGCGGAATATAAGAGGCTCGAATAGGGTATGGATTTCTTTCTGTAGGTCCTTTCCTCCAACAAAATATCAACTAAATTTGCATGTCCACTTTTATTTTTTTTTTGCTTTGTCAATAATGAAATACAGCCGACCACATGCACTTATCCACTTTTTGAACTTGTGTTCATTTGTGGGTATAAAGATTTTGGTTTCAGATCATGCATCAACACAAGCTAATTTTTAGTAAACTGAATGCAAGTCATACAAAAATTTGTACAGCTAACAAGGTTGTTTAGGTCAATAATCTTATCAGTGAATCTATTTTTACCTGTGAATCCTTCCTATACAATATTTACATGCAAAGGGAGAGAAATCAAACATAATTTACTGAAAGGGGAGAGCAGTCAAACATAACTTAATGAAAGGGATGTTCAAAAAGTTCTTCTACCTCGTCAAATTCACTCAACAATTTCACTTCAAAAACTAAGGTTTCTACCCATAAAAACGTTTATAACATTACATTTCATTTCTAAAACAATAACTTTGAATACTAAGTAACAAAAAACATGTATTTACCATGTATTTACCAAAACAACATCTTTCCTGAACTTTTTTAGTAACCCTCTTTTCTCTTGTACATATTAAACATCCTCTATTAATAGTTAATAATAAACATAATACATGACCCATAATTCGTCCAGAAAAAAAAATTAAAAAAATTAAGTTATATTTCAAACCACAAAGCCTGTGGCAAAGCTAGATATTTAAAAAACAACTTTAATCTTTAATTCCATATATGCTGGAAACCCATATCGTGCAGTTTAAAATTCAATTGAAAAAATATTTTGTGAATTCAAATGTGACCGTATTTATAACATACAAAAAAGAACTTCAAAAGTTTATCTTTTAATTTCCAATCCATTTAACATCAGTAAACCTCTTACAATTGACCTACTTTCATTTTCAAAACATGACGTCTGCCCTCTGTTTATAATATCCAATTACCATAATTCTGTGCATATAACATTTAGCTACACTGCACATCAAAAGTAAGGCACTGCTCAAACATAAATAACTAAAACATTACACAGAAGGTGTTTCGTGAAATATATGCCATAATAAATATAAAATGTCCCAATATCATTACAAATTGTTTAGTTTTGTTTACAAATGGGGCAGATATAATACGAATTCCTTCTTACACATGTTTCTGGTGTACAGAATTTCAAATGTACCCAACCTTGGCATGCAGAACATTGTACCCACTTGACAATAACAAGGTAATGATGACTTCTGTCAGGATGTAATATTTACTGGGCACGTTTTCAATACAATAGCTGATGAAACGTTTCTAGGTCATATGCAAATGAGTTTTAAAATTTATGCATTGATCAGTGTAGATCCAGATCAGCAGGCACATCCGACCTATCTGATCTGGATCTGCACTGGTTACTTCTTGGTCAGAAATGACTTCATGGATCTAAAATTGAATAGTTAGATCCTGGTCAGGTGGCACGGATCAGGATCTGCACTGGTTGCATTTTGGTCAGAAATAACCTAACAAATCAAAAAGCAAACATTGCAGATCCTGATGTCAGCACAGATGTGCTGGCTGATCTGGATCTACACTGTTTGCCCACAAAATAAAGGTGTATCTGTGGAGCAAAGGGTTAATTAAACTTCCACTGACTCTTAATGTTTGGGACTTATCAGAAAGCAAAGATTGGAAGATGATCATGATGATAAGCTTCTGTTTCTAACCCTTAATATATACATGTATAAGCATTTTCACATGTGCCCACAGTGTAGATCCAGATCAGTGCCCAAGGTTATAAAGCTGAGCATGGAAACCAGTCTCAAATCCCAAGCATCTGATTGGCTGAAATGGCGACTGGTCGCCATTTCAGCCAATCAGATGCTTGAGATTTGAGACTGGTTTCCATGCTCAGCTTTATAACCTTCAGCCTCGATGGAAAGAATGTGCTGGCTGATCTGGCTCTTCACTGGTTGCCCATATAATAAAGGTGTATCCATGGAGTAAAGAGTAAAATAATTCACTTTTATAACTTGTCACTAGCAAAAACATCGAGATTTAATTGAAACTACTGAAAAAAATTATTGGCCTAACAGTGTCTTAGAACTTTTGGAAGATGTTATTGCAATTTCCAGAATGTGCAGAATAATCACTTAATGCTTTGACCACAATTGCAGTTTATTGGGGCAATTAAAACTGGACACTGAGAACACCAGTGAATATTTTATTAGCTTTATGGCCTGCAAGATTTCTGATTGTAAAGTATACCTATTACTGTAAGTAAGTTAGTGTTCTTTTATTATAGTGTAAGTATTACTTAAGTTAGTATTCTTTTATTATAGTGACCTCTGTACAAGTGACATATTCAGGTGATAAAATAATACACAAGAATGTGCCCTCGGACACTGATGCCCCACTTCTACAACAACTTTTTAAACAAAAGGTAAAAATGGTCGCAGGAAAAAATCTTTTCTTTACGATCATCTACACATCCTACTTGATCATAATTATGTGCAAGTTTGAATGAAATCTACCTGAAAGTTAATGATTTGGGGAATGTTGGTACGTACAGACGGACGAGTGCAACTATATATGCCTCCCACCTGGTGGGAGGCATAAATATATAGAGGATTTTTGTTTTTAACAGTGTAAGAATAGAAATATATTTCACCAAGATAGCTCCGGAATTCGTATTTTCATGAGTGGCGAAGCTACGAGTGAAAATACATAAATCTGGAGTTCACGAGTGAAATATATTTCTATCTTTCACTGGTAAAAACATTTTTTTTTATTATTTTATGCTTTTATGTGCAAAATCTGTGTGAATTTGACAGAAAAGTTCCAAGAAACGACACCAAAACCGCTTGTTTATTATGTGACTCGTTATGTCAAATATACAAATTTGAGTCTGTTTTGTACACATTCTCATTTGGTATGGTAATGTGCGTTTGGGTACCAACGTGAAAAAATCAGTGAAAAAAAAAAAGATATTTCACTGTTTGAAAACAGTGAAATACCACTCTTATTTCACCGGAAAATTCTATAATTCACTGAAAAGCATAAAATAAAAAAACAAACGCCCGATCCACCATGTCTATAATTCCCTTTAAAAACATTATTTTGGTATATCCAGTACACTGCTTGAGAAAAAAGAACAAGGCTTAAGTATTCATTTTAATTTATTCAAATTTAAAATATCTGTAAATAATAACAAGTAAATGCTGTATTAAAAGCATTTGTAAAATACACGTGATTGGAGTAACACAAAACTGTTCATATCACAGAAGCTTATAAAAGCATTCAATAATTAATCTGTTAAATAATACGTACGAAATAAAATTTATAAAATGATACAAATCAAGCAAAAAAAATCTGTAGAATGTGTTGAAGAAAAGTAACCTTACAAACATCTTTATTAACCCTTTCCTGTACAGATACACCTTTATTGCTAGGGCAAACAGTTTAGATCCAGATCAGCCGGCACATCCGTGCCGTCTGATCAGGATCTAAACTGTTCACTTTTTGATTCATTAGGTTATTCCTGATCAAAATGCAACCAGTGCAGATCCTGATCAGACGGCACAGATGTGCCGGCTGATCTGGATCTACACTGGTCGCACACGCGTAAAAATGCGTGTATATCCAGGAAAGGGTTAATCCTTTGCTCTATGTTGGTTTTATTGCAACTGCTAACAGTGGAGATCAAGATCCACTGGCACATCTGTGACATATGATCAGGAGCTATACTTTTTGTTTCTTGGTCAGAAAGAAAATCAAAAAGCTAACAGGGAAGATTATGATCAGGTGGGACAGATGTGCCGGCTGGTCTGGATGTACACTGTTTGCCCATGGATAGCCATAGCCCATGGTTTTACAATAACAGTTAACCCTGTACTCTATGGATAAACCTATAATATAATCCTATACTGAACCAAAAAAGAAACTTTCGCCAAGTTTGATTGTAGATATGTTAGTACAGTTTTAATCCTTTTGGCTGAAAGCTTAAATTTTTGTAAAATAATGTATTGTGGTTCTTTTAAAATCGTCATTTTGGAGGAAAGGATCAGATTGATTTTAGAATTTTAAATTAAAATAAGGTAGGGGTCGTTTCTAAAGTTAACAATAAGTAGCGTGTGACCGCCGTGTGCGATGCTGACTGCCTGACAGCGACGTCGCATTGAGAGCACAAGTTTGTTAATGTCAGCCTGTGGAATATTATTCCATTCTTCAAGCAATGCTGCTCGGAGGTCGTTGACGTTGTTTGGAGTGTTCGGACGTCGACGTACGCGTCCATCCAGATTATCCCAAAGATGTTCAATTGGGTTAAAATCTGGACTTTTTGAGGGCCAGTCGTCGATGAAATCAACGTTATGATTTTGTAAATACTGTATATTGACACAAGCAACATGGGATGTATGTGTGTACATCTAAGTGGTACCCTTGAACAACTGGCACATACTTTGGGAAAGTTTCTTTCTTGGTTCAGTATATGTGTTACCAGGGTTGATCCAGATCATCATGTACATCCATACAGTTTGATCAGGATCTACAGGTTCTGCTTTTAGATCCATAAGGTTATTTCTTACCAAGAGCTGATGGCTGTAGATCCAGATCAGAGTACAGAGATAAGCAGGCTAAACTAGATCTAATAAGACAGCACAGATGTGCCAGTTGATCTTAATCTACACTTTCCACACATGCAATAAAACCCCTATAATAGTCAATTTATATGGAGTAAAGGGTTGTTTAGAAAATATTCACTAAGCATAATATTACCTTGATTTAGAGGATCAAGGACAGAAGCTGCATGAATGGCTCTGCCCTTTTGATTCTGTGTTCGTTAGTCATCATGAGCTCATGATTCATCATTATAAATATAAAGAAGTGTATTACTACAGCCATAAGTTTATGAAGTTTTAATTAAGATTGCTTTATAAAAAAAAATGATTCTAGGTTATCTTTCATATGCTCATAGTTGTTAATGTAAAACAAGGAAAGTAGATTTCAAACTTTTGGGCATGAATCTATCAATTGAAGGATGACAGTTATTAGTACAGTTGACAACTGAAATTTGTATACTAGTGTGTTTATTACCAACATGACTAATAGATCGCACACCAATATTTGACAACAAATTGCTGCAGAACCTAAATTGTGCTCCAGCAACAGGTTGTGTATTGTTTAAATGTGTCTGGTTACAGTAATAAACCTGTCCTTTGTTATAGCCATTAGTCGCATCTTTTCCTATATATACCAAGACAATATCTTGGAGATCCACAACAACAACTGACATGAAATAAAACTGTGGATCAAGATATTGTCTACTTATATATTTCAGGTATGTTCATTTTTCTATTACTTGTATCAAGAATTTCTATGTAATCTTTGTGAACTAGTTGCTTATGCTAAATGAAATATAAATTTGTCTAGAATTAATTTCTTTAGGTTTCTCAATGTTATTTATAGCTGTTGTTAAAATAACAGCAGAATAACAATTGTAGAAAACTGATATTCTATTAACAAGTAGTTTTAATGTAAACTGGTTAAAATAAACAAAAATTAATTTGGTGTTGATATATTCGGTTGTACTCTCAAAAAGTTAAGCGAGCTAAATCATTTTCCCCATATTTAAAGTAAATGGTTGTATACAGTACAATTTGTTTTATGTTAATATTGTAGGAAGTACATTTCATCTTGTATCATTGTATCTAAGCTTCATCTTCTTGCAAGTAATGTCAATGCACATTTAGCTAAGTATTTCCTTAATGCATAGGGATGAACAATAATGATATGTGATGTTAAATGGATACTTATTTATATTGTGTTAATTTAAATATATACATGCATGCTTAATGATTTCATGTATATGAATGATGTATATTGCACATGTTTGTATAATTTATAACACAACAACAACTGACATGAAATAAAACTGTGGATCAAGATATTGTCTACTTATATATTTCAGATTTAAGACAATAACTACAATTTACCATCCGCATACAGCGTAAAATACTGGTGGAGTGAAAAGGAAACGATCCGCATGTCAACACCACTGAATAATAAATATTATTATTTGCGATCAACCAGTTCCGCAGGGACACAAACAGCAGAAGAACCACTGCTCATCGATTTCTCTGATACGGAGGTTGAGAGTGAATCGGAGGTTGCGAGCGAATTAGGTGCTCACAGGGCGGAGGAAGAAGATCCAGCCGACGAGGAAATCTCAGAAGGAGACGATAATAGTTCTCAGGTCAGCATCGACGAGGAAGACGAAACAACAATGGCACAAGTGCACATGCCTAATTTTCATGGCAATGCTGGGGAATCAGCCACAGAATGGTTTGTGTGGTACGCCAACTATGCAGATATCCTCAACTATAATGCAGACAAGCGTCGCCTAACAATGCCATTCTTTTTCAAGGATCATGCATTGGCATTTTATTCATCGCTGTCAGCAGAGATCAAGAGGGATTTTGATCGCATCAAGGAGGCCATTATTGAACGTTTTGATGAGGCTGATGATATCGATCATGACATGGAAATCCTGTCCTTGTCACAATACCCTGGCGAATCTACAGCATCATATTTCACCAGGATCCTGAAGGCGACAAACAACAAGGGTTACCCAGAGTCTCTCCTTGTCAGTATCGTTCTAAAAGGTCTCCAGGCAGATTTAAAACAAATTGTGATGCCACAAAATCTGAGGACGGTGGAGGCATTACGAAAGGCGGCTAGTTTAGCCGAGAAAACTGTTGCAGCCACTAATACAGGTGCAAGTGTTGCCGCTGCGTTTAGTGACATTGTCACTAAACAGCTGCAGGGCCTAACTGACAAACTTTCACAAATAGAAATGAGGCAGGGCAGTGACAGCAGTGTGAAGCCACCATCCACGTGGAGACGGAACAACGGCAATAAGGCGTCAGGGGGTAAACAACGAACACACCCAGAGCTGTCAAAGGATTCCTGTTTCAGATGCGGGGAAGGTAGGAAACATTCTTATTCCGATTGTAAAGCTTTTGGAGTCATTTGCAAACACTGTAATAAGGAAGGCCATCTCTATAAATACTGTTTCAAACTTTTAAATGAAAAACAAAATTCTCCATAGGAAAACGTGTCCATCTGTGATCCTCTCACAGATGGGCACAATATAGGCAACAATGACACCAAGACAAAAGGTTCTAAACTCAAACAAAATAATACAAAAGAGTCATATAAGATTAAAAAGTCTCAAAACAATAAGGAACATAAAATTACAAATAATTTTGAAAAATCTAGAGACACTAAATCTCAGCATTCCAAAGAAAATAAAAAGTCTGGAAGTTTTGGGAATTCCACTCAAAATTCATCATCGGTTACTTTTGAAGAACAAGAAATTAATTTGGCTACCTCTCTAACTAAGAACACAATACTCTTAGCAATAAATGAACACAGAACTAGAGCTCTTATAGATTCCGGTGCATCAGTTAGCTGTATAAAAAAATCATTACTTGATAAAATAAATGAGAATAGCAATCTTATGATCAGTCCATCTAAACTGGCCCGCGTCATTGGTGTTGGGGGCGAACGACACCAGGTTTTCGGTGAAGTAAATTTACCTTTAACAATATCAGGAGTTATTTTTGTGCAGAAATTCATTATTTTAGAACAGTTACATCATTCAGTCATTTTAGGCTTAGATTTTATGGAAGCAAATAATGTTCTTCTTGATTTTGAAAGAAAGTTGATACAACTTAAGGAAACTGTTGTTGCCAGTTTAGTCTGCGACAATGAATTGGGATATGCAAGACCCACCAAACGTGAAGTGATCCCTGCCAATTCAGAAATGCACATTAATGTCAGGTTATCTAGAGGTAACAAAAATAAACTGGTGCTACTTGAGCCTGCTTCAACTTTACAAAATACGAATCTTGTAGGAGCAAGATGTTTAATAACAACAGAAAACAATAAGGCTGTATTAAGAGTAGCAAACCCTACAAATAATGACATCTTGTTATCACCAACGCGCATATTAGCAAACGTTTATGTTGCAGATGAAAATGAGGTGTATTCTATAAAACAAAATAATGGTCATGAGTCATCTGTTTTAAATGTCAATCTTAGGCCTAATGATGACCAGAAACCTTCCAAAATGCAAAATGAATTCAGTTTTGAAATAAACAACAAAAATTTGTCTGAGCAGCAAAAACAGAAACTGCAAAATTTTCTAGCACAAAATAGAGATATTTTCTCAACTTCTTTGTCTGATATTGGCAAAACAGATGTTTATAAACATAAAATTGAAACCTTTCATGATGCTATTCCTGTTCGTTCACGTCCATATAGACAAGATCCTATTAAAAAAGCAGAAACTGAGAGACAAACAAGTGAGTTTTTGAATGCAAATCTAATTACCAGATCTACAAGTGTATGGAACTCTCCGATAGTTTTGGTTAAGAAGAAAGATGGTACATGGAGGTTTGCCGTTGACTATAGAAAATTAAATAAGGTCACTATTCCAATATCACAACCTCTACCTCGGCTTGAGGATGTCTTTGATTCTTTAGGAGAAAGTGGTGCTACAATTTTCTCGACACTTGATTTGAATTCAGCATACTTTCAAATTGAATTGGACCCAGAAACACGATCAAAAAGTGCATTTGTGACACATGAAGGTGTTTTTGAATGGCTTCGGATGCCTTTTGGGTTACGGAACGCTCCAATGAGTTTTCAACTGCTTATGAGCCAGATTCTGAAAGGTCAAAATTGGAAATTTGTTCTTTGTTACATTGACGATATTTTAGTCTTTAGCAAAGACTTTGACACGCATATTGCACATCTGGGGGAAGTATTCCAAAGCTTAAGGGATGCAAAACTCACTTTAAAGCCTTCAAAATGTCAATTTGGGGTTGAACAGGTTATGTTTTTAGGCCACGTTATCTCTGAAAATGGTGTTGCGGTGGATCCTGCTAAAACTGAAAAAATTCAAACATTCCCAGTCCCAACCTCCCAAAAAGAACTTAGAGGTTTTCTTGGACTTTGTAATTATTACAGAAGATTTATTGAAAATTTTGGAAAAATATGTGTGCCACTTAATTCTCTGTTAAAAAAAGAAGTTGCTTCAAAATTCAACAAATCAGATTGGACTGAAACTTGTCAAAATGCATTTGAAACTCTTAAAGCTGCTTTAATCAGCCCCCCAATTCTGCGGTTCCCTGACATGAATAAAGATTTTATTCTGTCGACCGATGCTAGTGGTTATGCCATAGGTTACATTTTAGGGCAAGTTGATGACAAAGGTCGTGAATATGTAGTATGTTATGGAGGTCGTGCATTAAAATCTGACGAAAAGAAATGGCACCCCTATGAACAAGAATGTTTAGCTATTATATGCGGCTTAGAAGCTTACAAACATTATCTTACACATAGACCCTTTACTATATTCACTGACAATCATGCTCTCAAATGGCTACTAGATAAAAAAGAACCCACTGGTAAATTTGGTCGTTGGATTACAACCATGCAGTCTTTTACTTTTGAAATCAGACATAAACCTGGTATCAAAAACCAGAATGCTGATGCTCTGTCTAGGATTAATTATGAATATTTCCAAAATAAAGTAGGAACTGTCAATATGGTTGGAAATCATGAAGGAGATTGTTTGACTGTGCTATGTACTAGTTCAAATAACTCTGTTCATGATATAATGCCTAAAACAAATGATGATTCTAATTTTGCAAGTGCTATAAACAGGGCCAGCATTGCAGGTGAAGAAGCAACACACCACAAAGATGCTACCGGTAGCCACAAAAATGCCAAAGTGATTGAAAATGAATCACTTCTACATTGTAGGAGGAATTCTAAATCTGGCAGTGATATGATATATATTAACACTGCCTATGAGGAATTCTGCTGTAGTTGTGATAATTCTGTCTCTGAACATGACAGTGCTGTGCTTAATACTAGCACTGTGTGTGAAGAGGATAGTTCTTTTTCTGATTCAAATATGTGCATTGAAGCTACCTTAGAATATGAAGGTGTACCTACAATATGTGTCACAGATTATTCTGAACCTGTCCTTGATGATATTGCAAAATTGCAAAGAGAATGCACTGATTTCAAAGACATTATTAACTATCTTGAGGACAGAAAATTGCCCGAAGACCAGCAGCTTGCACATGTTATTTCTGCTGAAGCAAACAATCAATATGTTATGAAGAATGGTACCTTGTTTCATATATACACTGCTAGATCAAAGAAACCTGAAAAACAGATAGACTTTGACAGATTTCATCTGCAATTAGCCATCCCACAATGTAAACGAAAAGACATACTCCAAGCTTACCATGATTGTTTGGCGGGAGGTGGTCATTTTGGACTTAAAAAGACATTTGCTGCAATTAGGCAAAAATATTATTGGCCAAAAATGTACCAAGAAATAGAGGACTATGTTACATCATGTCAAACCTGCCAAAGATCAAAAATTGTACGCAACAGGTCACCCCCTCCATTAACCCCTTTACAAATAGGTGAACCCTTCTCAAGAGTTCATATTGACATTCTATGTTCACTACCAAAGACTAAAGAGGGTTATCAATATATTCTTTTGATAGTAGATTCTTTTACAAAATGGAGTGAAGCACATCCTTTACGCACACAAGAAGCTAAGGAAATAGCAGAAGTACTTTATAATGAAGTATTCACCAGATATGGTGCCCCTCGCACTCTTGTTTCGGACAGAGGCAAAAACTTCATGTCGAAACTAATCACTGCACTCTGTGAAATGTTTGAAGTTAAGAGGTATCACACAAGTAGTTATCATCCCCAAACCAACGCCACTTGTGAACGCATGAACAGTACATTGGCACAAACTTTAAGGGCATACATCGCTAAGGATCAGATGAACTGGCCGACTCTGCTCCCTAGCATAATGATGGCTTTTCGAGCTACGCCTTGCACTGAAAGTAGTGGATATAGTCCCTACGAATTACTCTTTGGCCGAGACATGCATTTACCAATTGATACCACCTTACTTCCAAAACCTACATTAGCACAAAATGTGCAACAATATTTCACACAGTTAACTGAGAAACTAAAAATCTCACAAGAAATTGCAAATGCTAGAATGACAGAGGTACAAATTAAAACTAAAGCCCGTCATGATTTACATGCAAAATTACCAAAATTTAAATTAGGTGACAAAGTACTCCTAAAACATGAACATGTCCAAAAAGGACTTTCACAAAAATTAATTGAAAAATGGATAGGACCTTATGAAATTATAGAAGAAGGGCCCCATTTTACATATAAACTTAAGCACTTACCAAGTGGTAAAGTGATAGCAGCATTCAAAAATGCTGTGAAACTAAAACTCTTTATAGAGAGAACCAATGAGGACATTCCTCAACAAAATGACACTGTTGCTGTGAGACAACCTCAAATGTTGCCTTTTCCTCAACAGCAACCTCCTGACCAACCAGAACTTGATAATGAGTTAAGGTCAGCCCTCTCTGATGATATCAGGATAATACATGCTTCGAAAAGAGGAGCAAAACAATATTATAGGGTTCTTTGGCCTGATAATACCAAAGACTGGAGAGAAGCATCATATGTGAATAGCAAGGCTATTCAGGATTATCTTAAGTCACACACCCAGAAGGGACGTAAAAGGAAATTTCATAAAAAGAAATGTCTCCTTAAACCTCAAAATTAAATCAGCTAATGTTTTAAATTATTGTAGTTGTCGTGAACTCAAGCGTACGCACATCTTTTCTTTTTCTCTTTCATCTAAACATATAAAATTTCAGTAGTGTCCCCAGCAACATTCTCTCGTGTTGTATATTAATGCTATATCTCTTTAGTATGGTTCACTACTGGCATTTTATCCCACTTCTCCTTCCTTTCAGGGTTCACTGGCAGCGGCAGTATTTTGTACATTCTGATACTGTTTGGGTTGTTAGGGTTGTGTTCAGGGACAAATATGTTCCAGAGACTTAATTACGGTGTTGTATTCAAAGAAACCGACAAAGTTTTGTTGGCAAAGGATTTCTGGTATCATACATTTGAAATTCAACTACCAGATTCTGTTTCTATCCCATTACTGACATCTTGTTCAACCAGAAACCTGACATGTTCAGTTATTTCTCCAATCATGATTAAATTAAACACTGTACGATCTGAAACTTCTGCGAGACTCAACTCAACTCTGAGGACAATTCAGGACCTCATTCCAGAAAACCTTATGCATAAATCCAGAAGTCAACGTTCCTTACTCCCCTTTATTGGAAAATTATCAAAAGGACTGTTTGGAACTGCTACAATGGATGATGTGAACATTCTGGCTGAGCACATGAACAAATTGAACAAGATGACGTTGGATATCTCGAAAGCTCTAACTCAACATGAGGATCATTTAAGTTCATTTATTTCTGCAGCAAATCAAAGAATGGATAATCTATTGTCAGGTATTAAGAATAATATGATTCAAATTCAAATTATTCAAACTGAATTACATGCCACTGTTAATAATCTAGAATATTCCATGGAGTATTTGATGGAAATCTTAATAGATCAAATGCAAGCTTCAATTTCCCTAAACCATCAATTGGAAGAATTTAAACTAGGTGTCATTAGTTTAGTTAATGGTGACCTATCACCTTTACTCATTCCCAGTAATGTGTTACAAAGTACCCTTGAAGATATACAACAAATGATCCAGATTAAATACACAGGCTTTCATTTGTCAGTTACTGACGTAAATGAGGTATACTCAAGTTGCAAATACATTTTTGCTAGGAATGACACAAAACTCTATGTCACTCTTAAATTACCAATTTCAAATTATAAAACACCATTAACATTGTATGATGTTCTGTCCATGCCTGTGCCTATTAATTCATCTTCAGTAGATGCCACTCAGCTACTGGACTTACCAAAAATGTTTTTAGTAACAACGGATCAACAATATTATGCTGCTTTTGATCATTTTGATAGATCCAAATGCTCAGGCACACATGTTAAATTTTGCAGTCAAAATATTGCACTATCACCTGTCACAACTCAATCTTGTATTTTGGCACTATTTGCTAATGACAAAGTGATGGTTAAGTCTATGTGTGCTTTCAAATATGTTCAATCAGTGATAAGGCCACAAATTATGGAGCTTGCTCCCAATTCATTATTACTATATAGAACTTCTTTATTGTCTATGGAATGTTCACAAGAACACAAAATGGTTCAAGGTTGTGATTTTTGCTTATTTAAATTACCATGTCGATGTTCCATTTCTACAAATGAGCATTATTTCGCTCCCAGACTTGCATCTTGTCACAAGAGTTTTGATAATGTTACGGTTCTGCATCCAGTAAATTTAGTTTTGCTTCAACATTTCTTTGATGCATCAATTACAAATGAAATTTTTGCAGATACGACATTTCGATCTCCAATAAATGTAACCATTCCCTCACTTAAAATTTATCAACATGAAATGTCTAATGTTTTAGCTGCAGACACAAAGGCTCATTTAAATCTGTCCAAAATGGCTGATATTGCTAAACAAGATGGAATTATTTTTCAATCTTTAACTGAACCATTGCTTGAAAATCATATCCAGTTAAAAAGCGACTGGCCAGACTTAAATGGCATATTACTGATCGGTACAATAGGTGCTACTGTATTTTTGTCTGTACTGTTATTCTGGACTATTTACAAAGTAAGGAAGTTATCAGCAGCTTTAATTATCTTACAACATGTTCAACAAGTCAAAGCTTTCCCAACGCAGGTCCCATCATTTATTTACAACTCCAATGTTGCAAAACAGATTGATCAAGTAAACGACATCTTTGCTATTGATCTCACATGGGATCATGCAAACTTTTTCATGATATGTTTTCTGATTGCGATCATTGTTTTATACATTTGGAAACGAACAAGAAATCACAATATTTCAAGATTATGTTTAGAAGTCTCTTCCGGCAAACACTATGTCCTTCTTGATGTTCATTGCTTGCCTATGTGCCATACACATTACGATATTATGGTGCCAGCCGAAATTTCAGAGCTGACTATTGAGAATTCATGTTTTTCTCATTATCTTACAGTCTCATGGCCTGGGTTCACAGTAAGAAACAAACTGACAAACACAATGATAAATGTAACATCTAGGATTAAGATTGACTATTTTACCTCCAGAAAACTTAAGAAGATATTAGCACAACCATTCTTTGTGTACCTGTATAAGGGCCATAGTAATGTGGTGATTCCATTATAACTGAAAGCTTTACATATGGAACAAAGATGTTTCCTCCTTTGATGACCCATATTATGTATTAATAAATTGAACATGTATATTGTTGAATTATTATCTTTTATTGCAGTTGTAAACACATTGTGTATCTTGTATATTTTGTTAGTAATGGCTGTTTCTGGTTCAAACTTTTGGAGACCAAAATTCCAAAGCAGGGGGGAATTATAAAGAAGTGTATTACTACAGCCATAAGTTTATGAAGTTTTAATTAAGATTGCTTTATAAAAAAAAATGATTCTAGGTTATCTTTCATATGCTCATAGTTGTTAATGTAAAACAAGGAAAGTAGATTTCAAACTTTTGGGCATGAATCTATCAATTGAAGGATGACAGTTATTAGTACAGTTGACAACTGAAATTTGTATACTAGTGTGTTTATTACCAACATGACTAATAGATCGCACACCAATATTTGACAACAAATTGCTGCAGAACCTAAATTGTGCTCCAGCAACAGGTTGTGTATTGTTTAAATGTGTCTGGTTACAGTAATAAACCTGTCCTTTGTTATAGCCATTAGTCGCATCTTTTCCTATATATACCAAGACAATATCTTGGAGATCCACAACAACAACTGACATGAAATAAAACTGTGGATCAAGATATTGTCTACTTATATATTTCAGGTATGTTCATTTTTCTATTACTTGTATCAAGAATTTCTATGTAATCTTTGTGAACTAGTTGCTTATGCTAAATGAAATATAAATTTGTCTAGAATTAATTTCTTTAGGTTTCTCAATGTTATTTATAGCTGTTGTTAAAATAACAGCAGAATAACAATTGTAGAAAACTGATATTCTATTAACAAGTAGTTTTAATGTAAACTGGTTAAAATAAACAAAAATTAATTTGGTGTTGATATATTCGGTTGTACTCTCAAAAAGTTAAGCGAGCTAAATCATTTTCCCCATATTTAAAGTAAATGGTTGTATACAGTACAATTTGTTTTATGTTAATATTGTAGGAAGTACATTTCATCTTGTATCATTGTATCTAAGCTTCATCTTCTTGCAAGTAATGTCAATGCACATTTAGCTAAGTATTTCCTTAATGCATAGGGATGAACAATAATGATATGTGATGTTAAATGGATACTTATTTATATTGTGTTAATTTAAATATATACATGCATGCTTAATGATTTCATGTATATGAATGATGTATATTGCACATGTTTGTATAATTTATAACACAACAACAACTGACATGAAATAAAACTGTGGATCAAGATATTGTCTACTTATATATTTCAGATTTAAGACAATAACTACAATTTACCATCCGCATACAGCGTAAAATTAATAATATTTAATTCATATATCAGAAAGCATCATCATCTAAAGTTTTCTAAACCATACTACACGTACATGAAAAACAAATGTAAGTCTTTTTCTCCAGGTTATGTTTTAGAAACAACTATTTACACACATATATACACAGTATAGACCTGCTCGCATCCTTATAGGTTAATATAATGTACCAGACTCCCGAAGGAAATGTCACTGTTGTTATCAGGCTGCATCTCGTCGCGCACTCTTTTGGGGTTGGTTCCGTCAGGTTCTTCGTCGTCCAGGCGACGCCTTTTTCTCTCGTCTCGTGTTGTCCTCCTCAAAAGTTCATTAAACTTTTGACGCAACACTGTCCTTCCAGGCAGTATCACCTGCCACCTCCGGGAAATAATAAGTGACATACTTTCTGATGACATTCTTTCGGATGGGACAGAGCTCTGATTTCTTCTTGTTTCCTCCCCCGTACCAATTATAATGGAATTTCAGGTTGGCCGCACCAAACAACTCTGGAAACAATCTTTGTGTAAGACGGGCGGCAAAGTTACTGGCACTCAAGCTGTCAGCATAGAGTTCTTTTAGAACCATAGGTTCAATGGCGTACTCCGCCGGAACATCCATATCGCCGGTAGGCTGATGTGTAGGTGCTGTTCCCAATTGTCTGGTTTGACTACTAACTTGTTTATGGTGGCGACAAGGTACTCTAGCATCTCTTGCTGAACTCTTTGATTTTCTAACACTACATCTAAACCTCTCCTATCGGCCTCCCGTTGCCTCAATATCCCTGCCATACTTATTTGACGAGCCTCCAGTGAATGCATGAAAGACTGGAGCTGTCCCACCGGGCGCCCTGCTAGAAAAACAGCCTCAATACCGGGGGTTGTGAGGTTTTCTGTCGGTAATGTGAATGGTTGTGTGCTAACTAGCGTTGCCGTAGCCATGGAGATGTCAACTGCCCCCCCTTCTTGTTGGTTTGTGACGGTTGTCATCCCCGTTGTTCGCTCGCTAATGGACGGCAATGGCGTAGCTATGGTTGTGGTGGTGTTTGTTGTTGTCCCTGTTGAACTACTAGTAGTAAGGCTCTCCTGAGGACTTTTGGTTACGGTAACGTGAAGCTGGCTTCCGCTGATTTCCACTGAAGTAGATGGGTAGAAGCCCGGTGGCGACCTCACGGCGATTACCTTTGCCAAGGGCTTATCCGATGTGTTCTGAAAAAATAAAGAGCATTTAGTGTCAGCGTGCTTTAACATATGATATACTGTTGATTCATTTTATTTTGAGCATATTTTAATCCCAGCTTATTATACCAAGTTTTCATATACGTATAAGATATTAAATGAAAGGGAATTTATGACTGTGCAAATATATTATATGTGGTGTTTGCATGAACATATAACCCAAGGACGTGTGATGAAAACACAGTAACAACTAAAAATTTATTTTCACAAATACTGTTACTGTGGTATCACTTAACGTCAGAGGATGGATTTTAGCGTAAACGCCATAAATAATATATTCTCACAATCATAATTTCGCTTATTTTATTCATACATTATAACTTGGTTGAAATGATGGCAGGTATTTATATTTTTGAAATCTTGCGGGCTGTCTTCACTGACAGCGGTAAAAATATTTACAAATATGCAAACAGAAACATGTTCATGACAAGCAAATGTTGTTTTGTTTAAGAACGCCCAACCATGAAGAGAGAAATTAAGTTTGTCCACCGTTTACTACAAATTTTTCATATAGTTTATGTGAGGATATAAGACATTGTTGTCAATATTGTATTCAGGGCACGACAAATCCTAAAATTACTTGGTAGCCAACTGGGCTACCAAGATTTTTGCTTGGTAGCCCGGACATTCCGGTCGCGTATTTATTACTATAAATATGATTATATATACAAATTTCACCAAAGATAAAACCAGTAATAGTGTTTGGATTACCTTATTAATAGTAAGCACCCAAGATTATATACTTTATTTACTTTATCACTGTAGTATGAAAAACTGTAAAGCAGTAACATGAAAGTTAGAATACATTTTAATGCATACCTGTGAACCGTTTAACTCGTTAGGTGGGAGATTGGTTTCTAAAAAGTGAAAGATTAGAATGAAAACGTGAGGGATTTTTTACAATGCAGTGTTTTTCTGCTGACTGTATATCCTCTGTTTTACTTGATAAAAAATCTTAAGCTGTTGCTGTTCAGTTTTTCTATTTTTAATCAATCCATTTAGATCTATTCCTTTATTCTATAACTGTATTTGTAGTTTTAATCTTTTAGTTTTCAACATAAGATTTTATCATTGTACATGTCTGACGTTGCTAGAATGTTTGCGTCATTATGTACATAGTTGCGACACAACGACCTATGAGCTACCATTAAATACATATAAAAAGATACAGAAAATATTTTGGATGACCAAAATAAAAAAATAAAAATTGACTATGAGCACTTGCTATGTTGATGTTTAAAGTAAATTTTCGCTTCAACACTTAGGTAACTATGTTCCTGTATAAAATTACTAGATTATGTTGCTTTTTTATTACCTCCCTTTATTTAATTGCGCTTATAATTTGCCGATTTTTTACTTTAAGTTTTGCTTCAATTTATTATTATTGTTATTTAAATTAGTCAGTCGAAAGTGTGAAAAATAAATCAACAGGTTATTTAATTGACAGCGTGATGATCTAATCAAAATAAATTAAATTTTCGCATAATTTCGTTGTATCCTCGCGCTCTATTAATTACATAGTATACAACAGAACGTGCGTATTTGACAACTAATTGAAGGCAAGAGATCAAAGACAAAGGTGACGAAATCGATAATTACACACGCGTGTTTGTTTTTACCGCAAAGTGTCATAACTAAACTTCCTGTTTATTGGATATTTCAAAACTGTTGATTAGTCGGGCAACCAATATGGGAATTTTTAGGTGGCCCGGCGGACGCTCGCTCTTATTTTTTGGTAGTCCGCAGGGTCGAATGTGGTAGCCCGCGGGCACCGGGCAATGGATTTGTCGTGCCCTGTTGTATTACTCAAGTGGAAATACATTAAGTCGTGGTCTTTTCAGTGAGTTGCTCTTAGGCTATATTCAGGGTACTCTTTGGGAGTAAACGAAACGGTATCAGGCTTTAATTTGCTATTAATAATATTGTATATACTATACCTTTGGCAGTTTAACTTTCTTGGTTTGTTTCGCCTTTGTCCTTTGGTCCTTAAGACATGCCGTCATTTCGGCCTCGGTCCCTGACGCTATAATAACGGCCTCGTCAGTCTGGTCTTTATTGCCCCATTGTACTTCATACACATCGTCAACACGCACCTGAAAAAAATGTAAATATATAAACCATGTAAATGCAAAATGCTTGAATAATTACGAGCTTGAGAATACGGCGCTTTCATGTGCATATTTGTATGCAATACATGTACATCAATATAAACTCTCCGTTAAGGGTTTACCACACTCGTCCCAATCACGTTCATCGGTAAAAAGAAAATAATCGAAATCTCAATAATGGCAAAATTCGGTTCAATGAAACTTTGCACAAATGAATGTCACTAATATATCCTCATTTTGCATAGAGTGAAAAACGTTAGAAAAGTAAAGAAAAAAGCTAGACCTAAAAATCTCCTTTAAATTCTATTTACATTAATTCACAAAAACTAAGCGATACAAAACATAATTTTAAATTTCCACGTGAGTGCAATGATACTAACAAGAAAATGTTGTGTACTTTGTACAAAAATAAACAACATTTAACTACTTAAGAGAAATCAGTGAATGTCATCCGTTTACGCGACCAGGAAATTGAAGGTCAAACACACTTTTACTAATATTTCAAAAAGGACCTTCGATATTGTTACTTTCGAAAGTATTAACATTGATGTTAACTGTTTTTTCTTGTGTGTTTGGTTGTTAAAAGAAGTTTAGGAATTTGTAAGGTCTTTGAATATTCTAGCATTTCTAACAAGTATGTTAAAATAAACATATATCGATAACTTTGATTTATTGAACTGCAATCTGCCATTTCGATTATTTTCATTCTTTACCAATGGCGATACAATGACAACTGTCTACAGTTGCATATTAGGGGCCGTCTTCTGTTTTAAAAATTGTAATTGGTATAAATAAAAACAATATCTATAACGTCAACATCCAAAAACTTTGCACAAATAAAAGTTAATTACCGGTATGTACATTGTTGTACCTTCATTTTACATACGTTAAGAATTAGAACAGTTAAAGATCTCTCTGTCCTAGTTATAGTTCTTTACTGTTTAAACGTGTTTTATTATATGCGAAACAAAGATTTATTAATATCATGTTTTGTTGAACGGCTTTCAGTCCGTCAAAATGATATTGATTTTTTTTATCGATGAACCTGCAATCATGACTGTAGACTGCCCTCGAACACTTTCATTGAAATAAAGTTTGTTAAACATGTTTACATACCTTTCCATTTGATCTGATAAATCCGGCAGTTCTAATCTGGCACTTGTCGCAATGATAACGCACAAGAAAGTGTGAGTTCCTGTTTAGTTGCCTGGCGCAAAGCCATTGTTATCCAACACAGTTACAATTACACTATTGCAAAATTAACACTGCTCAGTATAACTTAGAATTAAAATGTATACTCAACAAAAATAGAAACCTGACACTTTATAATTGGTGTATTTTCCTGGAATCAGATTTAAAGCTAATTGAATTGTGGTATGTAATAAAAATTGTGCATGTTTTGAACTTAATTATGCATTTTGATATTTTTGGTGCATGAAACAAGTGATTCAGTGGTTATTTTCTTTTGGATGGTGCAAAAATATATAGATTTTGAATATGCACCTCATACTTATTCAAAGTTACAGTGTCAGGTTTCTTTTTTTGTTGAGTATATTATATCCAATTCACTTTAATGTTTATTTAATGCTGTATATACACGAGAACAAAGCTTAAAAAGCACTGCGAAAACTTAATGTGTACAGATTCCAATATCACTTCGAAGTTCAAGCGTAGTCGTAAGATTCAAAATTTGAAGATGGTAGATATTGTTAAAATTAACAAATTTATTTCACTTCTACATGAGTAAATCTTTAATGATTGGGTGTTCTTAACAACCAATAACATTTGCTGTTTGAAAAACAACCAGTAATTATTTCTTCTTTTTTTTTTTTCGCTAAAATGAGTTATTCTCACACTTATGTTGATTGGATATGTTAAACAGCCAATGAATATTTTAATACAACAGATACAGTACAGCTCGGGTGTCTTTTACATTTTTCACTCATCGCCGCATTTCACTGTCAGTGCGACATCCAATTTTTTTCGGGTGATCACGGGTGATCGTCGATCTTGCCACCGCGATTACCTGACAAGAAAATCACAGTGATTTGCCGCGATTTATCAGCGCGAATCGCGGTGAAGATTTATCGGTGATTTAAAGACATTCTTCCAAATTTATTTATTTAAAAAGAAATATGTTGTTCGTATTTTCGTATCAGAGAAAAGATCTGAAACTTGATCAATGCATAAATATATTGTCCATTATTTGAAACACTGGAGTTTTCCACACCTTCCGTGTTGACATAAACACCTTTGTACTTGCCCCGTAAATTGCTGCCTATTATGCTTCTAAGTGGAATGTTGTCACGGTCATTGCAGAAAGTGAACAACAGTTATTAAATTGGTTAATTATTTTACGACAAATTATAAGAATTCATTGACAAGTAGAGTATTTACGCCTCAGATCGGAATTCAATGTCATTTAAAATACAAGTATAATTGCGATTGAAACACACAGTAAACTGGACATAATAGATCATTGTCGAGAGAGAAAAGTGTTTAAAAATTGTGTCGTTCTTAACTTATCGTTTCCTTAGTTGTTATTTTGATGAAAGATAAATATATAATATTCTTTTTCTTAAGTACTCCGAACATGTTGAGAAAATAAATAACGGTGAAAATATAACAGCCAAGTACATTAGCTACATGTATAAAATCCATCTCGTCAGTTTTTTTCCCCAACCCCTTCCTAAAACATCTTCATTTATGAGCAATTAACACCTGTTTGAACACCTGTGTGATCAGCATTGTAAATTTCATCATTACTTCTGTTTATTCACTTCAAAAAGAACGCCAACGAGTAATACTGATTTTCCAAGATCAAAGGTGCCGTGTTGGGTAAAAAAAATTATTGATCAAACGTCGGCATTTTTTATTCTTAACAGATTGACTCATTTGTCAACTCTCAACAAAAAAATTAAAATTGCTCGAAACAAATTAGAGTTGTACATTGTATAATCAAAACATGCCTTGTAAAATCAAAACATGCTGGAAATTAATAGCATATGCCTGTCACAAATGTTATTTAAATAAACAATGTTTGTGTTCAGGACATACAGTAAAACTTTGAAAACTCGAATACTCAAGGGGAATAAGAAAATGTTCGAGTTTTCCATGGCGCTCGAGTTTTCGAAGCTTCATTTGATGAGGTCCAATTTTTAAGTCAAGTCGTATAAACACATGTACGTTACCTTGTTGGTTAGTATGTTATCTGAATATCAGTTAAGTTAATAAAAGATTCATTTCACACTGTATTTTCTTTAAACCGTTATACCTGTTTGAAAAGATCTTAGGTATTTTTTTCAAGAAAACTGCTTGTTAAACCTTTCGTGTTGACATTGTCCGAGAGCTAGTATACTTTACAAACGGTGCGTCGTTATTTTTATACGCTCGACTACATGATCGCATTGTACTTAAGGTCAATATCCCGTGGATCGATCTTTCGTTAGACACCCGATTTGCCTGTTGCAGATGATTGCTTAGAGGGAGTCTGACAATTTTGAGATTGCTCAGAGTAAAACAATTAGCGTACGAACGAAATGTTAAGTAAAACCTGAAGTTTACATTGTTTGAGATAGTTCTCATACTTGTTATTATCTTCTTGTAATTAAATTCTCATAACTATCGTCTCAACGCAGCCGCCTACCGAGTGATCATAAAATCATTTTCTTTCATCATAACATGCTTTAATCAGATCAATTAAAACACAATAGACGCTGGCGATTGACAATTACCTGCCAATTATAACCCGTCACAACGTGTGAAAACTGCGCATCACCGTTTGCCAATTACTCTCTCGAGGCGCGAACAATTTATCTGTCGTTTATTACACGAGTTTTACAATACAAACAAAGAAGAAATGTGCTTCAAGGGACCGACACCTGTCTTCGAGAATTCGAGTTTTCGAAGTTCGAGTTTTCAATGGTATTTTTATATAGAATATATAAGAAAATTGCCGGGACCAGCAAAACTACTTCGAGTTTTCCCGAGTGCTCGAGTTTTCGATGTTCGAGTTATCGAAGTTTTACTGTACTCATTACATTCAAAATGTTCATTCAATAGTTGATTTGTCGTTGAGTAGTGTGTCATGTTTGTTTAGGAATCAGCCCGCCCGGCTAGCTCAGTGGATAGAGCATCGGACTGTCAATCCGGGGGTCGTGAGTTCGATCCACAGCCGAGGCGGGAAAAATTTCTCCGTGACAATTGAACTCGGACATTGCGTCTGAGAGTCATTTGTCCCTCACCTCTGATTCAAGTGAGGAAGCAGTCAGTCGCTTGCGGAGAAATTGGTTAGTACTGGTTAGAGACCCAGGAACACCGGTTAGGTGGACTGACCGCCGGGATATAACCAGAAAGGTGTTGAAACCAGGCGTTAAACCCGAAACAAACAAACAAAAACAAACAAACAAACAAACAAATTGTTTAGGAATCAACTAAGCTGTTGATAATTTGTGTTATATAGGGATTAATTAACTCCAAGCTTCTTACGTTGACAGGTAAGCACTTTCAAAATAGTTATTGATTAATTCATGTCAGTTTGCAAAAATCGGGCTGGTTGATAAAATCAAGCTCTGTTATATTAAAAAGTTATTACATTTATTAAGAAACTCGATATTTTCACAGAAGATACGCAAACAAAGAAAATTGTTTTTTTGTTTAATGCTGACGAATCGGCACGTCCGATTACGCGACTAAAATTTTTACATTATTTTGATACAATGTTACGTTCAAATTGGTTAAAGAAAGAATGTTTTACATTAAAAAAATACATTTTAATACACTCCATTTTCGAAAGATTTTTAACGGCGATCCCCCACGATCGACCCAGAAGCTAAACTGCTGACGATGAACACGAGAAGAGCGAGAATGACTGCAGAATTATCGTCGCGAATCACGGCAAATCACCCGAAGGACATATTCGCAGTGAATTTCCACCCAGACTGATTTATTAACGCGGTGGACGGGTGAAAAATGTAAAAGACACCCGAGCTGTACTGTAATTAAAATTTTCTCTCCTTCAGTCTTATTGTTATAGGTGTTGTCGGCATTCTTTTGTTGCTAATAAACCGATAATTGTGATTGTCTACTCATTATATCCGCATCCTTTCACCTGGCCATCAACTTATTGTAATAGTCCTACATCTCTATAAGGGTGTGATATACTTCAAAATTATCTCTTTTAGCAATGATTAGAGAATAATAAACTAAATACCGTTAGCACTGATTAAAGAATAATAAACTAAATACCATACCTATTTAATTTTGTTGTCGGTAAGCTTTGTTTATCAAAATGCTTAACAATGAAAAGGCTTTACTCAGTTTTTATGAATGATTTTCAAACATAACGATACGATAACTACCTTCGCGATATAATAACTTTATTGAATAAACTATTAAACATATTCTAAAGGTTATAAACATAGACAGAACAATTTGAAAACGATTTTTAAACAAAACAAAGCACAATTTTCTTGTAAACCATTTAGTGGAAGAAAGTCGTACAAATTAATTGTTCGAAGGGAACTTTGTAGACTAAAAAATAAACGTCTGTCTGTATTCTATACAAACTCGCTCCTGAAATAAAATTAAGACTCAATATAATACATGTACAATATAAGATAGATACAAATAATGAAAGGGCAACAGTGCACACTTACAGTACATGTACATGTATATTTTTTATACACAGTAAATGTAAGAAGATTGAAAAAATAAAACGTGACCACCGCCTTCACCGGAGTTTTCCCGCCGCGACCCACCGTGTTGTGTCACTGCGTTTCACCGTGTTTTATCTTTGTGTTCAGTCACCGCATTACGCAATACGAACACTCATCCTTTCGTGCAGTTTTTCCTGGCCGCGCTGAGTCAAAATCGCGGAGAAGAGTGTTCATATGCAAAGTCCGCGCTGTGTGTACTGTAACAAGACCCAAAGTTGGCTGAATTTCCCACTTGCGTTCAAGAGAAAAAGTTTCCTTTGCAGAGGGCCACATTCCACCTTTTCATTTGCAGAGAACAATATTTGATTGGTCTTTGCAAGTATGTTGTGTTGCCCATTTGAAGAAAAGGCAATACATGGGGATCACTTTGTCTGTCCGTGTTCACCCAGGTGTTTTTGTGTGTCAATTCTTGAGTACAACCCTATACTTTTGTGACATTTTTTTCATTTTGTGTCGCCTGAGTTAGCAGGTAGACACATAGGGATCCTATTGTCCGGCGACGTCGTTGTCGGTGTCGTGTAGTAGTCCCCCAACTTTAACATGAAACTTAATGTTGCCTATAACTCTGAAAGTACTTGTCCTATTCACTTCATACCTGGAATATATCATCAGCGTGAACAACGCCATCTGTGAGAACAAGAATGATAACTCCTGTTTGACTATTACATGAGGTATGTCCCTTTCACATGTAACTTTAACATGAAACTTAATGTTACCTTTAACTTTTAAAGTACTTGTCCTATTCACTTACTACTTGGAGTATATCATCATCATGAACAACAACTTCGGTTACAATTAGAATCAAAACTTCTGTTTGACTATTTTATGAGTTATGCCCTTTTCAAATGCAAGTCTAACATGAAACATAAGTTTGCATATAACTTTGAAAGTACTTGTCCTATTAATTTTATAATCAGAATAAATTATCAACACAAATAGCACCATCTGTGACAACAAGAATGATAAATCCTGTTTAAATATTTTATTATTTCTTCCCCTTTCAAATGCAACTTCAACATGAAACCTAATGTTGACTAAACTTTGAAAGTACTTGCCCTATTCACTAAAATAATACTCAGAAGATATCATCTGCATGAACAGTGCCATTGGTAATGAAAAGAATAAAAACTCCTGTTTGACTGTTTTATGCCCCTTTCAAATTTAACATGAAACTTGATGTTGCCTGTAACATTGAAAGTACTTGTCCAATTCACTTAATACTTGGAATATATCATCTGTATACACATAGCTATTGGCGAAGAATGATAACTCCATGTGTCACCATTTTTTTTAGTTATGCCCCTTTCAAATGCAATTTAGTTGACACATGTGTTCCATGGTGTAGTATTGCAATTTAAATTTAATATTTTTATCATATATGATTAAACATAGACCCACATTTCAACTCTTTTAAAGCAGGCGACACATGTGTTCCGCGGAACACCAAAATCTAGTTGTGTATCTAGACACAGAAGAAAATATCATTTTTATGTACAAAATTAACTTCCATAACTGTCTATGCTAATTCTAGAAATCAACACAAACAAAAAGTGTCCAACATTGAAGTGTCTGTCAATTGTCCAAATTTTTGGACAGATAGTTTTTACCCATGTATATATGTGTGTCAATTCCTGAGTACAACCCTAGACTTTCTGTTGGGTGTCTAGACACAGAAGAAAATATTGTACAGAAAAATTACACACAAGTAAAAAATCACACAAGTATACTTGCGTTCATATGTCTGTTCGTCCATCTGTCGCAAAAACCTAACATTGGCTATAACTTTGCCATTTCTTAATATTTCTTCATGAAACTTTCAAATTATATTGCTTATGACAACACACTTGTGATGATGCTTAATTCTATAGGTCAAGGTTACATTTGCTGGAGTTATGCCCTTTTTAGCTCACCTGTCACATAGTGACAAGGTGAGCTTTTGTGACCGCCTGATGTCCGTCGTCCGTCGTGCGTCGTGCGTCGTCAACAATTGCTTCAATCGACTTCTTCTCTGAAACCGCTTGGCCAATTTTGATGAAACTTGCCACAGATGTTCCTTGCATGAAGCTCTTCCAAAGTTGTTCAAAGAAATCAATTCCATGCAGAACTCTGGTTGCCATGGCAACCGAAAGGAAAAACTTTAAAAATCTTCTTGTCTGAAACCACAAGGCCTAGAGCTTAGATATTTGGCATTTAGCATCCTCTAGTGGAGCTCTACAAAGATTGTTCAAATTATTTCCCTAGGGTCAAAATTGGCCCCGCCACAGGGGTCACTTCATTTTACATAGACTTATATAGGAAAAACTTTAAAAATCTTCTTGTCTGAAACCACAAGGCCTAGAGCTTAGATATTTGGCATTTAGCACCCTCTGGCGGAACTCTACAAAGATTGTTCAAATTATTTCCCTGGGGTCAAAATTGGCCCCGCCCCAGGGGTCACTTCATTTTACATAGACTTATATAGGAAAAACTTTAAAAATCTTCTTGTCTGAAACCACAAGGCCTAGAGCTTAGATATTTGGCATTTAGCATCCTCTAGTGGAGCTCTACAAAGATTGTTCAAATTATTTCCCTAGGGTCAAAATTGGCCCCGCCCCAGGGGTCACTTCATTTTACATAGACTTATATAGGAAAAACTTTAAAAATCTTCTTGTCTTAAACCACAAGGCCTAGAGCTTAGATATTTGGCATTTAGCATCCTCTAGTGGAGCTCTACAAAGATTGTTCAAATTATTTCCCTGGGGTCAAAATTGGCCCCGCCCCAGGGGTCACTTCATTTTACATAGACTTATATAGGAAAAACTTTAAAAATCTTCTTATCTGAAACCACAAGGCCTAGAGCTTAGATATTTGGCATTTAGCATCCTCTAGTGGAACTCTACAAAGATTGTTCAAAGTATTTCCCTGGGGTCAAAATTGGCCCCGCCCCAGGGGTCACTTCATTTTACATAGACTTGTATAGGAAAAACTTTAAAAATCTTCTTGTCTGAAACCAGAAGGCCTAGAGCTTAGATATTTGGCATTTAGCATCCTCTAGTGGAACTCTACAAAGATTGTTCAAAGTATTTCCCTGGGGTCAAAATTGGCCCCGCCCCAGGGGTCACTTCATTTTATATAGACTTATATAGGAAAAACTTTAAAAATCTTCTTGTCTGAAACCACAAGGCCTAGAGCTTAGATATTTGGCATTTAGCATCCTCTAGTGGAACTCTACAAAGATTGTTCAAATTATTTCCCTGGGGTCAAAATTGGCCCCACCCCAGGGGTCACTTCAATTTATATAGACTTATATAGGAAAAACTTTAAAAATCTTCTTGTCTGAAACCAGAAGGCCTAGAGCTTAGATATTTGGCATTTAGCATCCTCTAGTGGAACTCTACAAAGATTGTTCAAATTATTTCCCTAGGGTCAAAATTGGCCCCGCCCCAGGGGTCACTTCATTTTACATAGACTGATATAGGAAAAACTTTAAAAATCTTCTTGTCTGAAACCACAAGGCCTAGAGCTTAGATATTTGGCATTTAGCATCCTCAAGTGGAACTCTACAAAGATTGTTCAAATTATTTCCCTGGGGTCTAAATTGGCCCCGCCCCAGGGGTCACTTCATTTGACATAGACATATATAGGAAACACTTTAAAAATCTTCTTGTCTGAAACCACAAGGCCTAGAGCTTAGATATTTGACATTAAGCATCCTCTTGTGAAACTCTACAAAGATTGTTCAAATTATTTCCCTGGGGTCTAAAGTGGCCCGCCCCAGGGGTCACTTCATTTGATATAGACTTATATAGGAAAAACTTTAAAAATCTTCTTGTCTGAAACCACAAGGCCTAGAGCTTAGATATTTGGCATTAAGCATCCTCTTGTGAAACTCTACAAAGATTGTTCAAATTATTTCCCAGGGGTCTAAATTGGCCCCGCCCCAGGGGTCACTTCATTTTATATAGACTTGTATAGGAAAAACTTTAAAAATCTTCTTGTCTGAAACCACAAGGCCTAGAGCTTAGATATATGGCATTTAGCATCCTCTAGTGGAACTCTACAAAGATTGTTCAAATTATTTCCCAGGGGTCTAAATTGGCCCCGCCCCAGGGGTCACTTCATTTTATAAAGACTTGTATAGGAAAAACTTTTAAAATCTTCTTGTCTGAAACCACAAGGCCTAGAGCTTAGATATTTGGTATTAAGCATCCTCTTGTGAACTCTACAAATATTGTTCAAATTATTTCCCAGGGGTCTAAATTGGCCCCGCCCCAGGGGTCACTTCATTTTATATAGACTTGTATAGGAAAAACTTTAAAAAATCTTCATGTCTGAAACCACAAGGCCTAGAGCTTAGATATTTGGCATTTAGCACCCTCTAGTGGAAATCTTCAAAGATTGTTCAAATGATTTCCCTGGGGTCAAAATTGGCCCCGCCCCAGGGTTCACTTTATTTTATATAGACTGATATAGGAAAAACTTTAAAAATCTTCTTGTCTGAAACCACAAGCTGAGAGTACTTTTGTACTCAGGTGAGCGATATAAGGGCCATCATGGCCCTCTTGTTTATACTTGCATTTAAATCCAACATAGTACCAAGGGCGACACAAGTGTTCAACTGAACACCCATCTTGTTTGAAATTTGTAGTTCTGTCCAAGCATTTGGCCGTCAATTTACACATAGAACAATCAGCTACATTTTCTTATATTTATAATATTGTCTGAAAGGATTTGGACTTTATAAAGCCGAAATGCTTCCAAACTGGAGCCTTTTCCTTTGAATTTTTTTACGATGTCGCCTGACCTGTCTTTCAGTTTGCAATGCTCTGGAAAATTTGGAAGATAGTTACATGTATTACTGGTATTGTCATACTATTCCAGGATTGGGTATGTTTGCTATTATAAGGATCAACATTTAAACCTACGAAAAGCAAGAAAACTGCAATTTGCCTAAATAAAGTAACGTTCAACATTTTAAAAAAAATAGCTACAATTTACAGACTCTTACAAATTATCCCGAGCATACTGGTATTAAGAAACATTACTGATACAGGGTATCGGCAATGACTGGAATTGCAATATACTGATTTACCGTTAATACCACCCACCACTAATATATTGATTACAAGAGATAGATGTATATTATCAGCATCAAGTAGCTTTTACATATTGTTTATCGATAAAATAGCTTCTGATAACCTGTGCATCACTGCTAACAAATAACAAGTTATCTAAATTCTCATTCAACTGTAACTCATAAACAAGGTTAACAATAAAACACGTAACTAAAGCATTAATCAGTCAGCATGCAACAAATATTTCATGAATCTTACCAAACCAGGCATCAATGTATGATTTTGAATGTCCTTAGTAGAATGTGATTGGTCATTGACCAAGAAATTTAGATACTGTTATATGATTGATTTTTATCCATTTCCTATTTATGGGAATAAAATATGCTCCAAACATTCGACTATTCCATTCAATAGCTGAAACTTAGATTTCTCTATAAAATGATAAGAGATCAATATTACTTATCCATTTTTCAATCAGTTGATAAAAATAAGTTGTCCCGATTTCTGGACATTGAACAGGGTCATCAAACCAAATGTGGTGTTACAGCCACAGCTGAAGTACAATGTATTTGGTACTGTTATAAACATAATTTAGTTTATTTTATTTAAATAATTTATGCCTTTAAAACATCTTTACCAATTTAGTTCTTTCTTCGATATGTATATGCCAGCCAGTGACAAAATCCCAGTTCCTCCAAAACCCTTTCCTCCATAATTACACTTTTATTGCGAGGGCGAACAGTTTAGATCCAGACCAGCCAGCACATCCATGCCGTCTGATCAGGATCTAAACTGTTCGCTTTTTGATTTGTTAGTTGCATCTGACCAGAATGCGACCAGTGCAGATCCTGATCAGACGGCACTGATTTGCCAGCTGATCTGGATCTACACTGGTCGCACATGCGTAAAAATGTGTATATATGGAGGAAAGGGTTAAATCGGACAGTGCTCATATTATTGGCACATCTGAATAAACAACAAGAATTATATCTTCTAATTTACTTTTTTGTTACGGAAATTCAGGGCACTAGACAACTTTCGGGGTCAGGTACCCATTCTCGCAGGAAGGGGAATTTTGCATCATTTTAAGACAAAAGGGGGAATTTTAAGTCATATACACATGTTTTGACTAAAGGGTCACACACACTCGTTACATTATTTTCTACCTCTGATTATAATAGCAAGCTTATTTTGTGACTGTAGACTTACAAATAAAACAATTTAGTTACTTTTTTATTAGTTTTTTCAATTTTATTTTTTGTTTTTTTAGGGGAATTTTTTTCTGAAATAGGGGAAAAAACATGCTATTTTGACAGGGGTATGGGGCACATATTTGGCCCTAAAAATGGCCAAACAAGTGCCCTGAAATTATTTGTTGTTTTGGCACAATACTTGGAATATGTCATCTGCATTACCAAGTTATATCTGTTTTGACTTATGCCCCCTTTCAAACAGTAGGTAACACCAATGTTCTTGTAAGAATGTGTGCTTATATCACATAAATACATGACAAAGCAGAGTGTACAGATTGTTTAACTCACTTGCAGAGATGAAAAACAGTGAATAAAACTCCCTTGAAGTTTGAACATTGAAACTCCTATAAGAAACTCAGTTAACTTATTTTTTATGTGCCCCCTACTATTGGCTGACAATTATTTTCTCCAAATCAGTCCACATTGTGTTGTGAGACAGTCGTACATTTATGCAGTTTATTTTACATGTATTTGACATGTTTGATCAATGAGAGATAAATCTGAAATAATGAACAACCCCAAATCCAGTTGAAACTGGAGAAAACTTTAAATACCAAATATCACATGTCATGTAAATGACTAACCTGAAGTACACAATCTTGTGACATGCTAGTAGCCAAGTTTGTAGTTATTTTGAACTTTATTAATATGCTATTTTTGTTATGATACATGAACTTTTCTGTACTGAGTACGATGTTACCTTAGACAGGAAATATTTTCGGAACTACTATCAATGATGTAAGTGTATTCATACTCCATCAAAGGAATGTATGTTTATGAAACAATATGTTCGCTAATATTGCTAATACAGGAGGATCTAGATTTAGATTTTGTGATTGTTCAGTCATGCCATTATTCATATCAAACATTATTTAGTCGTTAAATGATGCAAGAAAATATATAATAATAATATCTTTGAATACACCCTCTTCAGGTTTATTTCAGGTTATTTGTACCGCAGGTTGAGTTTATTGCATATAACTGATGGTAAATATTGCAGAGGTTGTTGATTTAAAATTTGGAAGATGTTAATATCGCTGTTTTAAGGCTTAGCCTTTCTGCTGACGACTCAGAAATTATCAAATATGGTGTGTTTTTTTTAAAGTTTAAACTATAGATCTTGCTTAATTTAATTGACTAAATAATGATTGAAATAAAATGTTAAATACTTTAGGAAGTCTTTTAACTAGTCCACTTTCAATTTTGAAGATATTTTCTCCATAGACTCCTGTATACACACCCCTTTGATCTTTTAATTATACATGTAGACTCCTGTATACACACCCCTTTGATCTTTTAATTATACATGTAGACTCCTGTATACACACCCCTTTGATCTTTTAATTATACATGTAGACTCCTGTATACACACCCCTTTGATCTTTTAATTATACATGTAGACTCCTGTATACACACCCCTTTGATCTTTTAATTATACATGTAGACTCCTGTATACACACCCCTTTGATCTTTTAATTATACATGTAGACTCCTGTATACACACCCCTTTGATCTTTTAATTATACATGTAGACTCCTGTATACACACCCCTTTGATCTTTTAATTATACATGTAGACTCCTGTATACACACCCCTTTGATCTTTTAATTATACATGTAGACTCCTGTATACACACCCCTTTGATCTTTTAATTATACATGTAGACTCCTGTATACACACCCCTTTGATCTTTTAATTATACATGTAGACTCCTGTATACACACCCCTTCGATCTTTTAATTATACATGTAGACTCCTGTATACACACCCCTTTGATCTTTTAATTATACATGTAGACTCCTGTATACACACCCCTTCGATCTTTTAATTATACATGTAGACTCCTGTATACACACCCCTTTGATCTTTTAATTATACATGTAGACTCCTGTATACACACCCCTTTGATCTTTTAATTATACATGTAGACTCCTGTATACACACCCCTTTGATCTTTTAATTATACATGTAGATAACAGACTGTCACACCCAGATCAGATTTTTTTTATATAACGTCACCAAGTGAAAACTTCATTTTAAAACTTTGTATTTCAAAAGCTTGTGTGGTAATGGTATTTGAATTAAAAAAAAATTCTTATACTAGCTTATCTTTGGTGTAGTTGCAATTAGGAGCTATTGTTTAAGCCTTATGAATATTCATAGAAATGCACACTGAATAGGAAGTGAATAGAGAGGGCTGAGGTGTCTGCACCAGCTTCAGTAGGCGTACAGTAAACCACAGTGAAAGTCACGAGTGCATGACTTGTATTCCATTTCTTGTTATTAAACATCGGGAAAACCCCAGCATTGAACATTGCTGTGACTGTAGTACACTAGTCAAGATGTATTTTACATGTTATAATGTAGTCAGTAATTGATGTTAATGACCAGATGGTATGCTCATGGAATAATAAATGCCCTTTCTAACAGTAACAATGTAAATCTTGTTGCCTTGTTAAGACAATAAATCTGCCAGAGTGAACTGAATATGGATTTGTGAATATTTTAGTACATGTTTTAAAGGCATACACAATTTAAATACAAAAGAAAAAAAGAGCTTTTAAAGTTAATTTTTAGTACAATACCAAAAACAGAGTGATTAAGTAAGTAAAATGTTTATTATTGTGACAAGTGTATATACAAAATACCAGCTCTCAAAGTTTAAAGAATTATACATATATAACACCCAGCCCTATGGGTCTTTAAGTCACCAGTTACTTAATTAGCAATATAATAAATCTGATAAACGATGTATGTTAACAACTGTACCTCAGCCGCGGCCTTTATGATGACCCTGTTCACTGTCCAGAATGTAGGACACCTTTATATCAACCAGTTGTAAAATGGAAAGATAATATTGATCTATTTATATATCTACTACCATTTAATAAAGTAAACCGTTACAGCTGTTGAATGGAATACTACTGTCCGGGGTGTACAGGGTAGATAATGTGTCATAGCAGTATTCGTAAAGTTCAGTAACTTGTTCTAGGGGTAACATATATGATGATCTAACATATTATAATACTGTACTGGAGTATGAAGAGTGTATTTTATTATGTAAGGTAATTTCAAAGGTCAGTAACTTGTTCTGCTGTTGTGATATTCTAAACTTTAATACTGTACTGGAGAAAACAGAGTGTATTGTAAATTATATAATATAATATTTATTATGAGGTAATTTCAACATTGTAAGGAATATAATCTTCACACTTGTATGGATAATGAATGCAAGAAGGAAATTCATCATGGAACAAACAATATCAGATTTTATATGAAATTAGTATTTTTTGATTTTTTAAGATTATAATATATCTATTGAAATGTTTAATTCTTTTTATTTTGCAGAACAGTGGATTAAAAGATCAGCTGAAAATTTCTTCACAGTTTATTATGGATATCTGAATATAACCTTAATGTCCACGCATTTTGTCAACAACCAATCTGATACAAGTAAAAGCAGTGTGTCGTTGCACAATATGGCGAACCAGGGTCCGGAGGATTCGGGATCCAGCACCATTCTGACCGCAAACAGCGGGAACCATTCGGTGTACGGGAGCTCATTTGGTCAGGATGGTTTCACAGCCAGTAATCCGAGCACAAGCAATATGATCAATATCGACGACGATGCTCCATTAATTCATTCGCCGATTGTATGGCGGTTGCCACGAGGAATTAGCATGATTGGTCCGAAGAAAGATAACCCAAACGAGGCACGCCGGACGTTGGGAACTTTTGCTGGAGTGTTCTGTCCGATCGCACTTTCCATGTTCAGTACCATGCTGTTTCTGCGAACAGGTACGTCCAGATGTTTATTCCAGGTTGTCTTAATCCTTCACTCATTGGATAACCCTTACATACATGTACCATGTGTGACTGAGTAGATCCAGATTAGCCTGCACATCCTTCTAGTCAGATCAGGAAGTACACTTTCATTTATAGATCATAACATTTATCCTATTCTAGTGAACAGTATTCAGATAAACATGCCTTTGCAGCCACCTGTGAATAGCAACCACCTGTCTCAAACAGCCATTTTGATTATGTCTTTAACTGACATTTTGTTATCATTTTCTTTAACAGCCACCTGTCTTCTGCAGCCACTTTTTTTACCCCCTTGGGTGGCTGCTAAAGACAGGTTTGACTGTAGATCCAGATCAGAGTGCATGGTTGTGCTTATTGATGTGGATCTGAATTGTTTGCCCATGTGATAAAAATATGTACACTCAACTTGC
The DNA here is from genome assembly GCA_038501625.1 of Corbicula japonica. Lineage (NCBI taxonomy): Eukaryota > Metazoa > Mollusca > Bivalvia > Venerida > Cyrenidae > Corbicula > Corbicula japonica. The sequence continues at coordinate 324,734 of JAZAYU010000021.1, read as the reverse complement.
ACTTATTTAAAAGTCATTCTTCAGACTGGTTCCATTTTACACGAGAAAACATTTGTTCTGGGAGTAGCTACAACAAAAGCTTCGTGTAAAAACATTTGTTCTGGGAGTAGCTACAACATAAGCTTCGTGTAAAAACATTTGTTCTGGGTGTAGCTACAACATAAGCTTCGTGTAAAAACATTTGTTCTGGGTGTAGCTACAACATAAGCTTCGCACAAGCTATTGAACTGTGCACAGTGTTTTGTCTTGTGATGATCTTGTGATATGAATGGCTGTTGGAACTGCCACATTGATGACAAAGCGAATGACAGCACATTTTTTTGCAAAAAACTTACTTGCTCATCAACATCAGAAGATAAGAATTTGTGCGTAGACCAATAGTTTGTGCACAGCTTTTGACATTGCAACACCCAGGTGTTTTCTAATGTAAGTTGTAAACTGTCTGAAAAAGGATTTCATGGTAGGGAAGTGATAGATGAGTGTAACAACCTGGAAACATTATTAACTGTGCTTGGTATAGCTGTATTTTTTCCCCAGTTATTTGAGTAAATTGCAGTAATCAGCCATTAGAGAGTAGAACAATTTTCAGACAGGAAAGAAAATATTGGAATGGTGAGGTGACACACAATTATTATACCCCCGCTTCGAAGAAGAGGGGGGTATACTGTTTTACCCTTGTCCGTTTGTCCATCCGTCTGTCCGTATGTAACAAAATTTCCGTCGCAGTTTTCTCAGCAACTATAACATGCAGCAGCCTGATACTTTGCATATTGCTTCATACTATAGTCCCATGTGGTGTAAAGCGATTTTATGCTCCTTGCACATCTACTTCCTGTTTGTCGCATATTTTTAGATTTTGTAACTATAAAGATGCATTACATGATGACAACCAAAGGGCATTTTTATTTTCCGTCACTGTTTTCTAAGCAACTATAACATTCAGCAGCCTGATATTTTGCATAATGTTTTATCCTATAGCCATATATGGTGTAAAGCGATTTTATGCTCCTTGCTCACCTACTTCCTGTTTACCGATTACTTAGATTTTTTCACATAGATGACAAACATGCACAATTTCCGTCGCAGTTTTCTAAGCAACTACAACATGCAGCAGCCTGATATTTTGCATAATGCTTTATCTTATAGTCCCATATGGTGTAAAGCGATTTTATGCTCCTTGCTCACCTAGTTCCTGTTTACCGAATACTTAGATTTTTACACATAGATGACAAACATGCACAATTTCCGTCGCAGTTTTCTAAGCAACTATAACATGCAGCTGCCTGATGTTTTGCATATTGCTTTATCCTATAGTCCCATATGGTGTAAAGCGATTTTATGCTCCTTGCTCATCAACTTCCTGTTTACCGAATACTTAGATTTTTACAAATAGATGACAAACATGCACAATTTCCGTCGCAGTTTTCTAAGCAACTATAACATGCAGCTGCCTAATGTTTTGCATATTGCTATTTCCTAAAGTCCTATATGGTGTTAAGCGATTTTATGCTCCTTCCTCATCTACTTCCTGTTTACGGACTATTTTTAGTTTTTTTTTACTATACAGGTGCACTACACAATCCAAAGGGTATCTTAATCACTATATAGGTGCATTACATAAACCAAAGGGCATCTTATAGGTGCATTACATAAACCAAAGGGCATATTTATTGAAAAATGCAAATTACATTTTGAAAGTCATATTTCACACAGCGGGGGTATCACTAGTGAGCATCAGCTCACAGATTTTCTTGTTGTTCTTTTATTCATTAATTGTCAGAGGTTGTAATTATATAGATATTGCCTAAAGGTGTAATTAGGTAGTTGACTTGCTGGTTTCTAGATTTATGGTTTTATATGTACACTTTATGACTGATAACTAGACAGTCACATTACAGGAAATTTAAATATGGTTCATCAGCAAGTTGTTTTACATACATTTGTATTGGATATTATTATGTGCCCTTGATTAGAATTGCAAACTGGACAAACAGCTAGCTAACCTGTATTTCCTGTAAGACTAATGTTTGATTCTTAAAACATACTGTATATAAATGTGACTGTCTGTTTATAGAAAATCAACTATAAATCATGTATACCCATCGAATGAAACACTAACTGTTTTGAACATGTGGTATGATGACCCTTTCCTCCATACATACCCTTTCCTGGCATGCTGAACAGTGTTGATCCAGATCAGCCAGCACATCTATGCCATTTGATCAGGATCTGCTGCTGTTCTCTTTTTATGCCCCTACAAAGTGGGAGGCATATAGAGTTGCACTCGTCCGTCCGTCCGTACGTCCCCAGATCTTGTGGCATCAAATTCTCCTAAACTATTAGGCGGATTTGTTTCAAACTTGCACAGATGATCAAGCAGGATGTGTAGATGGTCGTAAAGAAAGGATTTTTTCCTGCGACTATATTTACCAGAGTTATGGCCCTTTGTTAATTTCAGTAGTTAAATCTTGTGGCTTCAATTCCTCCTAAACTATAAGGCGGATTTCTTTCAAACTTGCACAGATGATGAAGCAGGATGTGTAGATGATCGTGAAGAAAGGATTTTTTCCTCTGACTTTTTTTACCAGAGTTATGGCCCTTTGTTAATTTCAGTAGTTAAATCTTGTGGCGTCAACTGCTCCTAAACTATAAGGCGGATTTCTTTCAAACTTGCACAGATGATCAAGCAGGATGTGTAGTTGATCGTGAAGAAAGGATTTTTTCCTGCGACTATTTTAACCAGAGTTATGGCCCTTTGTTAATTTTAGTAATTAAATCTTGTGGCGTCAACTCCTCCTAAACTACTAGGGGGATTTCTTGCAAACTTGCACAGATGATGAAGCAGGATGGGTAGATGATCGTGAAGAAAGGATTTTTCCCTGCGACCATTTTTACCAGAGTTGTGGCCCTTTGTTAATTTCAGTAATTAAATCTTGTGACGTCATTTTCTCCTAAACTACAAGGGGGATTTCTTGCAAACTTGCACAGATGATGAAGCAAGATGTGTAGATGATCGTGAAGAAAGGATTTTTTGGTGCGACCATTTTTACCAGAGTTTTTTTCAGTAATAATATCTTGTGGCATTAACTCCCCATTTACTTTTGGACAGATTTCTTTATAACTTGCACACATTATCAAGCTGGATGGATAGATGATCATAAAGAAAAGATTTTTTCCTGCTGCCATTTTTACCACAATTATGGCCCTTTGTTTATTTCACTTACAAAATTTTGTGGCATCAACTCCACATTTTCTATTTAGCTGATTTCTTTCAAACTTGCACAGATGATTAGACATGATGTGAAGATTGTTGTAAAGGACATTGTCTTGCAACAATTTTCACCAGAGTTATGGCCCTTCGTTTATGTTAGTTATTAAATTTTGTGGCACTTACTCCTCATTTACTAATCATGATCACCACATGTTGTTAATACCTGGTACAAAATTTTGTAACAAATGTTGTTGCAGCAGTGGTGGCATCAGTGTCCTGAGGACACAGTCTAGTTTATTTATTAGCTTATTTCTGACCAAAAAGCAAACAGTGCAGATCCTGATCAGATGGCATGTCATTTATATTGAGTAAAGGGTATAACGTGACTGTCTATTTATCTGTAGTCAACTTCACATGCATATACATTGAATGAAATACTAATTGTTTTGAGCATGTGATGTGATAAGTTGCTAGACTACGCCTGTTAAGTGAAAATCCTGGTAAGCCAGAAAAAGCCAGTTTGATAAAGCAAGCATTGTAAATGATTAACAAGTTCAACACTTGATAATATCAAACTGGTGATAGTACATGTACATTGTAAATTATGTCGTCTTAAAGGGATATACATCATCTTAGTACAAAACAGTAATAAATAAGTACCATCGAAATAAGGAGATAGACCGTTCCTGCACTAACTTGACTAAGGTGACAATAAATACATGTTAATGTTACAGAAAAAAACAATCCTTTGTATTTATTTTCATGAATGTATAGAATGACAGTATGCTATTATACAAATTTATTTTATTATCTGGTCATGAAATTATTTGAGGTTTGTACACTTGAAGTTATTATAAATACAAATAGGATCAAAATTACAAGCATTAAAACATAAATGTACATGTATTAGCATAGGCGTTGTCAATGGGGCGGCAGGGGCGGCGGCGGCAGCCGCCCCAATATTTAGACAAGCCGCCGTTATATTTTAGCTTCGCCGCTCCAAATGATATATTACAGAATAAGCTGATCTCGACAAAGGTTAACGACTGCATTTTCAAATCGCTCTTTTAGAGTGTCAAAACCCGAGTTGCGAGCGTTTAAACCTAGTTGATATTAGCTGTGTACATGCATGTCTGCTGCATTTTTCATATAAATAATATCAGCTATTATGTGTTCATACCATCAAATAATAATTTATTTTTTGTTATTAATTATTCATTGAGAATTTGAAATTTAGGAATAAAAGAAAATAATTTAACTAATTTCCTTTGTATTTGAGTGTTATCATAAACAATCCTAATAATCATACGTGCATTATAACCTTATCATTTACACTTAAATTAAATTATGTTACAAAAATTACGCCGCCCCAATATCCAAAACTTGCCTACGCCCCTGATTAGTGACTCAATTATTGCTGACCACATGCACTCACCTGAGTTGTTATAACATACTCTTCCTGGTGCATAATAAATTCTTAATTGTTCCTTTGTTCATTCTGTGTGAGTATTTGAAGACATTTTCTCTGAAAAAGTACCTTATTTACCAGTTAGAGTTAAAATAAAGCCTATTTAACCACTTTTATTATATTGTCAAGTTTTGTAATGGTTTACAATGACATATTTGTTGCAGAAGAATTTTTTGCTGGGGAACTTGACAGTTTATATGTCAGGATGAAATCTTCCTTTAAGTATTAGTGTTATCAGTTAAGATGCAATATCAGATAGAAACAGAGTCATAAAGTAGTTAACGAACTTAAGTGAACTTCTATTCACAAAGGTCAATGCAAGTATCTAACATGAGCTAAGTAGGTCAGTAACATACATGCAAAGGTCTTGAACAATCGTACCCTTCACCTAAACATTCTATCCTGTTGGCTAATGCCTAAATAAATTACCATAGGACTTTCAAGTAAATATTTTGAGTCAATGCATTTTTCAACTCATTTCGAGTCATAGCATAGTATAAAATTTACTATGAATTTATACAGATCTGATAAGAAGAATTGATGGTACCGGCATTTCATGTCAAGTCAGACTGGTATTTCCAGTCGACATGACTGTACGTGTGGATTAGACCACATATTTTCCACAAGGTCACTGCTCATGGGTCAAAACAGGAATATACCCAACCTCAAAGTGGACAAACTTGATACATTGGGGCTCCGCTATATCGCGGTCCGTGGGGTCCATCCCCTCAAATCGCGTTATTATCAGATCCGCGATATTCGCATTCAAAGAACTTATTCTGTTCTTAGAACCGTACATGTATTCCTCGTAACATTTTATCGGTTATTGAAAATAAATCCTTTGTTTGCATGTTGTTTTGTTATTATCTAACAGGTGCTATAAAATTATTACTTTGTGAATTTAACTTACAAAAGTTTATACTGCGGGCATTCGTCTAATGCGGAACTCATGTAATTGTTTGACCTGTACACTGTTTTGAATGAAAACAATACGCTTGCAGTTTTAATCTTTATTGTTTTAATCTTCAATCATCATTTCTAAAATAATATTGTACAACATGTCAAATGTAGGCATGAGCTTCTCAAATTAGAAGCCAATTAACAACATCAAACACCTTTGTCATGCTATCTGCAGTAGGTGCGAAAAACAACCATTCAGTAACCATTTCGCATACGTGATTAGGTGCCCCAGTGTTTGTACAACAATTTATTACTTAACAATTTTATGACAGTTTGATATTTTAATAAACGTAGGAAACAATCAACAGTTCATAAAGAAATATTTTACAATTGTTTCAACGATTCTCGGTACGTTAATGAACGAGCGTCATTGTCTTTATGGATTAACGCAGTATTAACGTTGTTACTTCCCTTTTTTTCCCTTTCCAAATACACAAAAAATGGCCATTGATAGAATTTTACTATCTTTTATGAAAAAAAAAACGGGGTCCAAGGGTCGACCGCGTTATATTGGATTTCGGGATATAGTGGATGGCGATATAGCGGAGCTCCACTGTATTGTCAAGTACATGTATTTATCAGTGTGAATGTGTATATGTTCCAGGTTTTGTGGTGGGACAGGCGGGTTTACTACAGACTATAGTGATGATGCTGCTGGCGTACATGATTCTGGTCCTCACAGTGTTCAGTATCTGTGCCATCTCGACAAATGGAGCAGTGGAGGGCGGTGGCGCTTATTGTATCCTTTATCAACTAACTAACAAGTGCTGGTTTTTGAGATACACGTCACTGTATGATCAGGACAGCAATGGTACAACCTTATCATATAGGTATGCTGTCAGTGTTGATGATGATGTAAACTGCAAGCTACATCAGCTGTGTCCTGGCTCAGACTGAGGGTACAATGTTTCATCTTACCCATATACAGACCATGCATACATTTCCTTATGCCTCACCCATAAACCATTCAGTTTTAAAGTAATTTTTCCTTTTGCCAAAATCAGTTCCATACTTAATGCAACCTTTTACTCCTCATAATTATATGTTTTTTATAGCATGTGTGACCAGCGGAGATTTAGATCAGTTAGAACAGTTAGAACATCCATTATATCTGATTTGAATCTACAATATTTGCAGGGTTCCCGCTGAGATTTTTAGAGTTCTCGCCAACACTTTTGCCAATTGGAGAAAGTTGGAGCCAATAGGAGCCACTTGAGCCAAATTTTGGAGCCAATCAAATAGCTCTATTTTTCACTAAGACATGTACCCCCATACATATAACAAAACAACAATACAGATTATTAAATCTATTTTATTCTTGAAAAAATGACAATAATAAATATGGAAAGGTCTTCCTGTGACAGAAAATAGAAATTTGCATTGGCACTCCCACTTTTGTCCACCGAAACTTGTCTAGCAGTCTGCATCTGTTGCTGGAACTTGGCATCACCAACAGTCCTCTTGCTGTCTAAAAATTAATAAAAAACAGTTTTAAATATATTTGGAAGCCTGACTTTTCAGACACAAATTAGCCAGTAGCTACATTGATTCTGTTTTGGCATCATAATCACAAATGGAAATTTAGACTGCCATTAATCTTTAAAGTATTTTGACCTCTAGTGGAATTTCAAAATTGGTGTAATTAAAACTACTTTTGTGTGATTATTTTGTCATATTTTCTTGAAAAAATGAATTCTTACCTTTCTGTAGTTATTTTACTAGCCGACATCATCTGGGGGTATCTTCCTTTAATCCAGTGAGCAAACACCTCAGGTGCAATGCATTATTAATTACTGACAGTCTGTCCTGATCATAGATAATCATCTTAATCCAATTATCACCTTTCATATGTTTTCAAGTTGTCATAAAACTCGTAAACTGTGTCAAAACAAGCTGTTATTTTCAACATCCGGCCACTTACATCATAATCACGCGTTTATCATTTACAATAAGAAAATGGAGCTTACGTTATTGCGATGCACATATTTTTTTTGTCGCCAGTAAATTCGCCAATGGCAAAAAATTATATATTTTTTTGTCACATTTAGCGATATTTAGCAACATTGGCGATCGATAGCAGGAACTCTGGTTTGGTTCTTGAAAACATCTTAAAAGATAAAGGCATAACTCGAATTTTTCAAAGTTTGAGGGAAAGGGGCCCATGGTCAAAGAAGCAGGTTCATTTGGGTGTAATGTATTAAAATGTTAGCATCTGAATACTGTTCTGCAGCTCAGCTGAGCTATTTGACAGCAGTTTCAATTAAGACATTTTTAGCTCACCTGAGCCTTAGGCTCATGGTGAGCTATTGTGACCCGTCTTTGTCCGTCGTCTGGTGTCCGTCGTACGTCGTCCGGCGTTCGTCATCCGTCAACAATTTCTGTAAACAACATCTCCTCTGAAACCACTGGATGGATGTTAACCAATTTGTCCTGAAGCATCCTGGCACTGATGTCTACAAAAGTTGTTCAAATCATGACCACAGGGTCAAGGTCAAGGTCACTGCTGCTAAAAATAGAAATTCAGTCTCTGCTCAATTTCTTGAGTTTGCTTTGGCCTATTGACTCCAAATGTGGTGTATGGGAACCTTATATCAAAAGGCAGCTTGGGTTTGCTTCCCAGATGTCTGTGATCAAGGTCAAGGTCACTGTTGCTAAAAATAGAAATTCAGTTTCTGCTTAATATCTTGCGTTTGCTTAGGCCTACTGACTCCAAACTTGGTGTATGGGTAGCTTATATCAAAAGCCAGTTTGGGATTGCTACCCAGGTGTCTGTGATGAAGGTCAAGGTCACTGTTGCCAAAAATAGAAATTCAGTTTCTGCTTAATATCTTGCGTTTGCTTAGGCCTACTGACTCCAAACTTGGTGAATTGGTAGCTTATATCAAGATGCAGCTTGTGATTACTACCCAGGTATCTGTGATAAAGGTCAAGGTCACTGTTGCTAAAAATAGAAATTCAGTTTCCACTTAATAACTTGAGTTTGCATTGTAGTATTGACTCTAAACTTGGTGTTTTGCTAGCTTATATTATGAGGCAGCTTGGGGTTAGTGTCTGTGATGAAGGTCAAGGTCACTGTTGCTAAAAATAGAAATTCAGTATCTGCTAAAAAACTTGAGTTTGCTTTGGCTTATTGACTCCAAACTTGTTATATGGGTAATTTATATCAAGATGCAGCTTAGGATTGATACCAAGGTGTCTCTGATCAAGGTCAAGGTTACTGTTTGCTAAAAATAGAAATTCAGTTTCCACCTAATAACCTTATATAGTACAGTATGTTATGGTACGGTACAGCATTGTACTGTACTGTACCATACCATACTGTACTATACTGTACAGTACTTCAATGTGTTATGTTTTACTTTTCATTTCATGTATCTAAGAATCAGGTGAGCGATTTAGGGCCAATTGGCCCTCTTGTTCTTTAAGTTCTTCACCTCTCATCTTAAACAGTGTTTTATCCAATATAGAGAGCTTTGTCTTATAGACCAAGGAAACAGCCTAACTACCGGAAGTACCAGTTCAGTATCTGAACAGTTTTTGATAAACCAACTTTACAGACATCGCAATACTTCACCTATGAGCTAACAGATTGTATACATCCTGCTGTTCAACTGCCCCATTATCCCATGCTTAGTACTCAAATGCTACTGACCAAAGGTTTGTCCACTCTGACAATTTCCCCATTATCCCTGGCTTAGTACTCAAATGCTACTGACCAAAGGTTTGTCCACTCTGTCAATCATGTACATGAGAGAAAGTTTAGCAAGAGAATTATTACTAATGGGGAAGATATCAAGTGATAAAATGTTTTACTTGGTAACAAAACCTTATCACACTGAATAAAGCATAAATAATCTAAATTTATAGTAGAAAGTTTAACAAGGAATTTAATATTGAGGGAAGTTAAAAATGACAGAATAGAAGTTAAAAAGGAAACCATATCAAATTGATTTCAAATTAAGTGGATGGCAATCTCCAAAATTCAGAAGAAATCTTCAAGAAAAGGGCTATAACCATTGTACTATAATGTTCTTTTTTTTTCAATGAAGAGGGAGGTAATTTGAAAGAAAAATCCTTATATATACTTTTAATAGATTTAAATGAAAGTTTGCATTGAAAAACCTTTATTAAATTTTAGACAATATAAGTGTTCTTGTAAGTACCTAGTAAGTATTGTGGATTCATGTAATTCCTTTACTCCAAATCTTTTTTATTACATATTTGAACCAGTGTAGATCCAGGTCAGCTGGCTTAACTGTGTCAGCTGATCTGGATCTACACTGGCTGTTTCTTGTCAGTAATAAACTGATGAATTTTACTGCAAACAGTGTAGATTCTGATCAGACAGCATGAATGTGCAGCTGATCTGGATCTACACTTTTTGCTCATGGATAACAGTTTCATCGCATGGAGTAAAGATTTGTATGTACCAGACTAATAATTCAAACTTTTTCACATTTTGCTTAAACTTTTTGTTTGGTTTAAGCAAAAGTACTTGCTAAACTTTTTGTATATATTCCAGTGTTAAAAGTCTGTCCCCACTATGTGTGCAGTTACTAGTTAGAGCCCAAACTACAAAAAGTTCAGAAATTTTTCTTTTCTTTTCTTTTTGATCGTATTTGTGTTTAGTATTAAAGAGATAAAAGAACATCTAGACCATGTCATGTGAAACACTTACTATGCTGTTTCCAACAAGATAATATTATTATTTTCATCCTTAACTGCTTGTTTAGATATGATAAGTCGTGCCCTGGGCCCTGAATTTGGTGGTAGCATTGGGTTCCTATTTTACGTTGCCAATGTTTTAGCCTGCGCCTTGTACGTTGTAGGGTTCACCGAGGCTATCACAGAGAACTTTGGCAGGGAAGGTAAGTACTGTTTTTTGTGTTCTTTGTTAATTTAATACTGTATCTGTGTTTTTTTTCTGCAGTGACGTAATTTCTGTGGTCGAATAGATGACTGCAGATTTAGAGTGATTTCAGAGAAACTACTTGTTGGTAAGGCAAGCTATAGTGTAAGCAATGGCTTAGTGGAAAGACTTGGGAGATATAGTTTCCAAACTAATTATAAACCAATTGAGAAGTTTTCCACCCAATGTTTAACTTCTCCCTGATATTGGTAAAAACTACTCCCTGTTCTCACAACCTTGACCTATCTTTGTCATGTTCAAGAACCATGGACTTACCTCAAAGGTCATGGTCACATGTAGGCTTTAAGGCCAAAGAAGGAAATTTAGAATATTTTAAGTGCTGCAGATACATGTTTAATCTGTCGGTATGAAATTTCTCCCTGATATTGATAAAAACTACTCCCTGTTCTCACAACCTTGACCTATCTTTGTCATGTTCAAGAACCATGGACTTACCTCAAAGGTCAAGGTCACATATAGGCTTTAAGGCCAAAGAAGGAAATTTATAATATTTTAAGTGCTGCAGATACATGTTTAATCTGCTGGTATGAAATTTAAAGATCAGATTTGCAGACCACAAGGCATCATTAAAGCCAGAATGGTTGCTTTCATTCCTTGCGGGCATCGTCCAAGTTACTTGCCACTCACTGTTCGTACTAACTGTAACTACTATGAAAAACATTGGTGATAAAATCAAACTAGAGTATCACTTATTAATTACAATGTCATACTATGTACCATCAGGATACAGAATGAACCAGGCTTCATGACATCATCAGTGATGTCACAAACACAGAGAAATGACATTTCATGTCTCAGCTGAAAAACTACAAAAACCAAAGAAGTGATTATTTGCTCAATATTTATCTATTGTCCAATTAAAATTGATCAATATGCAATGAACAAGCAGGACTTGTAATATTTGGTATAAGTTTGTATAATCCACTCGGAGGGGTCCAGCGCTTGTTACAATGTTACAAAGAGTTTTATTCACTCTGACATCTGCACGTTTATGTAAATGGCTCCCCAAGGGAAAATAATTGACCAGTCTCTGTTTAAATTTTATTTTTACTGTAATCCTTAACAATAAGACATGATAAGTCGTTGTATGGGCCTGGAGTTTGGAGGTAGTATAGGATTGATTTACTTTGGTACAAAGGTATCCGGCTGTGCCATGTATGTTATGGCTCTAACAGAGGGATTGATCGACAGTGTCGGTGTGGGAGGTACATGCTGTTCTAGTCTTTAGCTAAATAATGACACTGCTTCTCTTTGAAAGTCTATTGGTCAAGCTTTCAAACAGGCCTTTCAGCACTCTGGGTTCAAGTGCTGAAGATTATAAAACTGAGATTTCAAGTATCTGATTGGCTGAAATTGCGACCAGTGTAACCAGTCTCCATTTCAGCCAATCAGATGCTTGAGATTTGAGACTGGTTTCCACTCTCAGTTTATAATCTTGGGACCATTTCTCCAGTATGTGTGAAAGCTAATTGAAGGTAGGCAGTTCTACCCAGGTGACTGCATGTGATTGAAATAATGCCAGGACAGACACCTTGAGCCTTCCTTGACCAGAAGTTCTTGAAGACTAAACCTAAACAAAACACTCTGTTTAATTCTATCCTCCATATCTACACCTTGATTGTGGTACTTATTGAAATAAAATATTTCATTTGTATATTTGCTGACTGTAGAAACATTCATTAAAAAATCTCAATTATTGATAAATTGCTTTCAGTGTGTCTGGTCTTTAAATAGCAAGGAGAATAAAAGGTGATGTTAGACTGCCATTAATGTCTGTATAACTGTTAAAATCTGCTGTCTACGTGCTGTTAGACTGCCAATAATGTCTGTATAACTGTTAACATCTGCTGTCTACATTCTACCCAGTAACAAACTTCCAATATTTTCCAAACTTGACTGGATATAAATCATGTCACATTCAATCTGAATCGTTTTTCACTATGGAAGATTATCTTATTGTGAGGGGTGTTAAGAAAGTTCGTGGGAGAGAGCTACAGATTGTTTTTAAAGTGTACAAAACACAATAAAATATTACAATTTCGCAGATTTGGCTTCATTACATCAATTTAACAAAAATTATTGCTATTCATGTAAAATTATTCTCTCTGGCATTTTCACTGGAGGTAAACAGGCTAAAGTTTTAAAGAATTCAAGTGCAAATTTTGTATGAAGAATTGTTTGTAAGGTTACTCGTATGAAATTTCACAAAGTTGTGGCTTTAATACCTTATGTGACATTGATGAAATAATTTTAAATCTGATGTGAAATCGCTGTTTGACGGCCATTTGGTTTGAAACAGTCCGTGAAAATGAGCATTTAACACAGACTGAACATTCAATCAAGTATGCTAACCAAAAATCCCAAAAAAGAAACAATGGACGTAAGGTAAACAGCACTGTACACATTGTACACATGGTTTCATTTGTTTTCAGGGTACTTTGTGCATGGTGATGGAGGTCTGCCTGTGGGCACTAACTGGTGGAAGTACCTGTACGCAACCATTGTGTTGTTCTTGTGTCTGGTTGTGTGTATGATTGGTGGCTCAATGTTTGCAAAAACACTCGCTGTCATTCTAGCGGTAAGCCATCATTCTTCCCTGAATCCCTTTCCAGTTAAAGTGTAACTTCTAATTCAAATTCTTCTTTTAATTTTTTATGATATCATCTTTTTGACATTTGAATAGACAAGCCTACTGTAGTTCCTGACTTGCTGTTGTAAACCTGTAAAATTTCACCAAATTATGCTCTAAATATGTTGACTGTATATGTTTCAGATCACAGTTATCTGCACCCTGTCCGTAATCATCAGCATCTTTGCTACCAACCATGTTATCCAGGTCCCCATACCAAAAGAAAATCATCTATTTAATGATACACAGAATTGCATCTATACTGGTCTGAGTGCTCAAACATTTAGGGAAAACTTATATGGTAAGTACTTGAAGTTCTAGTGTTCAAACATTCAGGGAAAACATGTATGTTAAGTACTCAAAGTTCTAATGTTCAAACATTCAGGGTAAACTTGTATGTTAAGTACTGGAAGTCCTAATGTTCAAACATTCAGGGAAAACTTGTATGTTAAGTTCTTGAAGTTCAAGTGCCCCTAACATTCTGGGAAAACTTGTATGGTAAGTACTTGAAGTTCAAGTGCCCCTAACATTCATGGAAAACTTGTAATTACATTAAGTTCTTGTAACCAAACATTCAAGTTCTAGTGTTCAAACATGCAGGGAAAACTTGTATGGTAAGAACTTGAAGTTCAAGTGCTTCAACATTCAGGGAAAACTTGTATAGTAGTACTTTGATGACATACTGTAAGTTGCAAAGAAACAAGGTTGTATTCAGTTACACCTGTAAGCTTAGATTACACTTGTGTGTGCCTACTGGTGTTCTTACTTATGTTCTTCCATTATTATACCCCTGCAAACTTTAGTTTTGGGGTATATAGGAGTCATCATCCGGTTGGGCGGTCTGTCTGTGGCACTAGCTACGTCAACAGTTTTCAAGACATCGACTTGAAACTTTAAACATATGTTCGTGAGTACATTTGCGCGAACGAATTTTTTTCTCATGTGGATCAGTCCATTATTTTTCGGAGGGAGCACGATTTAACAAAATCTTGTGACGCGAACTACTTCCACAGTTTTTAAGATATTGACTGTAAACTTGATACATATGTTCGGCATGAAGTGTAGATGTGCGTGACATTTTTCATGTGGATCAATTCATTATTTTTTGCAGGGGACATGATGTAACAAAATCGTGTTATGCAAACTTCTAAATCTTGTGACGCGAACTACTTCTACAGTTTTTAAGATATTGACTTGAAACTTGATACATATGTTTGGCATGAAGTGTAGATGTGCATGACATACTTTTCGTGTGGATCAGTCCATTATTTTTTGCAGGGGACATGATTTAACAAAATCGTGTTATGCAAACTTCTACACTAACTACGTCAACAGTTTTCAAGATATCGACTTGAAACTTTAAACATATGTACGTGAGTACATTTGCGCAATTTTTTTTTTCTCATGTGGATCAGTCCATTATTTTTCGGAGGGGAGCACGATTCAACAAAATCTTGTGACGCGAACTACTTCTACAGTTTTTAAGATATTGACTTGAAACTTTATACATATGTTCGGCATGAAGTGTAGATGTGCGTGACATATTTTTTTTCGTGTGGATCAGTCCATTATTTTTTGCAGGGGACATGATTTAACAAAATCGTGTTATGCAAACTTCTACAGTTTTCAAGATATTGACTTGAAACTGAAATCTTATGTTCTGCATGAAGTGCGCATGTAAGTGACATATTTTTATGCCCCCGCCATGAAATGGCGACGGGCATTAAGAGTTGCTCCTGTCCGTCCGTCCGCACGTCCGTTCGTCCGTCCGTCCGTCAGTCCGATATTCTCGTGAACGCAACTCCTCCTACACTACTGGTGGGAATTTAATAAAACTTGACCACAATGCTTGGCCTGATATGTTGTTGTGCATGAAGGTGGGGTTTCGCTCTTACATGTTCCGTTCAGAAGTTATGGCCCTTTGATACTTCCATTTACATTAGTTTTAATAGGAGTATATCTCGTGAACTCAACTCCTCCTACACTACTGGGGAATTTAATGAAACTTGACCACAATGCTTAGCCTGATATGTTGTTGTGCATGAAGGTGGGGTTTCGCTCTTACATGTTCCGTTCAGAAGTTATGGCCCTTTGATACTTCCATTTACATTAGTTCTAATAGGAGTATATCTCGTGAACGCAACTCCTCCTACACCTCTGCTGGTAATTTGATGAAACTTTACCGCAATGCTTGGCCTGATATGTTGTTGTGCATAAAGGTGGGGTTTTGCTCTTACATGTTCCGTTCAGAAGTTATGGCCCTTTGATACTTCCATTTACATTAGTTTTAATAGGAATATATCTTGTTTCTTATATTTTGTGTTAAGCAAAATTTTATATTTTGTGTTAAGCAAAATATGCATTATCCCATAACTTAAAAACTACTTGAGATACTGCCTTGAAACTTGAAATATATTTTCACCATCAAAATCTACATCATAACCAACAAGACCCATAACCGTGCTTCCAATATATTTAAATTATGCCCCTTTTTCCCTCACATTTTGTGTTAAGAAAAATATACACTTTGCCCTGAACTTTGTTTGGAATGGAGGGATTTCAAAATAACTTGGCACAAATGTTCACCATAACAAGGCGGTGTGTCGTGACAATACCCATGCCTGTAGGTCCAAGGTCAAGGTCAATGTTACTAAAAATAGAATTTGCTTGCAAAATCTTGTCCGCTCTGTAACTTTGTTATTTCTTATTGGATTTTTTGAATAACTTGGTATAATTGTTCACCATATCAAGACGGAATGTCACGTACATGCCCAAGTCTTTAGGTGGAAGGTCAAGGTCACTGTTACTAAAAATAGAATTTTCTTGTCCGGGCTGTTACTTTGTTATGAATGGAGGGATTTCAAAATAACTTGGCACAAATGTTTACCATGACAGGGCCATGTGTCGCGTACCATGCCCATGCCTGTAAGTCCAAGGTCAAGGTCACTGTTACTAAAAATAGAATTTCCTTGTCCGGGCTGTTACTTTGTTATGAATGGAGGGATTTCAAAATAACTTTGCACAAATGTTTACTATGACAAGGCAGTGTGTCCGCACAATACCCAAGCCTGAGGTCCAAGGTCAAGGTCACTGTTACTAAAAATAGAATTTTCTTGTCGGGGCTGTAACTTCATTATAAATGGAGGGATTTCAAAATAACTTGACACAAATGTTCACCATGACAGGGCGGTGTATCGCGTACCATGCTCATGCCTGTAGGTCAAGGTCACTGTTACTAAAAATAGAATTCTCTTGTCTGGGCTGTAACTTTGTTAGGAATAGATTGATTTCAAAATAACTTGACACAAATGTTCATCATGACAAGATGGTGTGTCCCGTACCATGCCCATGCCTGTAGGTCCAAGGTCTAGGTCACTGTTAC
This sequence comes from Corbicula japonica, assembly GCA_038501625.1. Classification (NCBI taxonomy): domain Eukaryota; kingdom Metazoa; phylum Mollusca; class Bivalvia; order Venerida; family Cyrenidae; genus Corbicula; species Corbicula japonica. Next base: position 308,154 of record JAZAYU010000021.1, on the reverse strand, counting down.
TAAAATAGAATTTTCTTGTCAGGCTTGTAACTACGTTAGGAATAGAGTAATTTCAAAATAACTTGGCAGAAATGTTCACCATCACAAGGTGGTGAGTCGTGTACCATGTCCATGCCTGTAGTTCCAAGGTCAAGGTCAGTGTTACTAAAAATAGAATTTCCTTGTCCGGGCTATAACTGTTTTGAATGGAGGGTTTTCAAAATAACTTGGCACAAATGTTCACCATGACAAGGCGGTGTGTTGCGTACATTACCCATGCCTGTAAGTCCAAGGTCAAGGTCACAGTTACTAAAACTTGAATTTACTTGTTCGGGCTATAACTTCTTTATGAAGGAAGGGATTTCAAAATAACTTGGCACAAATGTTCACTTTGACATTGCATTGCATTACCACCAACTTCTTCACAGACATTTCCGTATTGAGAAGACAACAGTGCCACAAATACAAATAATTTACTTGATCATCAAGTTTATGCATATTCTTATATCCCCCTAACAATACAAGACCATTTCAGTTGCATGATAATTACATATGTATTACTTACTAAGCTGTAGCTGAGTAAGAAAAAAAAACAACAATCGAGCATCTTCTGAGTATTTTTTACAATCTGTTGATACGCAAACAGCTACACAACCTTCACCCGTGCACATGTTGTTATTCTTCCGAGAGGGATAAGAATAATGACGTCATTTGGTGAGCTAATGCTAACGCCACGTGCATGTAAAGCAAAAGTTGTGTTTAAAAATAGCGACTTGGGTTTCACCGGATGTAAACAAAACTTTAAAAGTAGTTGGCGTCACAAGGTTTTGTTGAATCGTGCTACCCTTCTAAAAAATAATGGACTGATCGAAATGAAAAAAAAATATGTCATGCAAATCTACTCACGAACGTATGTTAAAAGTTTAAAAAACTGGAGAAGTAGTTTGCGTCATAAGATTTTGTTAAATAATGCTCCCCCCCCCCCCCCCCAACAAATAATGGACTGATCCATAAACTAGAAATGTGTCCATAGGACACGGATGCCCCCCCTATGCATCATTTTCAGATACTAAGTGCAATGATAGGAATAATAGCATTTCAAAGACAGTGATGTTCGAGTAATTATAGTCCTACGTTTGGTTTTCTTAAATTGTTATGCCGCGAGAAAATTTAATCTCCGAATACACAAAATGAAAGTAGGTCTACATCAGAATATGCCTTCAAATGATGTACTTTGGAAACTAAAACGCACACTAATTATGTACTTACTTTGTATTGGAGACATTTATTATAGAAAAAAACAAAAACAACAACAGCAGCAGAAATAAACAACTACCGTCAATTTCATAATTATTGAAAATATTCATGAAGTTCTATAATTTTTGTTTATGAAGAATTTTCACTGAATTGAGAGGCATAGTTGATTAAAATGTGACAATAAATTATAAACCCATGCCTCCAGATGTCTTAATTTTGTCTTTCAAAAAAGCTCAAAATGCACTTAAGAAATGGCTTCCCAATGGAATATAGATCTAAATTGCTATCTTCCAGAAGCTTCTGGGGGCTTCAACCCCCTTTGTCCCCCCATCAGGGCTTTGCCCTGGACCTACCGGGGGCCCCTGGACCCCCAGCAAATTTTCAGGATTTCAATTTTTTTCAGCTTTCACCCATGAAAGATGCAAAGCAAACATCATTTCTGTATACTCTGACAAAGCAGTTTTGCGGGGGTATTAATCACCGTCAGTGATAGCTCTGTTCCTCTCCTGACATAACATTTAGATGATTTTGTCCAAGGATCACTACAACAAAACAGTTTCTAATTCTGTAGTTAGCATAGTTAGCATATTATGCAATTTTTTTTTCATAAACCACAAAAACATAACCACTTAACCCTTTACTCCATAGAAAGACCTTTATTGTATGGCAGAACGATGTATATTCAGATTATGCAGCACATTTGTGCCATCTGTTTAGGATCTACACTGTTCGTTTTTTTTACATGTATTTTCATTAGGTTATATCTGACAAAGATTTGACCAGTGCAGATCTTGTCAGATGACTAATTAGCTGGCTGACCTACGGTGGTCGCACATGTGTTAAAAGACATATATATATATATATTGAGTAAAGGGTTAAAATAACCTGGGCTGAAGGTTATAAAGCTGAGCATGGAAACCAGTCTCAAATCTCAAGCATCTTATTGGCTGAAATGGCGACTGTTCGCCATTTCCGCAAATCAGATGCTTGAGATTTGAGACTGGTTTCCATGCTCAGTTTTATAACCTTGGGCACAGTTCCTAAAAATTATCAAATTTTTGTCCGTAAAGAAATAATTTTACTAAATGGTTGTTGATTATTACAGCTGGGTATAATCGTGATTACAGCACGTGTGACGGTGAGAACCTGAAGGAGGCCTCCTGTAACTTCATGAACTTTGCCGCTGTGTTTGCCATCTTGTTCAGCAGTGTTACTGGTATCATGAACGGAGCTAACATGTCTGGTAAGAATACTGTTAACTGGCCCTTTTTCTCTGTCAAATGATATGTCTACTTAGGTATTTGTAAATATTTATTCATTATTAGTTAACCTCCTCAGTCTGTTGTGAGATTTGGTTTATTTTACTAATAATTCCTAGGAGTAACATAATCCATGATAGTTATTTTCAGGTGATAAGGTCTGTATCTTATAGGTGTTGTTCGTTGCAGGTGAATTGAAAGATCCAAGCAGTTCTATACCTAAAGGCACGCTGTCAGCTGTAGCGTTTACCTTCACAACATATTTCATACAGATCATCCTGATAGCTGGCTCTAACAAGAGGTAAGTACAGTATTTGATGTCGGTGGAATATTTCATGCAAAATTATGGTGAAATGAATGATTCTATCAGACTTGCCGTAGCATAAATAGATAAACTATTTGTGGCAAAAACATTTGATGTTCAATTTTACAATATAATCACATCCAACCATACTGATCTTGTTAATCCTCCGCTCCATGAGATGGCTTGTATCCCATGTGTGACCATTTCTTGGTCAGAAATAACATAACTACCATAAAATTCCTTTTAAACTCCTTTTAAACGCCCTCCCCTAATAAACTCACCCATGATTAGGGAAAAAATAAAAATTTATATAAATAATAAGCACACCCCACCACTTTAAGAAAATCTAACGCCCCCAGGGGCCTTTAAACAGAGCTTTATGGTATTTAAATGAACTGTGAAGATCCAGATAATTCTCCTATCATGAACGGAGCTAACATGTCAGATAATTCTAAATTTTTAAAAAGATATATTGAAAAGACAGACCACTAAATCTTTTGTAGTGTACTTCACTACAGAATGCCTAACGTGCATGGTTAAATTAACAGCATCATATCCCTGGTCTTGTTGTTATATTATCCCTATCTTGCGGTTTAGTTAATAGGACACCAGGACCAGCAATATATCCTTATATACCCTGTTAAGAAAACAAATAACTATATACTGAACATGATAAGAGAGTAAGTCCTGTTGTGATAGTTGTAAACCTTCAGTTCTTGGAACTTTTCAGGGATTTGCTGATCAATAACTACATATTTCTGCAAGATATCAACCTATGGGCTCCATTTGTGCTAATTGGAATATTTGCAACGACCCTGTCTGCTGCATTAGGAAATCTCATTGGTGCTTCCCGCATTCTTGAGGCGCTAGCCAATGATCACTTATTTTGTAAGTTTTACTTCCATAAGATCATGAATTAATGCCCGCGTGAATAAATCGTATGTGGCTTTGCGTGAAAGTTCTATCCTGCGAGATTAAATGTTACCACAGTATTTCAGTTAAGAACATGATTTATGAAGTTCAGAAAACATGTCAGCTACATATAATTACATGTATGTTTCGTAAAATCTTTTAAATATTAGCAATTGAAAAAAGTGAACTGGGAAGTCTTAGAATGTTGTTTGTGTTTTCAGGGTTTTTCTTGGATCCAGCCACTAAGACTACGAAGGGAGGTAATCCATTTGTAGCCGTTCTCATTTCTTGGGTTTTAGTACAGGTAAGATTTGTTTTGTTTATTGCTTCAATAAACTTTGATGGTACCACACCACTGTGATTTCATATACATGAAATTGTATTTTTCATGTATTTCAAGCTAAGGAAAGAATATACGCCTGAGTAAAAATGTCATTTTTGAACAGTACTGCTTTGCTGAGAGTAAACTGTTGCTTACAAAGATCATATCAGCCAAAAGAACATTTTAACATAATGTAATTTGACAATTTCAGTTAGTACTTCTGGTTGGTTCACTGAACGCAATAGCTCCAGCGACATCCGTGTTCTTCTTGCTGGCCTACGCATCAACCAATCTGGCCTGTATGGCGTTAGATCTAGCCTCAGCACCTAACTTTAGGTAAGCTATGTTACTAATAGACAAAAGTCGCAGCCTAGACATTTCACTTTGTGGTATTTTGTCAAACTATTTTTAGCTCGACTATTCGAAGAATAGGGGAGGTATCCTACTCGCCCCGATGTCGGCATTGGTGTCGGCATCGGCCTCCGTTAAACAAAAAATGCACTGTGGTCCATAACTTGAAAAAAATTATGATATCAACTTGAAACTTGGAATATATATTCACCATCAAATTCTTCATCATTACCAACAACACCCATAACTCTGCTACAAATATTTTCAAGTTATGCCCCTTTTTCACTTAAATTTTGCGTTCAGGAAAATATGCACTTTGGTCCATAACTACTTGAGATATCAACTTGAAACTTGGAATATATATTCACCATCAAATTCTACATCATTTCCAACAAGACCCATAACTCTGTTGTCAATGTATTTCAAGTTATGCTCCTTTTTTCTTATATTTTGTGTTAAGCAAAATATGCATTTTGCCCATAACTTTAAAACTATTTGAGGTATTGCCTTGAAACTTGAAATATATTTTCACCATCAAAATCTACATCATAACCAACAAAACCCATAACCCTGCTTCCAATATTTTTCAAATTATGCCCCTTTTTCACTTAAATTTTGCATTAAGCAAAATATACACTTGGCCCTTAACTTTAAAACTACTTGAGCTATCACCTTGAAACCTGGAAAATATATTCACCATCAAAATCTACATCATTACCAACAAGATCCATTACTGTAATACAATTACTCTACAAGTTATGCCCCTTTTTCCACTGTTCCTTTTTTCACTTTTATTTTCACTTAAGTGCACTTCATCGATAACTTTGCAAATACTTAAGGTATCAACTTCAAACTTCCACTATATTTTCATTTCAGTTCTTTTTCTGTAACATTACTGAAGTGATTGATATTGAACTAAAAGTAAATGTCTCTAATAAAAAATTACTAACAAGTTTTCTAACAAATCCAGAAATATTTCATAGTTATTCCCCTATTCAGTTTAATATTTATGGTACATTAAGGAATTATTTCTGTTATTTGAAATGAATTTCTCCCTTACCATTCACTTGTTAATATTTTTCCTGATTGCACGTGAATGTATGGCCATAGTTGTTATTGTTTTAACCTTCAAATTGCATTTGTTTCAAATGATTCGAATAGTCGAGGGCACTGTCTCCTCTGACAGCTCTTGTTTAGGAAGACAATAGTTATGTGAGATTTCACCAGTGGAAGAAAACTGAGCCTTCATGTGAAAATGTGTCATATTTAACTCTTTCCTTCACAGACACACCTTTATTGCATGGGTGGCGTCTGATCAGGATCTAAACTGTTCGCTTTTTGATTCATTAGGTTATTTCTAACCAAAATGCGACCAGTGCAGATCCTGATCAGATGGCACGGATGTGCCGGCTGATCTGGATCTATGCTGGTCCCACATGCATAAAAACGCATATTTATGGAGGAAAGAGTTAAGTTGACATATTCCCTAGAAATTAGGCAGTCAAATTTGCTTGTAAAGCATTTCGTAGTAATAAATATACATGTATAATGCAGTGAAAATTTGCATAAATAAAATTCACGTTCTGTTCAGTAAAAAATGAAATATAAACTTGTGTTCTTACTATAAATTGCAAAAATTATAAAGTGATCACTTCCCTAAAGATAAACACAATATGATGAGTCACTGTGTACACCATCACACTTCAGGAGAGATATGTCTACAAACTTGGCTTTCTACTACCTAACGAAGGAAAATGCTGGCTTATGCCATTGATAAAAAAAATTTTACTTCAAATATTTAACTTTGAATCTCATCTGCAATGTGCATTTCATTTTCTTTTCAGTATATCTCAGAAGATAAAGGTCTGTATAGCAAAAGACAAATATTGAAAAAGAAAGATGCCAGATTTCATTTTGTTCATCTCTGTGTGTTTTTTTTTGCATATTATTTCTTGTTATATGTATTAGATCTTGATATTTTCTTTTTCAGGCCGACATTCCGTTACTTTAGCTGGCATACATCATTCCTGGGTCTCATTGGTTGCCTGATCATGTGTTTCCTGATTAGCGCCCTCTACTCCTCCATTGCCATCATAGTGATGCTCATTCTGATCATCCTGCTTCACTTCCGCTCGTTGCCGACACAGTGGGGTTCGATCAGTCAAGCACTTATCTTTCACCAGGTTCGTACAGGATTTGAAATCATGTTGTAGATAAATGTTTAATCAAAGTTTTCATAATACATGTACCTTCCTATATACAATTGACAGGATTAAGTTGGGTATTGAAATCAAAGAAATAACATTGAACAGGGAAAGAAGATCTGCTTAGTAACTTGATTTTACTTTATCAAAATGAACTTACAGGCCTGTTCCCCAAATTCAAGTCCTGATATGCCAGAATGGGCAGAGGGTGCTGACCAAAACCAGCAATAACTTGACAAGTCTGAAAATCTTACAATTGCAAACAATTGGATACAAACTCAATTTTATTGTATATTTTCTGTATGTTAAATACTGCCCTGGCAGTAAATTATGAAGTGATTGCTAATGCCTGAGTCTTATTACAGGTCAGGAAATATTTGTTGATGCTGGACATCCGAAAAGAGCATGTGAAGTATTGGAGACCGCAGATCCTGTTGCTGGTTGCCAAGGTGAGGCAGTCTGCCGAGCTCATTGAATTTATCAACGATATCAAGAAAGGTGGTCTTTATGTGATCGCAAATGTCAAGGTCGGTAGCCTTGATGATCATCGGGAAAAAGATCCGCTGCTGGAGGAAATGCCAAAATGGATGAAGCTAGTAGAAAAGTTACGAATAAAGGCATTTGTTGAACTAACGATTGCACGAAGTGTTCCAGAAGGCTTACATCATCTTGTTCGATTGTCTGGTCTTGGTGGGATGAAACCAAATACTGTATGTCTGGGTTTCTATGACAACAATAAACCTGTGGATTCTCTTGCAAATAAGACAGTAACCAAGAAGCGTCTGTTCCGCACTGTAGGGACAGGCGAGAAATTTAACGTTGGAGAGAAATTTGGAGGTATCAGAGACAATGATGAGAGCACGAAAGATATTCGCCCACATGAGTACGTGAAAATGATCGAGGATTGCCTGAAAATGTCAAAAAATGTACTGTTATGCCGCCATTTTAACTCCTTGAACAAGGCAAACATAACACAGTCAAAAGGAATTCTAAATATTGATGTATGGCCAATTAATTTCTGCCGCCCCGAGACATGTAGCTACTTTGACAACACTTGTTTATTCATCCTTCAATTGGCGACTGTGATAAACATGGTTCCGGGTTGGAAATCCAAAACTTGCCTTCGTGTGTTCATGTTTGTTGATGCAGCACACAAAGATTCATCAATGAAAGAACAAAAACTTCAAAGATATTTACGTGAGCTTAGAATTCCCGCCAAAATTCAAATAGTGTCATGGGAAAGCCTCCCTGCAGAAATAAGAAAGCGGGAATTCGATGAGAGTGTGAGCTATCCAGAGTCGAGAATGCAGGAGTACAACGAGATCTCAGACGAGTACATGACCGCCATAAACAAGCTGATACTGTCCAATTCAAATCGTACCGTGCTAACGTTCCTGTATTTGCCACGCCCACCACAAGATGTGATGTTGCATCGGAAGTACTTGGCACAGTTAGATGGTCTGACAGTGGATTTATCTCCAACCATCTTTGTACATGGACTTCACCCTGTAACCTCAACCACACTTTAATTTCTGTGTGCTGCATGTCGATATTACAGAAATATGTGGGCTTTCGTAGAAACAGACATTAGAACAGACACACTGAAGATAACTCTATCTATGTTACATGCCGTGTAAACTGTCTTCTCTGCAAAGTTCATCTAAACCTCAAACTTATATTTCTGGGCATGTTATACTGATTTATAACTGACATTCATAGGCATGTATATCTTAAGCCGAAATTAACATTCCTTGTGTTGTTTTGGAATGAGGCAAGGTGAAATAAAAAAAATGTGGGATTGTGTTTTATTTTAAAGCCTCAAAATCCTTGGTACATAGGTAGAAATGTGTATGCCTTTTGATCAAATACCTGTACTTTGTATTCATCATTCATCACTTGACTGCCCTTTCTTTTAACCCTTTTCTCCATAAATACTCATTTTTACGCATGTGCGACCAGTGTTGATCCAGATCAGCCGGCACATCTGTCTGATCAGGATCTGCACTGCTGACATTTTGGTCAGAAATAACCTAATGAATCAAAAAGCGAACAGTTTAGATCCTGATCAGATGGCACGGATGTGCCTGCTGATCTGGATCTAAACTGTTTGCCCATGCAATAAAGGTGTTCCTATGGAGGAAAGGGTTAAATTTAACCTGTCCACAAATTGATTCATATTGGTCACTCACCATTGCTTTAGGCTCGGTCATTGGCTCGGAATACTTAAACTGTCATGTGACCAAGTCACATTATGATGGGTCATGTAACCTGGAAGTCATATGATGGTGGTGATAAAACAGCCTCTTTTAAAACAACTTACAGCACTATTTTTTAATGCTGCATAAGTGATACAGGATCATTTATCAAATCAACAGTTGTTTGATGAAAGTTTATCATCATTATCATCATGGTCAGCTATGAAAATCATGCATCTTTGCTTAAGCTTGTGAATTCTGCTTGAGCTACCAATTTACTTGGTATAAACTGTTTAATTGTTCAAAAATGAGATACATTTGTAGTTACATATGTTTAACTATTTTAATGGCATGACCTAAACTGTTACTTAAAACTGCATTTTAGTGTGGTGTTTGATTGATATCTATCCAACATATAGCTGATATGAATGTAAGGAATACAACGCTGCAATGGAGAATGCTAAATTGGTAACACAATATGACATAATTCATGACATTAATAGTGGAATCTTACAGTAAAATTTGGTTTCTCAAAAAAGTGATTTTGTAAAAATTAACTAGATTGTAATATCTGTTATCATTTCATGATTGCCATATATCACTGCATGGTAATACTTATTCAACATGCTGCAGAGGTGTCTCTACTGTGTGACAGTGTACAGTATATTCAGGGTAATTATTTGCAGCAGTATTGAAAAATACAAATTTTAGAACCCACAAAAATGATATTTTACCAAAACTTCATGCCCAACGAATATCAATGTATTCATAGTTCATTTTACTGTGAATTCATTAATATTCAGGGGTAACATTTTTTTGTGGATTTTCTGTCATTCCACCTATTTAAAATTCCAATAAAATGTAGAATTGTTGATAAAAGTGATTTTAAAAAATTGAAAACAAAAATTACTCAGAAAAAAAGGTGTTTTTCTTATGACTACAAAAACTTAATGGCCATCAAAACTTCATATAGACACACTTCTAGAATGTGGTGACTTCCAGTTGGATGCTTGCACTAATGACATATCATGACCCTCTACTCTATTGGATGTTTGCTTTGTTAAACATTGTTGTCTCATGGTCTGCAAGCTTGTAAGCACTTTCCTATGTTATTTTTACTGTGTTTGTGCCTATATTTATAATGCATATATGTCACATGTAATTATGAAAAATTTTCATTGTACATATGTCATAAGTTTTATGGTAATGATTGACATTTATTTTCAGTGCAATAGATTTACTGTGGTAGTATTACAGAAGGTATGGATGACCTTTTATGACAGGCATTCATTTGCCCAGTTGTTATATTCTCATGAGAGGAGCTTTGACATGGTGAAATTTTCCTGGTCTCGTATTGGGCACATTGCAAATGCACCAAATTAAAGCCAATCGAAATAGGATACAAGAGTAGCGAGATTGAATAGGAAACTTCAGGCTTGGAGATTGATGAAGTATAATGTATTGAAAGTTTGTCTATCTATCCATCAGTTGACAGCATTTTGGCAGTTTGCTCTTTCTGTATTCATAACTGAGTAATAAAACAGAAGTTCACCATAACTTGTGAATATTTTTATAAAATATTGTCCATGTTGTTAATAGGAAATGTCAAGTTAAATTTGTTTGAATGATTGCAATCCAGCTTTTTAAAATCCAGTGACTTCTTCCTATTCTCTGGTTTATTGAGCAAACATTTAACAGCTTTGCCATAAGTTTTATTTATATTTTAATGATGTTGCAATTTTCACTTAGCTTTGTTTATATCTGATTTTCTATTGTTGTTTTTATTATGATTAATTGATAACAATGCTGAGAATGATTAATGCTGTCAAATAACAGAAAGTGGTTGTTAGAAAATCCAAAGTTTAGTCTTGTTAAGATGCAGGGTGTATGGAGTAAGTTGAAGTAAAACAAATGCTATGGGATTTTATTATGTCTTTAAATAAATCAGTCACTCCACAACAGTGGTGACAGTGTGTATTTAAAACCCTTTAAAAAGTAATGCTGACTGAGGTGAATGTAAAGGTGAACATTCCTTTTCAAGGTTCAAGGTCACAATTCCTTTTCAAGGTTCAAGGTCACCATCAGTTTTTAAGTTTCAAGGTCAAAACTTTGAATGTTTGAAAATGCTCACCACTGTTGGGCTGTGATGTTTTATTTTTATACTGATCCAAAGGTTGAAACGAAAGTTGATCACATTGTACATTCATTTGGCAGGGTTTTGGAAATTTATATTTAGCCATGTGAAAGTCACATGTGACAGTCAAAATTGTTACATGGCTCAACATAAGTCAGTGGATTTGAGATATCATAATAAGAAATGTTATTTTTTTTATTTTTAAGGCTTTGAGATCACTGTAAAGGGAATCTATGGAATTTAAATTAATTAGTAGTCTATTATAAACGTATCATGCCAACATGAAACATTTTCCATTGTTAATAATGATAAATAAATGGCACACTTACATGTACCTTATGTATATTTTATATTATTCTTGATTTGCTATAATATTGTTGTTTTTATGCTTTCAGCTTTCATAGATTTTTAGAATATCAATTAAGAACTACATTCTGTCGCAAATAAATGAATACAGAGTAGAAATGTAAAGTAGTTCTGATAAGAGATTTAGATTTTCTACTGAAAGTCTTAAAGTAAATGTATATATTTTTGATACTGATGGTATTTTTGAGAGGATTTTAAGGGGCTTAGTTGGATAGTACTAATTAAATATAAATCAATCTGGTTTTGATCCAATTTTTTAAAGTTTATAAACTTATTCTTGTTACTTTATAAATAGAAAAGAATTGAACAAAAAAAATCAACCAAATAGTAAATGTGTTAACCAGCTGTTGCTACTTACATGATCTAAAATCCAGAATAAGAAATGATTTTTATATGTTGTTTTTTTTCACTTGTTAAGTTCTGTCTCAACTCTTTATTGTTGACACAATTATTTACCAAGTACAGCTAAATTGTGTGATTTGAGAGGAAAAGGAAGGGGGCAAATTATCTGATTAGCAATTGAATATTTGAAAGAATTGATTTTTTCCTATGTAGATTCAGTCATTATATCAATGAAAACTCCAGAAGTTTTCACATTAGTAAATTACAGGTATCCATTATGAAAACAATGACAGCAGGAACACATTAAACAGCTATCAGAACAGATTATATCTCTCTTGATAATGATGTTTTTAATCTTTTATACAACAAAAACATGCAAAATTCATGAATGATGTTAGGTCAATGAATGTTTTTCAAGTACATATCTTGTTTTTACTTCATGTATTGTTTTGAAATTTATTCTGTCATTGCTGACAATTTTTTTAAACATGCATCTTTTAGATAGTTTTTTACCATCTTTGACAAATTTAATCAAGGGCGTTGTTTGAAACAAGTCCATCTACTAAGGCTATTTCATATTCACTATGAGTGAGCTTGTTTGGTACCAGGCTTCAGAAATGAACATGATTGTTTGAACTAGCTCTATATAATAATCACTTAAAAATACCACATAATAAAATTAAATTTGTTATGTAAGGTCTTCAAAGTAATGAACATTCTTAAGTTGCAGCAAGATATATATGATACAGATGTTAATTATCACTGTTAAATGGGCAGACTTGCCAAGTAATCCTTTGTGAACATTGAGGTAGATTTTGGCTCAGATGTGGAGATTATATATCTTTATAAAAGGACATAAATTATCATTAAATATAAGAGATTCACCAAATCAAGCTAATATCAATCTGTAACATTGGAAGTTTAAATGAGAGACCCCCTTCAAATGTTGGAGAACTGGCATGACTTATTGGAGTTTTGTTCAATAATCCAGCAATAATCTGATATTTAATTTTCCAGCTTTCATGTCCTTACAACAATATGATATAGTTACTGCTGATAATGTTACATTTTATTTTGGAATGTTAAAACTGAAAGCCATTGCATTGATACTCTTCTTTCAGTAGTAGAAAATTGAATAGAAATGTGTTGTTTTTATAAATAGATTAGAGAGAGTGCTATTTTTTCAAACTTCAAAAATTATTAAGGAGATTAAGTTTCACATTATCTTTAAATTGCCAATATATTTCCTCTTAAAATAATCTGTGTAAATTAAACATCTATTATTCCACCAAAAGACAATACAAATGTACTTATGTCGTATCCTGATTTATTTATGACACACCAGGTTTGGAAATATAAAGGACAATTCTCTTATTTATAACATATTATAAGTATAATATTGTAAATTGTTTGTTAACTTTACTTAATTTCAGCATAACGTATCTGTTTACTTTGTAACATTTGCAAGGTACTATCAATTAAGTTTTGATTTATTGTTTTTCACCCCAATTTGAAACAATATATCTTAGAATGAAGGTGAACTGTTTTTAACCCTTTCCTCCATATATACGCATTTTTACTTATTTGCGACCAGTGTAGATCCAGATCAGGATCTGCACTGGTCGCATTTTGGTCAGAAATAACCTAACAAATCAAAAGGCGAACAGTTTAGATCCTGATAAGATGGCATGGATGTGCCGGCTGATCTAGATCTAAACTGGTAGCACATGCAATAAAGGTGTTTCTGAGGAGGAAGGGTTAATGATGTTTATATTGAACTGACTGTGAAGCCTGATTTTGTTATTTTTGCAATATTTATGTCTGCTAGTTGTGTATTGTTATCATATGTTTATCTGAAATTCTCCTGCAATCATGGCACTTAAACTGCACTAAAAACAGATGGAATAAAGCTCTACTTTTCGAAGATGCTTGAAGTTGTGTTTCACCCTCCTTCAATTCTATAACTTGGTGTGAGCTAGTAGAATTTTTGTCTGCTGTCCATTATTTCAGACATGAGTGTGGGCATCTAGGTAGAATCATGATTTCTCACAATGTTCTCAAAAGAATGAATCCAACTTAGAGTAGTACCGACTCCCGAATACACAGTGGTAGTTTGACACAGTGACCTTAATATAGATGTTAATTTAAGGTGTGCATACATTGCGGGAGTATAGCAAATTGTTACACTCTGTCATACCTGAATAGTTTGGTTGTCAATTACCTTAAAGGACATATGTAAATGGATAACTCTTTAGTACAATTTCATAAAGGACTAAAAAAGAACACAGCTATTAGAAAGAGAATGAGCCACAGTAAATAGTCTCCCCGTACTTCACATCAGTGTAGTTATCAGTTTCAGTTACCTCCCTTAAAGGTAATTTGCTATTTCCAAACCAGATTGTCAATCATAGCGGGCGACTGTATATAGTCATACTTGAACTATCCTTTTTTGGCGAATGCAGATGGTTTGTTCTGTGTCTGCCTCTTTTGTGGGTGGCTAGGCACTGCATCTATCTATACAGTTTATAAAATGTCAAAGTTAAGACACCACAAACAAATTAAGGTAGAACCTTCCCATTTACTGCCTTGGAATGGTTTTGTTAGTGTGTATCAACCTCTCACTTGCCCCGATAGTACTGGTTTGAATTTACTCGTACATACAAATTAACACCAAGTCTGATTAAATTCCCGCTGAGATGAGTTTTCGTTGAAGGTTGACCGTTAAATATTGCAAGAAACCTGGTTCCCCAAGAAAACTCTTCTATGTGCACACAGCCATAGGAACTATCTTCATCATTTAATATAGTTATGCCGCTTATCATAAAAATCATGGTTCCTGAATAGTTAATGAAAACAAAATATCATTCAGTCTGATTCCACAGATGACTTGTAATTCTATTGCTAGTTCGATTTATATTTTATTTTGTTAACTAATATTTTAATTTGGTACATAACTAGCGAACAAATATCAGTTGGAAATATTTACATTGGCATCACATGTTACCTTTGCCGACAGGTCTAACGCATTGTCATCTATTTTCACAATCAAAATGCATGTACGGTCGTAGGTTCAATCCATATATTTGTAATTTCTTTTGGTTTTTTTTTTCGTAATTTATTTTTAATCACTTTTAGCTTATTTTTCAATGAAATAGTTCGATTCTACGGGACGAAAATTACAAGGTTGCAGAAAATTGTTTATATCACTATTCACGTGGATAGTGTATGATTAAGGAAACCGAGTACCGTATTTTAGTGATGATACAGGCAGAGTTATTTCCCTCTAATGAATGACAACATTTGTAAACTAACTATGCCTGTTAACAAATGGTGTCATTTATTAAGGGAATTAACTCGGCCTTTATCACCACTAAAAGCCGGTACTCGGTATTTGTAATCATAAAGATATCGGATATACATAAATGCAGACAAAATGCTAATTATGACTGAAAAAATGTATTTGTCTGAATGACTTAATGATACTCAAAAGAAAAAGTTTAGTCAGTATTTTCGTTTCCGCCCTAAATCTACAATATTGTAAAAATCGTGAAAAAAATGAACATATATGTTGTACTAACTCTTCTTATCATAAACACGATGATTTGTTTACGAAAATCTTCCTCATTAGACCGTGACTGTGTAAATTTAAAATGCTCGAGACGCACGTGCCGATGAAAACCGACGTGGATATTTTCGCAAATTTCCGTTGACATTAAAAGTGTATTGACCACAATGAAAAAAGCCGGAGTAAAATTCCTGGTAGCTAGCCTTGGTCGCCGTCCTGGCCTATCCATGAATGACAGAAATATTGCTTTGAGATTTCTAGAAGCTTGTTTACACGCTGCTGACGTAGCAGGTCATTTTGGTTGCCCGGAGCGAACAATATATCGTATGCAAGTGCGATTCTGACAAATTGGCAGCGTCAACCACCTGCGTCGTCCAGGTAGGACGTTGAAAACAACATCGCGCGAAGATCGCTACTTAGTGACGTCAACACGACATAATAGCTTCACACCTGCTCATAAGCTCATTCAACGTCTTAGACAATCAACGGGGGTCAAGAATATTCATTTGTAAAGCTTGAAAGCGGCTGAGAGCTGCTCGTTGCGAGCTAGACGTCCTTACAAAGGCATTCTTCTAACAGCACGTTGACGCGTCGCACATTTTAATTTGGCACGCCAGAGCAATCACTGGAATAGATAGCGATGGAACAGGATCGTTTTCACCGCTTAGTCCAAATTTAATCTCAAAGAAGCTGATGGAATGGATTGTGTTTGATCCTGCTAACGTCGTCGAATATGACAGTTACGGTGTTGGGAGCGCTATGATCTGGGATGGTATTTCTTATAATGGCAAGACAGAACTCAAAACAATAGGGATTATCTTAAAAGCCACCCATTATTGTGCAGAAATAATTATCCCTGCCATTGTTCCTTACATAGTGAACGGAAATGCTTACGTTCTACAGCACGATAATGCACGCTGCCCCACGGCACGTCATACAGGGAACGTTCTTGTTGTAAACAACATAAACATACTCGAATGACAATGAAAATCACCAAAATTTTCCCCGATAGAACACATTTGCGACTGTCATGGAAGAAAGGTGCTGACAGGAATGACGTCCACAACGTTAATGATCTGAAACGGTTATTGCACAAGAAATTGGCCCAAAACCCTACACACATCATTCGAACACTCGTAAACAACATACGAAAGGCGTTTTCTGGCTATTATTCAAGTTAGAGGTGGTCATACAAAATTATTAAATGATTTTCATGGTGAAAGATGTTTTTGTCTTCAATTTTAATGTTTAAAAATTTTATCGTATCAAGAATTCCTACTGACTAAACTTTTTCTTTTAAGCATATATTATAAATGAAACAAGTGTTATTAACTGGATTCGAAATTGTCGCCCTGGAAAAGTTTTGCCTAAAAGCTTTGCTACCCCTGAAAACGTTAATACTTTCAACGATAATTTGAGTAAGTATCTAGTGCCACTGGCCACATTCTCGTTATTTCTTTGGAGTAAACAGGATAATGGGTGATAGTAGGTATTTAACGTGTTTATATATATATAATTACCGACTATAAATAAGAGTTTCTATCGTGTATATTGTATCTAATCTGTGATTATTAACAGTTATTTTTTAACAATGTTTTGCAATTTAAAAATGTTCGGAGGTTTTTCCCTTAAAATCCGGATTTTTCGGATAAAACCGGGAAAATTTGGTAGGCTTGCCTATGGTTTTCCTCCACCATTACCAGCCGGAGTAATCATATAACCTAATCACGTGTGTTGCTGCCACAATAGCTAAAAAAAAACAACAACCAAATCCGAAAACAGTGGTCTAAAACCACTGTCCATTAGATTCTTCTGAAAAGATAAAGCAAAATATTAAAATACTGATTCATGTTTGAACAACTTAGAAATGTTGCACATTTGTATTTTATTTGGATGAACGTACGTTTGAAATTGTGAAAATTACACACTTAAAAATATCATCCAACTCGCCCATATATTCAATAACATCGAAACTATATAATTGCGATATCACGTGACTGTCTATTTATTCTTAATCAGTTATACATATATGTGTATATTAAAACAGGAATCTAGACCGTAGCTTACAGATCTATGTTATTTAATTTATCACTAGAAAAGGTTTAGCTGACATTCTGTAATAGACACACTATAATTGGAACCAAATTTGTCAGACATCAAGTACTAAACTCCTCACAGTTATAACTTCGAAAACAACTAGCCAACTGTGACCTTTTAATTTCCTTTCTATGCTCCTCGGTCATACTGGTAGCGTTTTCGGTGCTTTGGTTAATTTTTCTGCGCGAACATCCTTAACTGTCAGTACATATATCATGTGACTTAATTGAAAGTTCTCACGTGACAGTCAAGATGGCTGACCAATTTACAACCAAAACCAGCTGATTGCTTTTGTACGAGTTTACCGTTTTTGATGGAAGAAGAGCCGCTTCTTGAAAGAGTATCACCTGGGCATGTCCAAGGACGAGACACGATGTCGACCACGCAAGTTGATAATAACCAGGAGGAAGTCGACCACATCGATATGATGGCTCGACAACAACCTAAACGTGTAAACAACTTATTCTCTGTTTGAAGTTTAAATAAATTATAGTTATGTCAAGTTTCAGGAATAAATAAGGTTTGCACCATACATTTGGCCTATTTATAAAATGGTATATTGTGAAAATGACAGTGCTTACTTATTCCACAATAAAGCTCCATATTGCGCCTTAAACAACAAGTTTTCTTAGAAATACTTCATGAACCAGGGATCAGAAAACTAGGCAGTTTAGTCTAAAAAAGTTTTCTCAAACTTTTGCCAGCTCTTGCCATGTCTAAATACCTCGAGGCAAACAGAGCATATTCTTGAGATGTCATCACCATCAAACACATTGTAAAGTATATGCAGGGTTATCTAGTCAGAAAAATAAAACAACAGTAATAGACTTTTATAGTATGTGGCCATTTATTTGCCACCAAAACTTCATTAGCAATGATGTCTCTTGGATGGGTATATTTTGTGGAAGTTATGTACTTTTGTTCCATGATGGATTAAGTTGAATTCCAATGGCCAGAGACCTATATATATAAATAGATTCGCATCTCTCTATTACTGATATAAGAAATCTCGTTTTTTGACGTGGATTCGACGAGAATCTCGTCACGTGACCAAGCGTTACTTAATCCGCCATATTGTTTCCGAATTTTGTAAGCGAGAATTATGTATCGGGTGGATTTTAATTGTTTTCACACCATTTTCAATCGATAATCAGGTTTGTATATTGTTTTGTTATTGCTCTGGAATACACTTAATAAATTATCACCTCCTTTGACGCCTTTCTATGATGTAAATAGGCCTTTCCCATAACTAGTTTGTTTCCCTTGAAAATTACTTGCCCTTTGACGAAGTGTGCATGCCCGAAAATTCAGTTTCCACTTCCAGGGGCGTCCAATAAATGATATTTACAAGAATTCGAGCAATAAGAATATAATTATAATGTTGCCACAAAGCAAAAAGAAGAAAAACTCATTGAAATATTGTTGTGTGTGTAGCGGAGTTATTCGTGGCCAAGTATTAAATGGCAGGACTATCTCACTGCACAGGTTTCCTCAAAACAAACGTTTGAAACGAGTGTTGATTCAGAGGTGCAAAACTGTGATAAAAACATTTAAATGGAACGAGCACAAACTTCTCTGCAGCGAACACTTTATCAATAACAAGGGACCATCGGCTGTGCACACTATCCCATCACTGTTCCCATCTTTTAACGCTACCTGTGAATATCCTGAATGATGCATTTTGAGCATGGAATTTGTTAAACCGAGTTCCATATAAAATGAGTGAAATTCCACATACATTCCTGTGAAATATTTGATAGTTATCATTAGATTATATAATTGACACTTCTCATTTAAAATTCCTCAATATTTCACAAAACTGATATGGTATTACTCTTCGTTAAATTTAATTTTGACAATTTTTTTAATAAAAAACTGTGACTTACATCATTAACTAAAATAATTCTTCAAAATGAATGAAGTCAATACAATTCAATTAAAAATTTATTCTATAATAAATATTTAACAAAACTTACATAAAAGAACACGATCTGATAAGATAATAAAAAATACGAATACCAAGTCCTCATTTCGTCATTAAACAATGTATTTTTATATGCGCAGGTTGATGAACACAGAAGAAATTTACGAAAGCCAGATATATAATAAAGTCAGCAACACAGATCTATATATCAGCAAATTATATCTAAACTTAATCGAAAAATATCAAATTTAAGTATATGTATCTTCCTTTCCGAAAATCACCTAAACAAAAGGAAGATTTCAACAATGTACACTTTCACAAAAAATCACTAATATAACTACAAAATCATTTACGACGAAAGAATATGAAATTAAAGTATTAGATATATGTATCTTCCTTTCCGAAAGTCACCAAAACAAAGAAAACATTCAATTTTAATAATACACATTATTAATCCAAAAAATCACATAAGTTAAAAGGTAAAAACCAAATCATATAATAGAATGTGAGTCCCGCTCTGGCTGCATTAGTCAGCGATGCCAACCTGAAATAAAATGTAAAATGACATTATAGAACAATGTAACTAAGGGATAATTTTCATATGCCAAACACTGACTGGACAATAAAAACAAACAGATTGTCATCAAATTAATTATCATTTTAATACTCAAACACCGAACAACATATGTTTAAAATATCTTGTTTGTAATCTTACTTTTCAATAAAGAAAATTTATATTAAAACTATGTTACATTATTTCTGTTAAAATATGTAACATATATCTGTTAAGCCCTAAACCTAATGTATTTATATATTATTTTGTAATCTGAATTACTATAACAAATAAAACAGAAAATCAACAGCATCCATCTCAAGAACTACAATATTACAAAAAAGTATCACTTTCCTGCATAAAAATCTCCATATTAAACATTTAGCTATATATCTTATATGTGGTATGACAATTCCCAATTCGGTACGACAGTGTATTAAGTTCCCCTACCTGTCAATTTGGAACTGGAGACTTGTCACATGCTATTGGGCCAGTCTCAACACTGTAAACATGACAGTGTATTTGATTTGGTGTTCACACCATGCCAGTGTATTAAGTTCCTGTACCTGTCAACGAGGATCTGGAGCCTACTTGGCTGGAGTTTACTTTTAAAATTTAACCTCTATCGAATGGTGAAGACCACCCTAAATCTCATTCAACCCCAGTATCACATTCTATATGTAACAAAATAAAACACGAACCAAAGTTTAATGAGATGCCGATTTCCTTCAAATTCATTATATCCGCTTTGTGACATAAAAATTAATAAAAAAAACAACAAACAAATGACACGAGAGGCAATAAACAACAACAACAAAGAAACGAGAATTTCTTCGTAACATATCAAATTTCATATCGTTTATTTCGGCTATTACTAGCACTTTTTAAATCTTTGATGAAAGAATAACTTCTTTTGATAATATAAGCATTAAAAACGTTTACTTTTATTTAAAATATTTTATTAATAACAATTTTTCATGATCAATAAAATGAAAGTTTCGGATGTATGAAATGACAGCCATATTGATTACTATGACACGGATAGCGATCACGTGACTCGCCGAGATAACGCAGGCCACGTGCACATGCGAGAATAAGCGATGACGCATCTATGTATAATATAGGTCTTTGCACTGGCCCAGAACTAGCAGTATGTTAAACATTGTATAGCAGCTGAGTATGAAGTTATTACCTGTGGAATAATTGTTCCCGGCATCAGATCTATAGCAAACATGTGTAAAATCTCCCATATTCTACTGTTAATCAGAGAAATGTTTATCATATTTCAGGATTTCACAGCCAGGTTGGCCCTAGCCATAGCAGCTTGTACCTTAGGTTCCTCCTTCCAGTTTGGATACAATACTGGGATTGTCAATGCTCCAGAAGAGGTATGTTTTGTTTACCCACTATTTCTTGGTAGTTTGACGAAGAAAACAAGATTATTAAAGTTCTTAATATACTAACTACCAGGTGACAAAGAATGAACATGTAAGCCCTGTACATCGTGATACATCACACATGTAGCCATGTGCATGCAGCATCAGCACGTGCGTGCCCCATACATCAACACATGCATTCGTTGCCAGCAGTATTTGCTTATTGAAATACTATACTGTGGTATCATCTATTTAGCGATGGCCTAATTTTCTCATATTTCGCGCTCAGGCCAGTGCGCGAATTTAAAACCTTAGCTAATATTTAACATTGCAGTTCCACATACGTATCCGAAACGTGCTGATGTCCGAATGGACCTATACTTTGTATTTAGTTGCCTGTATCGCTATTTGATATAAATTTGAGGTATTGAATAATTATATTAATAAAGGAAATAAATTTAGTTATTATTGTCGAATTTCTTTTGGAATATTTTAAGGTTCCTTCGAAACTGTCACAACACTTAAGTCTGTGCATTTAGCTCAGTTCATGTTTTACCAAAAAGTATCGTTGTCATCTCATTCAATTTATTTTGACATTTAGTTCTGTTATCTACTGGTAACATTTTTTGTTTCAATTTACCCTTTTTTGTGTTTTTGTTATGCATTAAATTGACACTCTTGATCATAAAACGGGTAGGCAGTTTTACATGCCAATGATGTTGTGAATGGTAGAGAGAGATGGATCAAACGGGTCACGTGTCAATTAGCGGAGCCGAATGAAAAGCGGTCCGATGGTTGACAAACAAAGGAAGTGGTAGTTGACAGGGGCCAACTGCTACATGATAACTGGTCAGTCAAATATCGATTATAATAATGTTTTTTTTCTTTTTTTTAAAAAAAAATTGGATTTGCATGAATTTACGTCCACGCTAAATGGTCTTTTATGGCGATTGCGCGAAATTTCGTGCCAGCGAAATTAAATGATACGACAGTATTTTATCAACAATAATACTGTTATATGCTTTGATAGTGTTGGGAATGAGACACCAAAACTTGTGATTGTCCTGACAGGGATTTATGAGTTATTTCTGTCAAATATTAAAAAGCCTTTTAACAAATTAAATCAGATCAAATTAATACATGTTGAATCAGCGGCCTGATGTGAGCTTCCACAACCTCCCTTTGTTGGCTGCTTCAGTTACCAGAGTCTTTTATATGTACAAAATGTAAATGCCTGATTTCCAGGTTCTGAAAGCATTCTACAACGACACTTATTACAACAGAAATGGAAAAACGATATCCAGTGATACATTGACAATTTTGTGGTCATTTACTGTGTCAATATATGCTATTGGTGGAATGTTAGGGGGAGTGTCCGCGGGTTACTGGGCAAACAGGTTTGGCAGGCAAGTGAAACATTTCATCTTTTTTATGTATATATGCTGCTTCTTTAATGAAGTAGAGTTCCTATTCAATAAGTAAGGGTAATCCTAATAATATACATGTAGGATTGTCAAACTAGACAACTTTAAAACAAACATGAAATCTAACCTTTTACCTACTGACTGATAAAACTTTCAAAGATCATGAATGAAGTCAATATTTAAAAAGACCAGCTTGTTCTATAATATTTTGTATCTAAATATTCGTTAAGCCAGAAATAGCCTCTATAAGTGCCAAGCACAGCATTGGTATTGAGTGTAGACCCAGATGGGCCTGTGTATTTGCAGAGTCTCACAGGATCTACACTGTTCACTATTCAGGTAATTTCTGTAAAACACAGCTAAAAACACTGAAAGGACTGGCTCAGTGATTATCTCCCTTGGAAGATACTAAAAGTGAAAAATCAATAACTTAAATTCTTAATCCTTTACCCATGAATTAGTGATTGTATAAACAATGAAAGGACTGGCTCAGATTGAAAAAGATGTGTCTTCTACAATCACTCATTTATGGGTAAAGGATTTAGAATTTAAGTTATTGATTTTTTCACATTAAGTCTCTTCCAAGGGAGATAATCACATACAAGGGAAGTAACTTGTACAGCATGAAAAGAGTTAATTGTGTGAGTTATATTTCAGGAAGCGAACATTATTACTGAACAACATTCTGATGATCATATCTGTTGTGATTGAAGTTGTGTCCAAAAATCTCAAGTCGTATGAAGTGCTTATCATTGGGAGATTTTTCATTGGTATAAATGCTGGTAGGTAACCCTTACATTCTTTTACGTTAAAATTATTGGACAGATATGATTGTCATATTGAGACGATGTGTCACAAGCAAATTTGGTTCACTACCTTTAAGGTCAAGGTCACAGCATGACCTTGAAGCAAAATCATGTCCGGTCCATTACTTTGTTATTTATAGTTGGATTTTAAAATTATTTCAAGAAATGATCACCTTATTATGAAGACATGTCAATCACAAATTAAGGGTTGCTACCTTGAAGGTCAAGGTCACAGACAAAATCTTGTCCGACCCATAACTTTGTTATTTCACAGAAATGATCATTATGCACCCTGAATGAAAATTGGACAAAATTCACCTTCATAGCTATACAACTAACCATTTTTGGGACAATATACCCATTTGGGATGCATCACCCATCTTTGAAGGTCTCTTGTTTTTGTTGTGTCTTATCGTTTGAACTTAGTCCTGTTATAGATTGTACATGCTTTACCAGCTGTCTGGACAGGCTGTGTTCTCAATTCCAACTTTGATATTTCAAATACCATAGATTTTTCTTTTTTTTTATGGTCCCAGCACATTACCTTTTTACTTTATGTGCATTTACATTGGACAATGAAAACACAGGATATTTCTTAATGAGAGCGCAAAGAACAGTCCGGATGTTCAATTTCAATAATCGCAAACCAAAGCTAACCAATGTTGCAGTTGTTGAAATATTTTATTTATTTTAATATAAAGTTAAAATTCTCTGAACTTACAGATCTCTTGTCATAATGTCAAACATTTGTACTGTACAACTTCCCATTATATAAATTCATACACACATACTGTACAACTTACATATAAATAACATCATACAGGAATTCTAAAATATAGTTAAAAGTAAATGTTTCTTCTCATTATAGTGGAAAACTTATTAAAAATATCTTTAAAAAATCTTACTGAATGTGTTGGATACATAATTGATTATGAAACAATACCGTCATTGTTTGAATATAAGTTGCACTTTTTTCCCCAGAAATTGGCACTAAAAAATTGGGGGTGCAACTAATACACAGGTTTGTCTGCTTATACACTTCGTTAAGCCATTTT
This sequence comes from Corbicula japonica, assembly GCA_038501625.1. Classification (NCBI taxonomy): domain Eukaryota; kingdom Metazoa; phylum Mollusca; class Bivalvia; order Venerida; family Cyrenidae; genus Corbicula; species Corbicula japonica. Next base: position 283,729 of record JAZAYU010000021.1, on the reverse strand, counting down.
CATCTGTTCCATCAGGTTTGGGGGCAGTGTGGCTTATACATGAGTGCGGCTTATATTCGAACAATGACGGTAATCCTAAATTGTAAGTTTAAGGCTTCTAGCAAAGTCTTTAGAAATATACAACTTCAAAACATGTATACAAATTGAGATTTAATCTTCATATGTCATGCTAAATAAAATAACATAAAATAACACTTCCGTATCTGGGTTGGCATAACACTAGCTTTATAAATAAATAATTGCATTTCATAATAATGCTGTATAAAACAACATAATTTAGCTATTTATATTACACAGACTTCTTGTGTTTAGCCAAGGGCTAGAGCAGAACTGAGCATATTTGATGTGGGATAATTCATTCCTCCGAGAAGCCCTGAGGAGTACGCTGACATTGGATTGTTCATACTGGAGACAGGTGAGAACCCGGACTGGAGAGCTGATGTAAAGCTGTTGAGTCCAGGGTAGCTGTAGTTGGATGGTGAGCTGGCAGCTGGCAGGTTCATGTGGGCATTTGGAATGTATGGGCTGGTAGAAAATGACTGTTCCCTAGAATTCATATAAGATGGCAAAGCTCCATGGAAGCTGTGGTTGATAGCTGATCCGTAGTTGGCAACATTGTTGAAAGTTGCCTTAAAGATATCAGCATCAGAGACTGTGAGGTTTATTTTCTTGTTTTTCTTACTTTTCAGGGACATTTTACGATTTCTTGTCTGGATTCCATCTTTCTTCATCTTCAGAGGTCGATCATGCTTGTGAAGTTTGTAATAGAGTCCGCAAGCATTGCAGACTGGGTTCCCACTGGCATTACGCCGCCACAAGGTCGTGTTGCTAGTGCCACAATTAGAACAAGACACTCCGGTCAGTTTTTCAGATGAAGGACGTTTCTTTGGTTTGATCAGGGGTCTTTTAGTACCATTCATTTTTTCATAGAGACCACATGCATTGCAGAGAAAATGGCCATTACTGTCACGTCGCCACAGCGGTGTGTGAGTTGCTGCACAGTTGACACATTCTCGTCCTTCCTGATTGGCTTTTGGTGTCTTTGTGGTTGAGGATTTAGGTAATACTTTCTTCAGTTTTGTCTCGTCTTTGTGAGATTCTGGGTTTTTCACAAGATTTGTCATTTCTGGGAGATCATCTCCAAACTGTGGCGGAAAATGTGGCATGACCACAGCAGAAGATGTGGCTGTGTTTTGTGTGGGCAGGAATGCCGACATTCCAAGTTCTTCCTTGGAGCGAATCAAGTCAGGTGAGGTCTGGTAAGGGCACTCACTGCTGTTTGGTGACTTGACAGACACTGGTGAGAGGTCACTATGACTACTGACTGATTTAAGGTCATAACTGTTCATGTTGTAAAAGTTGATTGCTTTGATGTCAGAATATTTCATTGGTTCAGGAGAGATGGAGTGTGGAGATACAGGGCTTGGCATACTGTGTGGTACATATCCAGTCAGGTACTCAGATTTGTGTCCAGTTTTCAACACATTTTCTTGGTCGTAATCAAGGCTACTTCTGTTGCTATGACTACTACTGTTTCTATGGTTACCAAGTCTGTCTTCATCCTCTGGCGGTGTTGGCGGAAAGCTATAAAGCTGTTGTAGAGATGTTGACTGGTTACCATATTTCATATCCAATGAGGACTGGTTCCCGATTCCTGTAGCCGATGAGGACTGGTTCCTGATTTCCATAGCGGATGAGGACTGGTTCTCTTTTCCCATAGCAGATGATGACTTGTTGCAGATTCCCATAGCAGATGAGGACTGGTTTCTCATTTCAAATGCAGACAAGGACTGGTTCCCAATTCCCATTGCTGACAAGGACTGGTTCCCCATTCCCATTGCTGACAAAGGCTGGTTCCCCATTCTCATTGCTGACAAAGGCTGGTTTCCCATTCCCCATGCAGACTGGGAAGCAAGCTTACTAATACTGGACTGGTCATACATGTTGTATTCTGTAAGTGTAGATAGAAAAACATGATTCAGAGAATTATGGACAGATCTTTGACCAATTGCTTTGCATATTTGTATACAAGACAAATAACTGTATCTATCATTTTCATTTCATAAAATGAATTTGATTATTGCATGTAAATATAACTATAAAAATGAAAAAATTATTCTGGAATTTGAAACTGTAAATGATTTTTTTCAATATTGCCCGCAAAAAATGATCAAATTGCATTAAAAACATGAATTAGATGGGATATCTGTAGTTGTACATTATAAGCATGTAGATTGAATAAATTATCAATAAACATGCATTGAAAGCATGCTGCCCATGTTGAATAGAAAACTTGCATTTAAAGCAATTAAATTTAAAAAGTACAAAAAACCCTTTATAAATTGAATAAAAATTCTCAAAAAAATTATATGTAGAAAGTAGAAGTTCTTTTACATACCATTAGGAAAAGGGTTAAATCCACTGTGATTGTCAGGTCTGTAACTACTGTTGTTTCCATAGCCTGGTGTCATCTTGTCAGCATAATATCCAAATCTGTTACCATGGTTACCCAGAGTTTCTGTCTGACTTCCTGGGTAGCCTGGTCCCAGATTTCTCTGGTAGGCAGCAGCTAGTATATCCATTAAAATATATTCCTGTTTAAACTGTCACTTTCAACAGAATATTTTGTCAAATTAATATCTTAAAAGTATATTGAAATATATTATTATTGAAATAATAATAATTATTGAAATTTATTGTGATAATTCAAGATGATTTCTGTATCAAATGTTATCAGAAACTGATGGTTTTCCAAGATAAGACAAGAACTTATATACCAAGATCTTAAATCATTCTTCCATGGTAAACTTCCTTTTTTTCATAATTTTGTTAATTATCTAGAATAATAACATCCATCTAATAGAGAATAGGCATATAAGTACCCCATCCTCCTAAATTGCATTTTAGGGTCCTTGAAATGATCTGTGACATCTCTGGAGGGGTTAGAAATCACACCTTGATGTAAATATGGTGTCATTAAATAATCATTAAATAATTAAGGGCCTTATCTTGTAGTATCTTCACTAGGAACATCCTACTGTTGTTTAAGTGTGGTCCTAATTAACACATTAATACAATTATCACATCCTTACTGACTGATGGGTACCATGATATTGTAATCAAATCAATCAAATTTTAAATGGTACCTTTTTAATTAAAAATTATCTAATAATTGAAGAAGTGCAGTATTAAGCACAGTCGAATGTAAATCTTATGACCCATAATCAGGCCATACAGAAAATGCATACATTCTTTAATAGTAATTTACCCAAAATGGAATATATCTAATTTTGCTTGTTCCATTTTACTGTCTAACACTAGTAAAACTGGTCTTCTATTCAGGGTCTACACTGCTGTGTAGATTAGCCTTAACATTGAAGTCAACTGGCCATCGTCTACTTTGCTGTGTTGATTTGCCTCAAGATTAAAGTAATCTGGCTGTGTATATTAAAGTCATCTGATCATGGTCTGCTCTGCTGTATAGATTGGCCTTAAGAATAAATTCACCTGGCTAGAGTCTACTCTGCTGTGTTGATTTGCTTTTAGATTAAAGTTGTAGTGCCAGGGTCTACTATACTGTGTAGATTGGCCTTAAGATTATCATCATCTAGCCAGGTGTTGTACAAATATTGAAATGTTTGAAATAAATATTACCAAATAACTTAAAACCAATAATAAAAGTTAGAAAGTTCTCTTTATATTCTAGTTATATTTGATCTTCATTGATATAAAACAAATTCCAACACATACGCTTTGTAACATGTTGTAAAGCCTCAGTCAGTAAGCCTGAGGCAAGCCAAGACAAACAAAAAATCTTCAGAAATTTATACAACTTAAAATCTACATTTTTCACCTTTTTTATTCGATAAGAAATAATAAATTATATATTTATATATATGCAGGTGAAATACTATATAATATATGACTAGGTGAAGATTTGATTTATAAGGGTATAATTATAAGTGTCATACCCCCAAGTAATATACATTTGAATATTTAAACAGGTATGCGGGATTTTGCTTCAGTAAACCCCTCTATTAAGACCACCTCTGGAACTGGACAGAAGTGGCTTTAACCCTTTCCTGTATAGAAACACCTTTATTGCTAGGGCGAACAGTTTAGATCCAGATCAGCCGGCACATCCGTGCCGTCTGATCAGGATCTAAACTGTTCGCTTTTTGATTCATTAGGTTATTTCTGACCATAATGCGACCAGTGCAGATCCTGATCAGACGGCACTGTGCCGGCTGATCTGGATCTACACTGGTCGCACATGCGTAAAAATGCGTATATATCAAGGAAAGGGTTAATAAAAGAGTGGTCATAATTTCTGAAGAATTATTTGTTTATCTTGGCTTGCCTCAGCTTAAATGACTGAGGCGTCACAAAGTCACTAAGTGTGTGTTGGATTTTCTTTTATACTCAATGAAGATCAAATATAATAAGAGTATAAAAAGAACTTTTTAACTTTTATTTTAGTTTTTAGTTATACATTAATATTTAAATGAAACATTTTGCATCTTCTATTCAACTGTTAATGTCATTTGACCGATACAGCAAATTAAGACCCTGGTCAGATGACTTGGCTAATCTAAACAGTGAAGCAATAAAGACCCCGTTTTTTACAAGCTTACAAGTATATTTGCTTTTAGATTAATGTTGTCTGACAAGGCTCTTCACTTTTGTGTAGATTAGAACTTAAGATAGAGAGTCATCTGGACAAGGGTCTACTTGGCTGTATAGATTGGCCTTAAGATTAGTCATCTGGCTAGGGACTACTCTGCTGTGTAGATTGGCCTTAAGATTAGTCATCTGGCCAGGGACAACTCTGCTGTGTAGATTGGCCTTAAGAATAGTCATCTGGCTAGGGACTACTCTGCTGTGTAGATTGGCCTTAAGATTAGTCATCTGGCTAGGGACTACTCTGCTGTGTAGATTGGCCTTAAGAATAGTCATCTGGCTAGGGACTACTCTGCTGTGTAGATCGGCCTTAAGAATAGTCATCTGGCCAGGGACTACTCTGCTGTGTAGATTGGCCTTAAGAATAGTCATCTGGCCAGGGACTACTCTGCTGTGTAGATTGGCCTTAAGAATAGTCATCTGGCCAGGGACTACTCTGCTGTGTAGATTGGCCTTAAGAATAGTCATCTGGCCAGGGACTACTCTGCTGTGTAGATTGGCCTTAAGATTATTCATCTGGCTAGGGACTACTCTGCTGTGTAGATTGGCCTTAAGAATAGTCATCTGGCTAGGGACTACTCTGCTGTGTAGATTGGCCTTAAGAATAGTCATCTGGCTAGGGACTACTCTGCTGTGTAGATTGGCCTTAAGATTATTCATCTGGCTAGGGACTACTCTGCTGTGTAGATTGGCCTTAAGATTTAAGTCTTCTGGCCAGGGTCTACTCTATTGTGTTGATTGGCCTTAGGAGTAAATTCATGACAAGGGTCTACACTTCTGTGTTGCTTTGCCTTGAAGTCATCTTTCAGTGTCATCTTGGCCGAATAGACTGGCCTCAGGATTATAGTCAACTGGCTAGGGTCTACTCAGCTTTGTAGATTGGCCTTACAATTAATCACATCTGGCAAGGGTTTAAGAGCTGGGTAAATTGACCATGATGAAAGTCATATGACCAGGGTATACAGTGTAGATTGGCCCTAAGATTAATTTTAAGCCATCTTCCTAGATTCTACTTCAAACTTAAAAATTATGTTTAGATTGGCCTTTAGATTAAAGTTGTCAGGCCATGGTCTACTCTGCTTTGTAGACTGGTCTTAAGATTAAATTCATCTTGCCAGGGTCTACTCTGCTGTGTAGATTGGCCTTAAAGTTAAAGTTTTCTGGCCATGGTCTACTTTGCTGTGTAGATTGGCCTTAAGATTAAAGTCGTCTGGCAAGGGTCAACACTGCTAGGTAGATTTGCCTTAAGATTTAAATAATCTGGCCAGGTCACCAAGTCCTTGAATAATAGTTGTGGCAGTGTTAATGACTATTGTCACTGAAGTTCTTGATAAGAATAGTTCTAAAAAAACATACGCAAATTGTATTGATTACCTTTATTTAAACGAATAACTTAATGTTCACTTTATACTGTAAATATATTTGATTTACCTTTAAGGTTGATTATAAAAACAACAACTACAACCCATACACTTTGTTAAGCCTAAATCAGTTAGGCCTGTGGTACAGCCAAACAAACAAATATTCTTCACAAATTTAATCTTGATTGTTTACTCTAATTATTTAAGAAATAATAAATATCTTCAGGTTATATATCGTCAGTGACTTTCCAAAATCTCTTAGCTAATTTGTTTGGCCAGAATCATTTTTTTCAGGAGAGACAAAAAAAGGTTTCTGGCAAAATCGCGTACCTACAAAACATAAAAACCTGCCATAAAAAGATGTACTGCCAAAATCTCGTAACTCATTTAAAGCAAACTAAAACCCTAAAACATAGATTTACTGTGTATTTGAAATGTTCGGCATTTGTCTGGATAAAGCATATTCGCCCACACAGCCTGTACGTGTTCAGTAAGCAACTAGAAGCTTTTTATTTTTAATTCTAATGCAACATTGCAACATATCTTATTTTTCATGGAAATTTTACTCAAATAGGTTATTAAATGATTATATAATTATCTATAAATATGAAAATGTAATTAAAATAACTTGCGGTTCTGTAGAACCATTTAATTTGAGGAAGAAAACACTTTATGGCCTGTTTTAGATATTATTAAAATTTACCAACCGTTACGCTTTTTTGACTGATAATTATTTTCAGCCAATCGAGCTACGAGTTTTAAGTCACATGACTTTTCTAGGGTTCCGATTGGCGTAGAACAACGAGACTTTGACAGAATATGCAGGGTAATTTTATCTTGAGAAAGAGTTAAGAAAAAAATATTGGCAAAATCTCGTAGCAAATTAGTTACGAGATTTTGGAAAATCACTGACGATATCATAGAATATATCACTGGATGAAGATTAGATCTAGATCAGATGACACTGATTTGCAGGCTGATCTGGATTTACACTGGTTACCCATGTAATAAGATAAGGGTATAATTAGAAGTGTCGTAGCCCCAAGTAATATACAGTCAACCAAAGTTCTAATTGGTCATATCCGTTAGGAAACTTGACAGATTTTCCTCCGGCCAGATAGATACATGTTCTTAGCAGGGTCAGGATGTCCAAATTAACCAAGAAGTCAATGATTGTTAATTAAATTTTATTTCAAATAGACACATCTGATAACATATAATAATTTGATCACAACACATCTTAAGAATGTGTTGTTTCTATGATAACTTCATATATACCAGTAAAAAATGTTAAATTTGTTTGATTTCTTATATATAATTTATATAAACTTCACAATTTGTTTGATTTCTTATAAATAATTTATATAAACTTCAAAATTGTGAACATCTTCTAGAAATTACAAAGACACTTCTGAGTAGGAATTCACACATAATCATTATACATGCATAATAATTTATTTGATGCAGTACAATAATTTATTTTATTAAAAAGAAACTAAATATCATAGACAGTATTGTTACCAAATAATTATGCAGACAATGTTAAAAAGAAATTAGAAGAGACAAACTTTTCAAATGTTACCAAATTCACATGCATCAAAAATATGTATACATTGCTTATATGATAATAAATCATGTATATTTATCCTGAAAATGTAAGTTGGAGGTTTAAAATACAAAATGAAAAGAAAGAATATAATACCAAATCAATCCTTTTTAATGTCCCTGGCAGTTGTGCAATTGGCAGAGAGGGTGGGGACACAGCATGTAATTTACAACAAAATAAATAATTGCTGATAAAGATAATAAAAATAAAAAATGATAATAATTATTATTATACTGTTATATGAAGCAATAAATTTTGTCACATTTTAACATTTGGAGTTTCTGTTAACTTCTTTTTTAATGTTTGCCTATGTTACTAATCTTAGCAAAAGTTCAAGGACCTTAATCAGGACAGGGGCTACAAATTGGATGAATTCAGTATTTATCTATAATATTTATCCAGTAAAGTATCACCTGAAGTAATATATGTTTACAATAAAAATCATGCACAAAATGAATGTAACACTGCTCTATTTGTTGCATCAATATTGCTGTATAAATAACTTAAACACTGTGCAAAATTTACAAAAATATTAGTCCTATATAAAAATAACATAATTTAGCTATGTACAGTACAAAATATGATCACGTTAATACAGATTGTGTTTAGCCAAGTGCAAGAGCGGAACTGAGCATATTTGAGGAGGGATAATTCATTCCTCCGAGAAGCCCCGAGGAGTACGCTGACATTGGATTGTTCATACTGGAGACAGGTGAGAACCCGGACTGGAGAGCTGATGTAAAGCTGTTGAGACCAGGGTAGCTGAAGTTGGAGGGTGAGCTTGCAGCCGAAAGGTTCATGTGGGCATTTGGAATGTAAGGGCTTGTAGATAATGACTGTTCCCTGGAATTCATGTAAGGTGGCATAGCTCCATGGAAGCTGTGGTTGATAGCTGGTCCGTAGTTGGCAACATTGTTGAAACTTGTCTTAAAGATATCAGCATCAGAGACGGTGAGGTTCATTTTCTTGCTTTTCTTACTTTTCAGGGACATTTTACGATTTCTTGTCTGGATTCCATCTTTCTTCATCTTCAGTGGTCGATCATGCTTGTGAAGTTTGTAATAGAGACCGCAAGCATTGCAGACTGGGTTCCCGTTGGCATTACGCCGCCACAAGGTTGTGTTGCTAGTGCCACAGTTAGAACATGTCACTCCAGTCAGTTTTTCAGATGAAGGACGTTTCTTTGGTTTGATCAGGGGTCTTTTAGTACCATTTATTTTTTCATAGAGACCACATGCATTGCAGAGAAAATGGCCATTACTGTCACGTCGCCACAGCGGTGTGTGAGTTGCTGCACAGTTGACACATTCTCTTCCTTCCTGATTGGCTTTTGGTGTCTTTGTGGATGTGGACTTAGGTGATACTTTCTTCAGTTTTGTCTCGTCTATCTCTGACTCCGGGTTTTTGGCAAGATTTGTCATTTCTGGCAGATCATCTTCAAACTGTGGTGAAAAATGTGGCAGAACTGCAGCAGATGTGGCCGTGTTTTGTGTTGGCAGGAATGCTGACATGCCAAGTTCTTCCTTGGAGCGAATGAAGTCAGGTGAAGTCTGGTAAGGGCACTCACTGCTGTTTGGTGACTTGACAGACATTGGCGAGAGGTCACTATGGCTACCAACAGATTTAAGATCAAAACTTTGCATGTTGTAAGAGTCCAGTGCTTTGATTTCGGAATATTTCATTGGTTCAGGAGAGATGGAGTGTGGAGATACAGAGCTAGGCATACTGTGAGGTACATATCCAGTCATGTACTCAGATATTTGTCCAGTTTTGAACAATTTGTCTTGATTATAGTCCAGACTACTTCTGTTGCTATGACTACCTCTGTTTCCATCTTCATCATTTGGGGGTGTTGGTGGGAAGCTGTAGAGCTGTTGCAGAGATGACTGGTTCCCCATTCCCATTGCAGACAAGGGCTGGTTCCCGATTCTCATACCAGAAGATGACTGGGAATTGGTCTGGTTCCCCATCGTCATTGCTGATGAGATCTGGTTCCTGGTTCCCATAGTGGACTGGGAGGCAAGATCATACATGTTGAAATCTGCCATTAGAAATAAGATAAACAGAGTTAACAAATTTGTTCATCTTTCAAATTTATTTGTAAATAAAAAGAATATTTGAAACAATTATTTCATTAAAGCATGTTTTCCATTATTTTTTTGTATATTCCTGGTACTTGAGTGTTTTAAGAACAAAACAAGTTTTCTTATAAAAAAATTAAAGAAATGAAACTTATGTGTTTTAATTAAAATAGAAAATTGTTTAAAATCAGTTGTAAGCATATGCTAAAGGATAAGCTAAATTTGTGATATGATGTTCAACTTTCAACATAATGTTTTATCTTAATTTCAATTATCATTTATTAAAGCAAAAGAATAAATAACACTTCATTAAAAATAGGTAGATATTGAATAAAACATCAGAAATCCTGCATCTAAAGCAGGTGGATTTAAGAAATTATCATTAGAAGCACATTAAATGCATTTGCATTGAATCAAGTATAAATAAACATGCTTTAGAACATGTAGATTAAATAATAGTCTTTGACAGAATAATCTTCATTGTAAATGATTAAATTACATAAGTTAAATGTTCTATAAAGTAACATACCAGCAGAGAAAGGATTTAATCCACTGTGATTGTCAGATCTGTAACTACTGTTGTTTCCATAGCCTGGTGTCATCTTGTCAGTATAATATCCAAATCTGTTACCATGGTTACCCAGAGTTTCTGTCTGACTTCCTGGGTAGCCTGGTCCCAGATTTCTCTGGTAGGAAGCAGCTAGTATATCCATTAAAATATATTTCCTGTTTATACTGTCACTTTCAACAGAATATTTTGTCAAATTGATATCTAACTGTCTTGAAATTTTTTATGAATAATGGAAATATATTATGATAGTTTAAGTTGTTTTCTGTATGAAATGTTATCAGAAACTGATGGTTTTCCAAGATAAGACAAGAACTTATATACCAAGATCTTAAATCATTCTTCCATGGTAAACTTCCTTTTTCATAATTTGCTTAATTTTTTTATAATAATTACATCCATCTTAAAGACAATAGGCATATAAGTACCCCATCCTCCTAAATTGCATTTAAGGGTCCTTGAAATGATCTGTGACATCTCTGGAGGGGTTAGAAATCACACCTTGATGTAAATATGGTGTCATTAAATAATTAAGGGCCTTATCTGGTAGTATCTTCACTAGGAACATCCTACTGTTGTTTAAGTGTGGTCCTAATTAACACAGTTATCACATCCTTACTGACTGATGGGTACCATGATATGTTAATCAATTTAATCAAACATTAAATTGTACCTTTTTAATTTAAAATTATATATTAAACATTAAAGAAGTGCATTGTTCAGCTCTGTGAATTTTAAATCTGTTGATCATGATCAGTCCATATACAGAATACATATTATATATTATTAACTACATTATTCAGTAACTAACTCAAACATCTTAACATTTAAGTCTTATTTTGCAGTTCTATTCTATTCTACATCTAAGATCTTGTAAGCTTGTAAAAAACGGGGTCTTTATTGCTTCACTGTTTAGATTAGCCAAGTCATCTGACCAGGGTCTTAAAATTGCTGTATCGGTCAAATGACATTTTGATAAAAGTTGAATAGAAGATGCAAAATGTTTCATTTAAATATTACTGTATAACTAAAAACTAAAATAAAAGTTAAAAAGTTCTTTTTATACTCTTATTATATTTGATCTTCATTGATTATAAAAGAAAATCCAACACACACTTTGTGACTTTGTGACGCCTCAGTCATTTAAGCTGAGGCAAGCCAAGATAAACAAATAATTCTTCAGAAATTATGACCACTCTTTTATTAACCCTTTCCTTGATATATACACATTTTTACGCATGTGCGACCAGTGTAGATCCAGATCAGCCGGCACATCTGTGCCGTCTGATCAGGATCTGCACTGGTCGCATTATGGTCAGAAATAACCTAATGAATCAAAAAGCGAACAGTTTAGATCCTGATCAGACGGCACGGATGTGCCGGCTGATCTGGATCTAAACTGTTCGCCCTAGCAATAAAGGTGTATCTATACAGGAAAGGGTTAAAGCCACTTCTGTCCAGTTCCAGAGGGGGTCTTAATAGAGAGGGTTTACTGAAGCAAAATCCCGCATACCTGTTTAAATATTCAAATGTATATTACTTGGGGGTATGACACTTATAATTATACCCTTATAAATCAAATCTTCACCTAGTCATATATTATATGGTATTTCACCTGCATATATATAAATATATAATTTATTATTTCTTATATAATAAAAAGGTGAAAAATGTAAATTTTAAGTTGTATAAATTTCTGAAGAATTTTTTGTTTGTCTTGGCTTGCCTCAGGCTTACTGACTGAGGCTTCACAAAGCGTATGTGTTGGAATTTGTTTTTATCAATGAAGATCAAATATAACTAGAATATAAAGAGAACTTTCTAACTTTTATTATTGGTTTTAAGTTATTTGGTAATATTTATTTCAAACATTTCAATATTGCAGTCTAATTTTGAATGTTCTATTTAACTGTTAATGTAATTCGTAATCAAGGTCTGATTGCAGCACTGTAGACCCTGGTCAAGGTCTGATTGCAGCACTGTAGACCCTGGTCAAGGTCTGATTGCAGCACTGTAGACCCTGGTCAAGGTCTGATTGCAGCACTGTAGACCCTGGTCAAGGTCTGATTGCAGCACTGTAGACCCTGGTCAAGGTCTGATTGCAGCACTGTAGACCCTGGTCAAGGTCTGATTGCAGCACTGTAGACCCTGGTCAAGGTCTGATTGCAGCACTGTAGACCCTGGTCAAGGTCTGATTGCAGCACTGTAGACCCTGGTCAAGGTCTGATTGCAGCACTGTAGACCCTGGTCAAATGACATTCATCTCAACCCTTTCCTCCATATATATGCATTTTTATACATGTATGACCAGTGTAGATCCAGATCATCCGTGCCATCTGATCAGGATCTCACTGGTCACATTTTGGTCAGAAATAACCTAAAAATCAAAAAGCAAACACTTTAGATCCTGATCAGATGGCACAGATGTGCCAACTGATCTGGATCTAAACTGTACACCCATGCAATAAAAGTGTATCTATGGAGGGAAGGGTTAAGGTCAATCTACACAGTGCAGCAATGAAGACCCTGTTTTTACAAGCTTATAACATGTCTAGAGTAGAATAGAAGAGAACACAATATAATAAAATAGAACAGAATAGAATAGAATAGAATACAAGTGCAAAATAAGACATTCATGTTAAGATGTTTGAGTAAATCGCTGACCAATTTAATAATGTACTTTGCATATGGACTGATCATGGGTCATTAGATTTACATTTCACAAAACTAAACACTGCACTTTTTTCAATTATTGGATTATTTTAAATTCATTTTTTTTCAATTTAAATTTTGATTAAAATATCATGGTACCCATCAGTCAGTAAGGATGTGATAATTGTATTAATGTGTTAATTAGGACCACACTTAAACAACAGTAGGATGTTCCTAGTGAAGATACTACCAGATAAGGCCCTTAATTATTTAATGATTATTTAATGACACCATATTTACATCAAGGTGTGATTTCTAACCCCTCCAGAGATGTCACAGATCATTTCAAGGACCCTAAAATGCAATTTAGGAGGATGGGGTACTTATATGCCTATTTTCTATAAGATGGATGTAATTATTATAAAAAATTAAGCAAATTATGGAAAAGGAAGTTTACCATGGAAGAATGATTTAAGATCTTGGTATATAAGTTCTTGTCTTATCTTGGAAAACCATCAGTTTCTGATAACATTTGATACAGATATCAACTTGAACTATCATCATATATTTTAATAATTCATAAACATTTTAAGACTTCACAAAATATTCTGTTGACAGTAACAGTTTAAACAGGGAATATATTTTAATGGATATACCAGCTGCTTCCTACCAGAGAAATCTGGCACCAGGCTACCAGACAGAAACTCTGGGTAACCATGGTAACAGATTTGGATATTATGCTGACAAGATGACACCAGGCTATGGAAACAACAGTAGTTACAGATCTGACAATCACAGTGGATTAAATCCTTTCTCCAGTGGTATGTTACTTTATAGAACATTTAACTTATCTAATGTTATCATTGTTTTTCAATCTACATGTTTTAACCCTTTATTGGATATATACACATTTTTACGCATTTTGGTCAGAAATAACCTAATGAATCAAAAAGCGAACAGTTTAGATCCTGATCAGACGGCATGGATGTGCCGGCTGATCTGGATCTAAACTGTTCGCCCTAGCAATAAAGGTGTTTCTGTACAGGAAAGGGTTAAGGCATATTTATTTGTACTTGATTCATTGCAAATGCATTTAATGTGTTTCTATTGATAGTTTATCCAATCTGCCTGCTTTAAATGTATAATTTCTGATGTTTTATTCAATATCTACCTTTTTTTAATGAAGTGTTATTTAATCTTTATGCTTTTAAGCACATTAGTTCCATTTCTTCAAGTTTTTTTTATAAGAAAACATGTTTTTTCTTAAAACGCATACCAGGAATATATCACAGAAAACATGTTTTTATGAAATAATTGATTCAAATATTCTTCTTATTTACAAATAAATTTGTTTTTCAAATATGTCCAAATTTGTCTAACTCTGTTTTGGTTATTTCTTATGTCAGATTTCAACATGTATGATCTTGGCTCCCAGTCTACTATGGGAACCAGGAACCAGATTTCATCAGCAATGACGATGGGGAACCAGACCAATTCCCAGTCATCTTCTAGTATGAGAATTGCGAACCAGTCCTCCTCTGCTATGGGAATGGTGAACCAGTCAATATCTCTACATCAGCTCTACAGCTTCCCACCAACACCTCCGAAAGATGACGACAGCCTTGGTAACCATGGAAACAGTGGTAGTCATAGCAACAGAAGTAGCCTTGATTACAATCAAGACAAACTGTTCAAAACTGGACACATGACTGGATATGTACCTCACAGTATGCCAAGCTCTGTATCTCCACACTCCATCTCTCCAGAACCAATGAAATATTCCGACATCAAAGCAATGGACTCTTACAATATGAACAGTTATGACCTTAAATCTGTTGGTAGCCATAGTGACCTCTCGCCAGTGTCTGTCAAATCACCAAACAGCAGTGAGTGTCCTTACCAGATTTCACCTGACTTCATTCGCTCCAAGGAAGAACTTGGCATGTCAGCATTCCAGCCAATACAAAGCACAACTTCTGCTGCAGTTATGCCACATTTTCCGCCACAGTTTGGAGATGATTTCCCAGAAATGACAACTCTTGCCAAAAACCCTGAGTCAGAGAAAGACCACACAAAAAATCAGAAAGTAACACCTAAAACCTCAACCACAAAGACACCAAAAGCCAATCAGGAAGGACGAGAATGTGTGAACTGTGCAGCAACTCGCACACCGCTGTGGCGACGTGACAGTAATGGCCATTTTCTCTGCAATGCATGTGGTCTCTATGCGAAAATGAATGGTACAAACAGACCCCTAATTAAACCAAAGAAACGTCCTTCATCTGAAAAACTGACCGGAGTGTCATGTTCTAACTGTGGAACAAGCAACACAACCTTGTGGCGGCGTAATGCCAACGGGAACCCAGTCTGCAATGCTTGCGGTCTCTATTACAAACTTCACAAGCATGATCGACCACTGAAGATGAAGAAAGATGGAATCCAGACAAGAAATCGTAAAATGTCCCTTAAAAGTAAGAAAAACAAGAAAATGAACCTCACAGTCTCTGATGCTGATATCTTTAAGACGACTTTCAACAATGTTGTCAACTATGGACCAGCTATCAACCACAGCTTCCACGGAGCTATGCCACCTTACATGAATTCTAGGGAACAGTCATTTTCTACCAGCCCTTACATTCCAAATGCCCACATGAACCTTCCAGCTGCCAGCTCACCCTCCAACTTCAGCTACCCTGGTCTCAACAGCTTCACATCAGCTCTCCAGTCCGGGTTCTCCCCTGTCTCCAGTATGAACAATCCAATGTCAGCGTACTCCTCGGGGCTTCTCGGAGGAATGAATTATCCCTCCTCAAATATCCTCAGTTCTGCTCTTGCACTTGGATAAGGACAGTCTGTATTATATGTGATTATATTTTTTACTGTACATAGCTAAATTATATTATTTTTATACAGGACTTATACATTTGCAAATGTTGTACAAGTGTTTATTTATTGAGCAATATAGATGCAACTAACAGATAAAAATTACATTTATTTCGTACAATCACCAAGTGAGACCTGTTTTGTGGTGTCCGCAATCACTCTTCAAACAACACATCCCAGGGACATAAAATAATATGAATACATTATCATTTTCAGTCTTTTTATTGTTTGTGTATTTGATGCCTCCAACTTACATTTTAAGGATAAAAAATAGGAGATAAGCTCATAAGCTATTTAATTTCTTTTTTGTTTCTGATGAACGTGAATGTGTAGCATTTGAAAAGTTTCTTTTTGACATTAGTTGCTACTTTGGAAAGAACAGTTTATTGTTTAGTCTATTACATGAAATTATTGTATTGTATTAAATAAATTATTATCTAGTATTACTGTGTGAAATATAATTAAGATGTAAGCCTGTTTCCTTGTACTATGTTATTTGTAAGAGCCATTCACATGTTACAGGTTTATAAAAATTATTTATTAATGAATCATTTAAATTTAATAATATTTTCTTGAACCACAGGTTTTAAAGCTATGTTATTATGAATCAATTATATGTTATATGAAATAAAATTTTCATTAACTAGCAAAGACTTGTGGTATGTTTGAAAATCCTGATCCTTCAATGTACAGTATCAGACTTAAGGATACTGTGTTAAGAATTACATTGCTGATCCTGATCAGACAGCAAGGATGTGGCGGCTGATCTGGATCTACACTGGTCGCACATGGGTAAAAATGCGTATTTATGGAGGAAGGGTAAAACTGTTTCATTCCCAAAATGAAAATGATCAAATATTGATTCAATCCTTATATTTACACACATAAACACTCTCATTATACGTAAATCATGAGTAGAGTAGAATTTGTGATATAATATGACTTTACAAATGGCTGTTGAACATCCACATTGACAACATAGTGAATGTTGGTAAGCAGTTTAGAAGTTTGCGATAACTCGAAGTAAATAGTCGGTCCCATGGGACTTTGAGTTATCGCCATTGGACTGTATTTTACTATATTTAACTCAAGACATTTACTACAGACTTTAAACAAATGATTTAAGATTTTAGACATCATACCAGGGTCTTACATTGCTGCAACATGTTTTGATCTGCCTTAAGATTTTAGTCATCTGCCCAGGGTCTACATTGCTGCAACATATGTAGAATGACCTTATGATTTGCTGCAAAATAAGTAGATGTGCCTTAAGGTTTTAGTGATATAGCAAGGGTGTACACTGTTGCAACATGTGTAGATCTTCATTAAGATTTCAGTCATCTAACCAAGGTTTACACTGCTGCAACATGTGCAAATCTGCCTAAAGATTTTAGTCATATAGCCAGGGTCTACACTTCTATAGTCTGACAATGATTTACGAATGAGGTTAGAATCACAGGAAAATGAATCACTTCACATAAAATAAATACTGAAATTTGCTGTTTTATTTTCCTTTTTTGTGGTAATGAATAATCATGTATGTTTGGCTTGAAATTATATACTGAATAGGGAACAGAATAATGACAGATGATGTTACAAGACTGCTGGGTATACACAGGCCTGTAATTGTTATTGTTACAAGATTTTTCACTTCAAAGTTTAACCCTTTCCTTCATAGACACACCTTTATTGCTTGGGCAAACAGTGTAGATCCAGATCAGCCGGCACATCTGTGCCATCTCATCAGGATCTGCACTGTTCGCTTAAAGATTCCTTAGGTTATTTCTGACCAAAATGCTACCAGTGCAGATCCTGATCAGACAGCACGGATGTGCTGGCTGATCTGGATCTACACTAATCGCACATGCGTAAAAATGTGTTTTTATGGAGGAAAGGGTTAACTATAAAAAGTTATTTTAAAGATAAAAAATAAATTCATGACACAGATTTTTAAGTAAGGTCTTCAGGCTTTTGGAATTTTAACTAATTGCATTTAAACAAGATATGTGCTATTGGTGGAGAAGAATACCATAAGTTTCATTATTTAACCATTTCCTGCGTATACACTCGCCTTTTATCACGTGAGCCAACAGTGTAGATCGTAGATCTGCATTGTTCGCTGTTTGGTCAGAAATGACCTGATAATTCAAATAGCAAACAGTGAAGATCCTGATTAACCTTTTACTCCATATGTATGTGTATTGCTTCGAAGAACAGTGGTCTAGGGGTTGAGCGTCGGACTCCAGATCTGGAGGCTGCGGGTTCAAAACCCACACGGATGAGATTCCTCTGCAGTTTTCCCAATCCACATTTGGCGATAGTACTGGTTGGTAACCCAGGAAGCATTCATCGAGCATGATTAATATAAGTTTGAATATCTTGTTCACAATCGATGAAAAATAAATAAGTTTAAACTAAACTCCATATGTATGAATTTTATCGCATGTGTGACCAGTGTAGATCCTAATCAGCCAGCACATCTGTGCCATGCCAAAATTGCTGCACACACTACAAATGACATTGCCGTAGGACATAAATCTGTGCAGTTGAATTATTTTCAAATTGATAAGCCATTAGATGGTTAAAATTTCATAGTGTTCAATTTTTCACTTTTTCCCTTATTATAATGATACCACAGTTTACTGGTGTGTATCGGTATGGCATGTAAGAAAAGGTAGCTGTCATGTATGCTCACTCCAGAATATTTACACTTTAACTTCATCCTCTATGATGAAGTTTTACTGATCTAGTGAATCACAATTTCTGATGGTAGGCAGTGTAACATATTACTTTAAGAGGCATGGCTACAGGTTTCACTGTTTAGGACTGTGCACAGTGCTTTGATATCTGACATCAACCAGCAACACACCATGAGTTGCTGCTTAAAATTGTGCCATCATTCAGTTTGTCATCAACATGGCTGTTCAAACAGTCATTTGGAAAGTTGTATTATCACAAATTTGTATCATAATTCCTATATTAATGAGAGTATTTATGTTTAAATATTATGATTGAATCGCTATTTGATCATTTTCATTTGGGTATGAAAAACAGTTGTATTGTTTGAAGTACAAATGAAGCCCTTCAGGCTTCACACTTTAAACAACCGAAAGGTTTTCCATACCCAATTGAAAACCATCAAATATGGAATCAGATGTAATCCTTAGCCAAAAACTATACTTTGAAGGATCAGGATTTTCGAACTAACCACGAAGTCAGTGCTAGTTAATGAAATTTTATTTCATAAAGATGACACATTTAATAACATATAATGGATTCATCATAATACAATTTTAAAACCTGTGGTTCATGCAAAATTTATTAAATTTAAATAATTAATTCATTAATAAGTAATATTTATAAACCTATAAAATGTAAAGGGCTCCTAGAAATAACATAGTACAATGAAACAGGCTTACATCTTAGTTAGATTTCACACAGTAAAACTATAATTATGAAAATTGATGTAACACAGTATTAACATTTATTTAAAAGAGACTTATAAAACAATTAACTGTTCTTTCTTAAGTAGAGGTATATATTAAAAAAGAAATTTTGAATGTTTCCAAATTCATGTGTCCTCGAAACAACAAACAAGTATAAATTTGTGTATTTTTATCCTTAAAATGTAAGTTGGAGGTTTCATATTCACAAACAATAAAGAGACTGAAAATGATACCATATTCATTCTATTTAATGTCCCTGGGATATGCAGTTTGCAGAGGGGGTGGGGATATCACATGTATGTTATTTATTACAAAATATATAAGATAATTAATCTAATATATCATGATAATTTGTAAATTATATGTAGAAGCACTTAGTTTTAATACATTTTAACATTAACATTTCTGTTAAGCATGTTAAGTGTGCCAACATAATTGATCTTAGCAAAAGGGCAGATACCTTAATCATGACAGGGGCTACAAATGGGATGAATATGGTATTTATCTATTATATTTATCCAGTAAAATATCTAAAGTTACTTATGTTTACAAAACAGGTCTGACTTAGTGATTGTACAAAATGAATGTAACTTTTCTCTGTATGTTACATCAACATTGCTGGATAAATAATTTTAACACTTTTTACAAAAATTAATTAAAAGTCCTGTATAAAAATAACATAATTTAGCTATGTACAGTATAAAATATAATCACATTAATACAGATTGTGTTTAGCCAAGTGCTAGAGCAGAACTGAGGATATTTGAGGAGGGATAATTCATTCCTCCGAGAAGCCCTGAGGAGTACGCTGACATTGGATTGTTCATACTGGAGACAGGTGAGAACCCGGACTGGAGAGCTGATGTGAAGCTGTTGAGACCATGGTAGCTGTAGTTGGAGGGTGAGCTGGCAGCCGGAAGGTTCATGTGGGAATTTGGAATGTAAGGGCTGTTAGAAAATGATTGTTCCCTGGAATTCATAAAAGGTGGCATAGCTCCATGGAAGCTGTGGTTGATAGCTGGTCCATAGTTGGCAACATTGTTGAAAGTTGTCTTAAAGATGTCAGCATCAGAGACAGTGAGGTTCATTTTCTTGCTTTTCTTACTTTTCAGGGACATTTTACGATTTCTTGTCTGGATTCCATCTTTCTTCATCTTCAGTGGTCGATCATGCTTGTGAAGTTTGTAATAGAGACCACAAGCATTGCAGACTGGGTTCCCACTGGCATTACGCCGCCATAACGTTGTGTTGCTAGTTCCACAGTTAGAACATGACACTCCCGTCAGTTTTTCAGATGAAAGACGTTTCTTTGGTTTGATCAGGGGTCTTTTAGTACCATTCATTTTTTCATAGAGACCGCATGCATTGCAGAGAAAATGTCCATTTCCGTCACGTCGCCACAGGGGTGTGTGAGTTGCTGCACAGTTCACGCATTCTCGTCCTTCCTGATTGGCTTTTGGTGTCTTTGTGGATGTGGATTTAGGTGATACTTTCTTCAGTTTTGTCTCGTCTATCTCAGACTCTGGGTTTTTGGCAAGATTTGTCATTTCCGGCAGATCATCTCCAAACTGTGGTGGAAAATGTGGCATAACTGCAGCAGATGTGGCTGTGTTTTGTGTTGGCAGGAATGCTGACATGCCAAGTTCTTCCTTGGAGCGAATCAAGTCAGGGGAAGTCTGGTAAGGGCACTCACTGCTGTTTGGTGACTTGACAGACACTGGCGAGAGGTCACTATGGCTACCAACAGATTTAAGGTCATAACTGTAAGAGTCCATTGATTTGATGTCGGAATATTTCATTGGTTCTGGAGAGATGGAGTGTGGAGATACAGAGCTTGGCATACTGTGAGGTACATATCCAGTCAGGTACTCAGATTTGTTTCCAGTTTTGAACAATTTGTCTTGATTGTAATCAAGGCTACTTCTGTTGCTATGACTACCACTGTTTCCATGGTTACCAAGGCTGTCTTCATCCTCAGGAGGTGTTGGCGGAAAGCTGTATAGCTGTTGTAGAAGAGATGATGACTGGTTCTCCAATCCCAGAGCTGACGAGGACTGGTTCCCGAGTCCCATAGCTGACAAAGGCTGGTTCCCGATTCCCATGGCAGACTGGGAGGCAAGCTTGCTTAGACTGGACTGGTTGTACATGTTGTATTCTGAAATGGGATTAAGAAAAACTACTTCAAACAGATGTTCATTCAGCAATGATTATTTAAATACATTTTACAAACAATCTGATGTACATCGAAATGTACATTTAAATAAATCAGTCTATGAGTATGAGTATGATACATTTTCCACAAATTCGATCTATTATATAGCAACATTAATTTGAAGTATTCTTAAGATACAACACGTTAGTTAAAATCTGTTACATATGTATGAAGTAATATGCAGTACATATGCTGAAATTGAACTCTTGAGGAAGGTATCTGGACAGTTATAAGTTTTGAATATTTTGTTTTGCTCAAATAAAGTCTTTCAACTATTCTTTTCATATTTTAATTTATTGAGCAAATTAGATGTTAAATTATGGTTGAATACACTACCAAAAAAACTTCAGTTTTTATATTATAATTTTAAAACACTCATTGTGTTAAACATTTATAAAAACAACTGTCCAGTATATTTCTAGAAAATTCATGGGATGAAATAAATAAATACACAACATTAAAGTAATTTCACTTATTTTATTAATATTGACGTTTCAGCCTATGGCCTTTATCAAAAAATATTTATGTGTTATATTGATTGTATTTCTGTAAAGTTGATAGAAAAAATGTCAGAAGTTTTCTGTCATAAATATTTTGATAAAGGCCATAGGCCGAAACGCAAATATTAATAAAATGAGTGAAATTACTATAATGTTGTGTATTAACACTATCCCATATGATTATTTCAAATAAATAAATAAAAGAGAAATCACGAGCTTAAATAAATAAATAATGTTTTCTTAAAATGCATGAATTTCTTATTCAAGCTGTTTTTAAACAACAAAAGTGGGGAAAAAAACATTTCACCAGTCCATAATCAAATAATTGATAGATGCAAACTGAAGTAAAGCATACAGAGTAACAGACAACTTTTAATTTTCAACATTCATATCTTTTACCATTTTACCTTATTTTGTTCTCACACAATCTAAACCTTGTATAAAAAATATTGAGTTTTAGATTATTATATACTATTTAATTTTATTTTGGATTGAATTGATTGTATTTGAAAGGTTTTAGTTGTATATGTTTTTTAAAGTCTAAATAATTAAAATAATAAAGTGAATGGAATGGAAATAAAATTCAGAAAAAGAAATAGAGAAATAGAAAGGCAAACTAGAATTTATGGTATATTGAGAATTCAGGTATTTAAAAAACTAAAAAATATTATAATATCTTTTCATAGTATAAAAAATCTAATTCTTTGTAATAATAAGTTGTACATACCACTAGAAAAAGGGTTAAATCCACTCTGATTGTCAGATCTGTAACTACTGTTGATTCCATAGGCTGATGTCATCTTATCAGCATAATATCCAAATCTGTTTCCATGGTTACCTAGAGTGTCTGCCTGACTTCCTGGGTAGCCTGGTCCCTGATTTCTCTGGTAGGAAGTGTGTAATAAATCCATTGCAGTATATTCCTGTTTATGCAAATGTAATGCAAGAATATCCAGATGTCACTCCTGTTTCTTGCAGAATTCTGTCATATGGTATATTAAACCAGTTAATTGCACAAATACAGATAACTTCTGTTTTCAAAGTTCCAATTAACTGTCACTTCTGAACTGAAATTCTGTCACAATATTTTTTCACTCAAATGTAAAAAGCTCACTTTTTCAGAATATAAACTTTTATCAGTGTTGACAATATGCACTAATTTACATAAAATCAAATCTTGAAATATGTTATGATAGTTCAAGTTGTATTCTGTATCAAATGTTATCAGAAACTGATGTTTTTCTCAGATAAAACAAGAACTTATATACCAATATCTTAAATCATTCATTGGTGCTCAACTTCCTTTTTCATAATTTGCTTAATTTTCTAGAATAATTATATCCATCCAATAGAAAATATGCATAAGCACCCCATCCTTCAGAATTGCATTTTAGGGTCCAAGAAATTATCTATGACATCTTTGAAGGGGTCAGAATTCACACCTTGATGTAAAGAATGATGTCATTAAATAATTAAGGGCCTTATCAGGTAGTATCTTCACTAGGAACATCCTACTGTTGTTTAAGTGTGGCTCTAATTACCCCATCCCTTAGGTCCTGTACACATAATTAGCATATCCTTACTGACTGATGGCCAAATTGATAACATACATGCATTTCTGGACTATTAATGTATGAATGCAGGTAATAATGACCTGACACCTTTACCAATAGGTTTTTGATTAGAAAACTGATATTATCATTATGAAATAATTGTTTTGTATTCTTCTCTGATTATTATATTTGATAAGAAAAGTTATTTTACAATGATTTCTTGTATTTTATGATTATGTTTGAAATGTTTATGTTTTTATTTTTGTTGAATTTGATGATTTTGAAATGATTTTAAAAATTGTCATGTTGTATATGTCACTGAGGACATGTAAACTATTTTTATGAAAATCTTGTTAATTTATCAGATTTTCTTTGAAGTTTTTATTTACATGTACATGATGAAAACTAAAAAGAGAAACACCATTTTAATTATAATTTAGAAACCCTGTTCCTCAGTTACCTCAGCATTTGTGACAACATATTAGATTATTTGTTTTTATTTGAATCCAATAATTTTGCTTTTTGTGAATGTTGTATAATATTTTATTTCAGTTATTTTCTTCATATTGTTTTACATTGCAGTTTGAGTAAAATAACAATGTCCTATGGGTTTCAAGATTTGAAAAGTTAACACTGTGCTCAAAGTTACCAAGTCATCTTTACCATGCAGACATTTCATGAAAAAATAACATTTCATACATTTAACTAAATCTTTTTTTCTGTTTAAATTACCACTTTAATTATAACTAAGGATTTTGATATTAAAGTAGGCATTATGGTTTGTAATACAGACAAAAATTCTTTCTGGAGAAAATCCTGGTCAGTGTATCTTTCCTTGATGGGCCCCATAGAAAGATGATGCTATACTCTATAACAACATGTTTTGAAATCTCATGATTATGAATATAATGAAATAGATTAAAAGGTAGCTTTAAAAGCCACCAAACATTTAACATGAAAATATTTGAAGTTGGGTTTATTTGAGCTTGTTCATGAACAGTAATGGAAATGCATATTACTGACTATACTACCTAGCCCCAGTTTGAGCACAACTCAATATTTACATCAATAAACTTTACAATTTTGATCAATCCCAAACGATGATATGCATATGGCGGTGAACATGAAACCTTCAATGCAGTATTTTTAGTTTCGTACCATTTCAATCGTTTCTCATGAATATTATTGAGAAATAGTTTGTGCTGCCCTTATTAGAACTCAGACCTCAATATCACTAACAATCTTATGCTCTAAGTCAGTTTTGGTTATTTACATTGAATAATTTATAAAAAAATAAAAACAAAATCTTCCTATTTTCATGGAAATATTTCAGATAACACTGTCACTGCTAAGATATACTAGAATAAATGTTTTTAGTTAAAATTCAGATATTTGGGTTTCTACTTGATTTTTAATTAGAATATATAGATAACAAATTTTTAAAACTGCATTTTAAACAAAAAATATAAACATGATAAACTGATTTCTATTAAACCTAAATCAATTGAGTGGGCTGTGTATCTCCAGAATTTTAAAATTACCACTTTAATTTGAGTTTAAAATCCAGCTTGATATTTTTCATGATATTGGGGCCTGGAAAAATGTTATTGTAGGTTCATTTAATGAAATTTGTCAACCTTTGTTAAGTGCAGAGATTTTCTGCTGCATAGACTTTAGTTTTCAGTTATGAAATGATTTGAGAGGACATATCAATGTTTCCTAAGCTTCAAGTAACACAATGACTTATAAATAATAGCAAACACTAAAGTCTTTTTCCATGCAACAGTTTATTACAATATCTTTTAGTCAGGGTATCACTTCTGTTTGTTTGACAGCTGACCCCTTCTCTCATGCCTCCCCTCACCCACAAACATGCACTCACAAACAAAAACTTAAATGGGGACATGTGCTGATCAAAACAATTCAGTAAACGTTTGTGGAATTTTCTGTGGACAATTATAATAAAATTTCCATGTTTGTCTGCAAGGTAAGTAAGATCAGTAGACTATTTTAGAATTGACCAAAAGGAAACCTGAGATCCAAGACTGGTCTCCATTACCTTGTAGCAAGATTCTGTTCTGCTCAGACATTTCTCTCAGACTCTCCTCTTATCACAAATAAACCTTTTCTTTACTCCATATATACAGAATTTAACACATATGTGACCAGTGTAGATTCAGATCAGCTGGCACATCAATATTGTCTGATCAGGATCTGCACTGTCGGATTCTTCATCAGAAATAGCTTAATAAATCAAAAAGCAAGCAGTGCAGATCGATGGCATGGATTTGCCAGCAGATCTGGATCTTAACTGTTCACCCATGCAATAAAAATATTTCTATGGAGTAAAGGGTTAAAGTGGATTCTTTGAACTTTGAATTGACTGGCTGTGCAGACTGATGTTTCCAAACATGTAGACTACTAACAAGGTTAACAGATGTGGTTTTATTTTGCTTTCAGGCATTAATACGGGTATTGCACCGATGTATCTGTCGGAGATATCACCAGTTTCACTACGAGGGTTGTGTGGTACATTTAATCAGCTGTGTATCACATTTGGTGTCTTCATTTCAACAATTCTTGGCCTCAAAGATGTCCTGGGGACACCATCCCACTGGCAACTGGCTCTAGGTATAACATCTTTTCTATTTCATCACTCACACATAGACATTTGGAAGTGCCCTGCCATGACAAAATATGTCATCAGGAAGTTGCTATTATTTCTTGGATGAATGACATCATTGACCCTTTTCTCCATATAGTTCGGATTTATTACATGTGCACACAGTTTAGATCCAGATCAGCAGGCACATCCTTGCTCTCAGATCTGGATCTACACTGGTCACCTTTGCAATAACCCAATAAATTTAAATGCAAACAGTGTAGGTCTGTAATGCCAGCTGATCTGGATTCACTGTTTGCCCATGGGTTAAATAAGGAAAGGGTTAATTTGAGCTGAAGAAATTGCTAAATGTGCATTTTGCTAATTTTGCTAAAATATATCAGAGCGTTTTTTACTTCTTTTAATTAATAGTGAGTTCTATGCTCTCTTAGAATTTCTTTATAATCAAAGAGTTGTTGCTAAAATTTTGACTTTTCACACAATTTTGTTCCCCTTAGAGGAAACATCACATTATTTTCCCAAAATTCAAGGACTTGCACTACATCCCGTCGCAGTAATAAAGCCCAGTTTTAGAATAAGAAGACTTTCTGCTTTTAAATTTTAATATATTTTTGGGGTTTTAGTTGTTTTGTTTTTTAAGCGGAATGTTAAACAAGAACAAAATGATATAATGAGTGATGTTATTATCCTTATATGACTTCAGTTTTGTACACTTATTGTTAATTGTTAAAAGTATCAAATTATATTGTAACATTGTGTAATTATTAAGGACCGATACAGGTTTCTCTATGTCACATTCAAGTTCGGAAAATAGTATACTTCTATGCTCTGTTTATCTATCATGTATCAAGTGATATTGTTTAAGTGTTAAATCGTGTTGTCATTTTGCATTAGGAAAAAATCAACTATTATAATGTATGAATATATTTGACTTCAGGATTTCCACTGGTGATGGTAGTATGGCAGCTATGTGCACTCTCGTTGTGTCCGGAGAGTCCCAGATTTCTGCTTATAAACCGCAACTCCGAAGACGAGGCAGAAAGTGGTAAATCTTTGTTTTAGTTTTAGGAAGAAATAAAAATTTCTAGTTGGAATGCTGCAGTAGCTCTTAATTTGTCTAGCCATTTGGGTTTTATACAAAACTTCTTAGTGGTTAACATTATTGAATAGTATTTGATGTAGACCCTAAACTGTCACAGATACAAGTCCCCTAATAAATAACAGCTTCCCCATCACTGACATCAATAGTTGAAAGTCTATCTAGTGAAATGTTTTACTGAACATAACAAAAGACTTTTTGCAACATTATATATTTGGATTAAAAAAACAAACTTTGGCATTTTTTTGATATAATGATGTTGGTTATTGTTCAATAAAAAAATTAAAATTGTACACCCATCGGAAATAATTTTGAATTGATTTTATTTAATTGACTTGAAATTACAAACTAAATTTATTTCATTTTTATAAGATAATGTATGATTTTTAATAAATTTTTTAGTTTATTAGGATATAATTTAATTAAGAGAAAATAAAATAATATTAGTCTTTTAATGTTTTTGTTTGTTCTGAAAACCAACACATTGAATATTTATATTTATTGAAATACAATTTTTATACATTTTCGATTTTTGTTGTGAGCTTAACTGTGTTAATGGTATTGTTTCATTGTTTCATGGGGAACCAAGAAATACAAGTTTTGCATTATTTGTTATCTTGTTCAGATATGTATTGTTGATGAATGTTTTACATTTAGATTAGGATCCTATATGTCAATACAAGCTGCCTCAGGCTCATGTTGGTAGACTCTTCTATTTACTCAAATTATAAAATATAAACTGTCACAACATACATTAAACAAAAGGAAAGAAAACAGTTATAATGTTTGCAGATAAGCTTCAGGTCCTGGTTTGTTGAATTAGCCACCCAGTGTTTGACAGGTGCCCCATACTGATACATGTGGTACCAGCACTGGTCATGCCATGTCAGCGTACCAGATACCCCACTGCCTCCCTGCCTGCTTACCCTAATGCAAATGTACACTGCACACTTTTCATTATAATGACATATTGCTGTTTGGCAAACAGTATTTGTTAATGCCATTTTTGTTTTAATCATTTAAACATTGAATCAAGCCTAATTTTCGCAATATATATGAAAAGCTGGGTCTCCTTATCAGTCAGAATTATTGATACATTATTTATATTGACACAAAATGATGGCTGTTCAATGTATTCATTGCAAAACAAATTTTGAACTGATGTAGAGAACATGATATGGGGAATTAACAATATAAATCTATAGGTATATTAACCCTGTACGCCATATAATTATATGCCTTCATGGCATGGGTGCTTTTTGATTTATTGGGTTAATTCTGACTAAAACACAAACAGTGCAGATCCTGATCTGATGACAAAGATGTTCCGGCTGATCTGTATATACACTGGTTGCACATGCAATAAAATGCATAAATAATTATGGAATAAAAGGTAAAAAAAAAACAACTTGAAATATTGGGTGAAAATGAAGTACTGAAAACAAGAGTCCACTGTACACGTGTAATTCAGATAATGAACCCTCTAAGTGTTCAGCACAGCATTTGTCATATTTGTGATCTGTGTAGACCCAGACCATCTGCCCAGTCTGATCTGGGTCTACACCGGTCGCTATTCAGTCAATAAATTTAGGTAATAAATTTCTATATAATTATAGGACTAATACTTGAACATATCATTTTCATGAACAAAGCATCTTTGACAACAAGAATGACCCCTTTCAAATAACTGAAACATGAAACATCATGCTGCTTATAACTTGGAAAGTACTTGTTCTTTTGACACAATTCTTGAAATATAATATTATATCATTTGCATTAACAAAGTTATGTCTGTTTTGAGTTATGCCCCTTTCAAACTGCAGCTACACAAGTGTTACATGGAATACGAAATTCTAGTTTGAGAATAAAATTCTACCATTTACAGTTTTGTTAGTATGATGAAATTAAAATACTAATATGCTGACTTCTTTACAGGTTTTTCCCAAATTAACCCTCTCCTCCATGTGTACGCCTTTATGTCATGGGCGAACAGTGTAGATCCTGATGGCATATCCTAGCCGTCTGATTAGGGTCTGCACTGTTTGCTTTTGATTTATTAGGTTATTTCTGACCAAAAGCGAACAGTGCAGATCCTGATCAGATGACTGATTTCGATCTACACTGGTAACACATGCGTAAAAAGGCGTATATAAGGAGTAAATGGTTAAGGCTTCACCTGTTCAGTGTATGATGTTACCTTACAGCTCTGGTGTGGTTGAGAGGAACTGTTGATGTCAGTGACGAGATTGATGAAATGATCTCTGAAAGGGATCGAGCCAAACAGATCAAAAAGGTACATTCAAACGGGATTCAGTAGATATCTGTATAATTACTCCTACAGTAGAATCATGTATTTTTTTAGGAACATTATAACCTAATGATTCTCTGAAAAGCACTCATTTTAGTAATGTAGTTAAGTTGATTTAAAAAGAATATCATTTTGACATTTTACAGCGAACATATTTCTCACATCAACTCAAGAAAACTGTATATGACAACAAGATTCATAATTAGTGATTGACCATGTGTTTAATAAGGACTCTTTTTAACCTACTCCATATATGTGCATTTTAATGCATGTGCGACCGGTGTAGATCCTGATCAGCCAGCACATCTGTTCCTTCTAATCTGGATCTACACTGGTCAAATCTTGATCAGAAATAACCTAATGAATCTAAAAGTGAACTGTGCAGATTCTGATCAGACAGAAGGTATATTCTGGCTGAACAGGATCTACACTGTTCACCCACACAATAAAGGTATATATATGGAGTAATGAGCTTAATGACTTGAACCTTAATCGTAGTGTTCCTTATAACTTTCAAAGTACACAAAAATTGACACAATTCTTTAAACATATCATCTGCATCTACAAAGCTATATCTGGCAACAAGAATGATAACTCCTTATTTTCTAATATTAGAGTTATCCCACTTTTCAGGCAACTAACCTGAAACTTAATGTTGCTTGTAACTTTAATGGACTTGTTCTTTTGACACAAGGCTTGGAATATGTCATTTGCACAAAGCTATATCTGACAAGAATGATAACTGCTGATTGACTTTTGAGTTATTCCCCTTTTAATTGATTTTTAACCTGAAACTTTGTGTTAATTGTAACTGTCAAAGCATTTTACTTTCCACAAAGCTTTTCTGGCAACTAAAATAATAACTCCTGATTGACAAATTTTGGAGTTATACCCCTTCCAAAAGATTTTCAAACATATTTTTGTGGTTTGTAAATTTGGAAGTATACTATAGCCATGATTATTGGTGTAGAATATCAGCATCAATACAATCACTTCAAGCACAAAAAGGGGTTAACTGCTGACTGTCAAAATCATGAGTTAACCCTTTCCTCCATACACACACTTTATTGTGTGGGTGAACAGTGTTGATCCAGATCAGCAGGCACTTCGGTGCCGTCTGATCAGGATCTGCACTGTTGGCTTTTTGATTCATTAGGTTATTTCTGACAAAATGCGACCAGTGCAGATCCTGATCAGATGGCACGGATGTCCCGGCTGATCTGGATCTACACTGGTCTCACATGTGTATATATGGAGGAAAGGGTTAAGCCAATTTTCAGTAGACTGTAACATGTCACTTTGTAAGGACCTGGGCCCAAAATCTTAAAATTGAGATCTGAAATTGGAGACCAGTCTCAAATCTCAAGCATGTGATTGACTTTAATGGTGACCATTCTCAGCCAATTAGATGCTTGTGATTTGAGACTGGTCTACAGTTTTAGGATATAGTTTTTGAACTATCACTATAAAACTCAAAAGTATACTTCCATCATCGATAAATCTGCTTGGAGCAATATAACTCCTGATAATAAAAAAAAAAAGAAATAACAAAATCTTTTAAAATCAATAATTCATAAACTAATATTTCAGTTTTCCATTGGAGATTTATTTCACACGAAGGAACTGCGCACCCCGCTGATCATCTGTCTCATGATGCACCTATCACAACAACTCTCAGGAATTAACGCCGTAAGTTATTTATCCCATTACTGCGAACTCGTCGCAGTGATATCTTCTTTTGTTGAGATACAGATATCTCTTCTGCTGCCTGTCTGAACTTTGTTTGTTTTCATTAAAGCTTTACTCCATATACATATATATATATATATGCCTTTTATCACCTGGTGACCAGTGTAGATCTAGATCAGCTGGCACAATCTAAATTGGATCTACAATGTAAGCTTCTTGTTCTGAAATAACTTTATGAATCTAAAGGATAACAGCGCAAATCCTGATCAAATGACATAGATTTGCTTGCTGATCTGGATCTACAGTGTTTTTCCACGGAATAAAAGTTTATGTGTGGAAGAAAAGGGTTAAATTGATTGTAAACGATTTTAAAACCATCCCAAAATTAAGACCACCTAGATGATAAGACCAGTATTCAAATGTCCCGCACTATTTTCTACCCCAAAATTAAGACCATCCCACTATAATGAGCACTTTTTCCTAGCCCCAAAGGTGGCTCAAACAGTTGGGTTTGAATGAATAACAAGTCAAAAACCTAGCCAGTTTTTATAAAAAAAATGTCATTATGTAATAGCAGGAATATCGTAGCTGTGTATCCTTTTTCTAACACAACTTTATTACTCTTCTTTTCATATTTGTCGTGTTCGATGGCTTTCAAAGTTCCTTTTTCATCTATTTTATTGCTCTTGTGATTGTTTAAGCACTGTTATGATTATAAATTGGGCACACATTTATTATTTGCATATTTCAGTTTCAATTTGTGTATGATTTTAGGTGATCTATTACTCAACAGATATATTTAAAACTGCTGGATTTGGAATAGATGAGGCACAACATGCCACCTTGATTACCGGGGCAACCAATGTGTGTATGACATTTGTGTCTGCACTGGTCATGGATAAACTAGGACGGCGATCATTACATCTATTTGGTCTAGGAGGAATGTTTGTAGCCACCTATATCCTTACTCTCGGACTGGTCTATAATGTGAGTGAAACTAGAAATAATGCTATGATGATACTTTTGACAAGATTCTCTTTGCAAAATGTGCATGGTTGTTGACATCACAATTCAAATCATTGTGCGCAGTCCAATATATTGTGAGTTGCTTTTACTCTAGCCATGCCTCTTAAAGTTATATGTCACACTTCATCATAAAAGTTGAAATGTAAATATTATCTTATAAACAAGGCCATACCACTTACGGCATCTGCTATAATATGGAGTGGAGTGTTGTAGTGGAGTCTGGAGTAAGATTATGGAGTGATATTGGAGTGAAAAATTGGAGTAAAATTTTGGAGTGGATACAAATATTTAAAAGTGACTCAAAAACTAAATTCAAAAATTTTGCTGCAAAATCTTACTGCAATTTTTGACTCCAAGGACTCTCCAAAAGTTCACTCCAAACTGCGCTCCATACTCCACTCCAACACTCCACTTCATATTACAGCAAATGCCAACACTTACAGGTTGCAGATTATAAAATCTTCAAGGATTGAAATATATTTGTAAAGTGAGAGAATTGACATTGATATATATACTACTTGGATTTGGATAAATCATTATTTTAGATGGAACTGTGGCCATTTACATATATCTGATTACTTTCAGGACAAAGCGTCAGGTGATCACAAGTGGGTGGGATATATTTGTGTAATTGCTGTCGTGTTTTTCATCATTTGTTTTGCATCTGGACCTGGTACGTAAATCTTTTATCCTGTCATACTGTATTTGTCCTTATTGTTGCTTCTGCCTTAATTAGCATAATTGGCTTTTTAAAGAGAGTTGACCAGCAAAATTTATTTCTCTTGTCAGATATCAGCAAACAAGACAATGAATCTAGTAACCATACCTCAGTATGTATTTAAATTGTTAATTTGGATTTTTTCAATGAAAATTGTCAGAGTGTGTCAATGTTCTTTGAATTTTAGTATTCGTGATTTTTAGTGGAATAAGGAGTTTTGGTCACCAGCAAGTAGCTCCTCAAATTGCTTCCTAGTGGGGGCTTTAAATACTTAAATATGATGTATATGAAGATCTAAGATCTGGATTGTTTAAGGTAAACATAAGGTCCATTGCGCTACCTAGTGACTCCTGATAGACACATTTTTGAGATAGAGGCCTTTTTTAAAAATGTGCAAACATATAGTTACAGGCCTGCCAAAACTTCTTCATTAAAAAGCCATAGATTTTGTCTGAACATGTCAATGATGATGACGACGTTGATGTTGTTGTTGATTTAATGTCTTGTTGCTGCTTGATGATGATGATGATGACGCTGATATTTTTCTCATATTCTTCTTTTATAAATGAATTTTGTTGATTTTGTTAAAAATGGTTAAAGAATTTGTTGTGTTTTTTCTATTTTTTATCATTCATTTTTTAAACTTTTTGTTAAGACCTGTTTTTAACAATATTAGAAAGAACATGCAAGGAAAATAGATAAATCAGGTGTAACATAGAGGCCCTTGTTTAGTTTATGACACGCAGTTATTGTATAGTTGCGCCAGAGGCACAAAGGCAGCATGTCACTGACCACGTCCTCGTTATCTCATTTTCTCGTAATAAACAGGAAATATGCGTCTGCAGTAGAATAACTAATACGTTCATTGCACAACTTTAAATTAGGGTTAATTAATCTATATTTTTTGCAATTTCATAGAAATCCGGAGATTTTGACTATAAATCCGGAGATCCGGAGAAGTAACTTAAACTCCTGAGATTTCGGATAAAATCCCGAGATTTGGCAGACCTGTAGTTAGTGTATCTTATATTTGTTCCTTTTATGAAAGTTGGTGTTTAATCAACTGTTGTACTTATAGCAGCTGTTAAAAGAGTGTTGATATTTCAGGTTCTATACCCTGGTTTTTCACAGCCGAGTTGTTTGGACAAGGACCGAGACCTGCAGCTGTTAGTGTCGGCGTCCTGGTCAACTGGTCTGCCAACT
Organism: Corbicula japonica; assembly: GCA_038501625.1. Lineage (NCBI taxonomy): Eukaryota > Metazoa > Mollusca > Bivalvia > Venerida > Cyrenidae > Corbicula > Corbicula japonica. The sequence continues at coordinate 249,521 of JAZAYU010000021.1, read as the reverse complement.
TCTGTGTTGGATTGGGATTTCCATTCTTACAGGTTTTCATGTTTATAATTACAGTGACACAATATAAAGCTTTGGCTAATGAGAGCCTAGACCATTTATACAAGGTTTAGGTCATGGTGTACTTAAGAATAGAATTTTCTGGTCTGAGCTATTAACTTCATTATGAATGTAGGAATTTTAAAATACCTTATTATATGGGATGACCATTACAAGATAATGTGTCCAATGCCAGTCCAGCCTCCTTATTGACCATGTTCCATCTTTAAAATGGAGTTAAGAAATAGAATGTTTATATGTGATTCTTGTCCAGGCTATAACTTCATTATGAATGGATAGATTTCAATGTAACTTGGTACATGTGATAACTAGACATCGTGTTGTTCACAAGATCCAGCCTTCCAAGGTCAAGGTCGCTGTTTCTAAAAAACAGAATTTTCATGATATGTTTATCCTTTCAGTTGCGAAACAGGTTATACATGTGCTCTGGACACTTTTCGAAGTTTCAGTACGGTGGATTTAATTGTAGGACCTACATTTGTTCATTATGAATATAATTAATATAATTATGATCCTCTTATTTTGCTTTGTTTATTCAAAATCTACAAATATAGGTCCTAACAAAAAGATCTTTGGAAATAATTTAACTATTAGTTGGTGCTCTATCTATGCCGAATAAATAAGTTAAAACATACTTAATTTCTATTTCAGGAGTCGATCAAAGTGTACTCGTTTATACCATTTGTAGTGTTTCTGGGAATTTTCTGGGTGTTTACATTGTTCAAAGTGCCAGAGACAAAAGGGTTGACTATAGAACAAATCACTGCTCAATTTGAAAGTCGGAGTTCAAGAAGGTCACCAACACATTCGAGAGCTCACACATACAGTAGTAGTAATGTACCATATCAGAGAGTTAACGAAGTGGAAAGTGATACATCTTGAAGATTATAGAAGCTAGGCATTTGTTTTACTGTTCTAGGCAACATCTCAACAGCTGTTAATAGGAAACTATCTTTATATATGATCCTGTTGCCTAGCAACAACTCTGCTAGGAAACAGACGGTTTTGAAAGTTGTTGCAGTGCAACTTCTCTGCAACTAATAAAATGATGCTGTATTTATTAATGATCCTGTTGCTAGGAAACAATATTTGAAAATATATTTGATTGAAATACGTTTCTCCATATCAGTTTTAAGAACACATTTTACCATGACTAAGGAAGGCTGTTGCAATAGATATAATTATGTAGAAAATACTCTTGTTTTCATCATCATCATCATCATCATCAATTATCAATCCATGTCAACATTCTTATCATTGTCATCATTAAAGGAACTTAATCATGTTAATTAGTTCTTTCTGTACCATCTCATTTAATATGATATCAATAAAGTAAATTACTACATCATTTAAACCTGTGAAAATGTTTTTGTTTAGTTTTACTGATTCAGAATCTGAGTAATAGAAAACTTGATGTTGACTATTACTTTTGCCCTTTCTTAATATTTCTTCTTCAAACTTACGCAATTTGGGAAATAATTTGCACAAACCAAACACGAATTATGTTGATATTATATTTATCCCAACGTTTCGATTCAAACTTACAGTACATATAAAAAGCAAAAAATTATTAGGTCAAGGTCATAAAAATTATTTGACAGAGTTATGCCACTTTTTGTTCTTGGAATTTGTCACAAAAACTTAATGTTGGTTTATAGATGTTTATTTGATGCAAACAAATAATTGTTGTCATGGAAACAGAGATAAAAACATTTGTAAATTGTCCAATTGCTTAAATTGTCCCTTGTGGCTTGTAAAGCAGGATGTGCAAGTAGTTAACTGTAGTCATGAGGGTAAAATGGGGAATATTGTTATTTGTTATATTGTTATATTAGCACAATCTTTGTATTCTGCACTCTTGTTAAGGTTATGGAGATTATGTTTCTTTTACTATACGTACATGTATTATTTATATGTAGAATTTGCTTTTTGTGAGGTAATGTTGTTTGTAAAATCTACAAAAAGGTGAAATATGCAAATCAGGAATCTCCACATTCAGAAAAAACAGCCTCCCCACACAGTCAAGAAGAAGAGAGGGAGAGAGCATGGTTAATAAAATGATCAGTTTGAAAAGAGACACCACTAACAATTAACAAAAATGAGAACCCCAGGGGACGGTCAGTGGAAAATCAAATTGCCACTGGGGGGTTTAAACCAGGTTCTAGGGTGCACCAACCTCACACTTGCCCCAACAGGTTCTCATATCACAAAACAAATACAAGTTGTCTTGGTGAAATCACTCCAACCCATTTATCGGCTCAACAATGTTGCATGCAAAAGCACACAAACATATAAAACATAAGAATCTAATAGCATTGCAAAGCCAAAGTTTTAACCCTTTACTCCATAGAAACACCTTTTATCCCAAGACGAGGTGTGTTGATCCAGATCTCTCTGCACATCTGTGCAGTCTGATAAGATCCTCAATATTCTCGTTGTTATTCCTGACCAAGAAGCAGATCTAGATCAGTGCCCAAGGTTATAAAACTGAGCATGGAAACCAGTCTCAAATCTCAAGCATCTGATTGGCTGAAATGGCGACCAGTCGCCATTTCAGCCAATCAGATGCTTGAGATTTGAGACTGGTTTCCAATCTCAGCTTTATATCCAGCCCAGATGCCTGTATGTGCTAGCTGATCTTGATCTACACTGGTGACCCAAGTGATAAAAGGCAAATAGAGTAAAGGGTTAAGGTGGCTTAAAATAATCAAATTTTTGTGCAAGATCACAATTGGCTTTATAACTCGTGCAGTTGTAACTTTCTTTAACCCTTTCCTGTATAAATACGAATTTTTACGCATGTGCGACCAGTGTAGATCCAGATCAGTGGGCACATCCGTGCCGTCTGATCAGGATCTGCACTGGTTGCATTTTGGTCAGAAATAACCTAATGAATCTAAAAGCGGACAGTTTAGATCCTGATCAGATGGCATGGTAACTTACAATTTTCTACAAGTATACATAACAGCTTTAAAACAAAAGTTTTTGAAAGTTTATGATTGTCTGTACTAGCTAATTTATGCAGATGGTTATTTCAACACTTCGTCTTTAGTACAGAAGTGAAATACAATTATACCCTTTGACAGTTTACCAAAATTAGCAAGTCTGTTCTTTTGTGTGTTTCGATATCCCGTCAATAAACTTGGGTGTCACATAGCCCAAACTTGCAGTCTTAATACTGTTTAGTTTGAGAACATGTTTTAAAGTCATATTGATATCGCTCTACAAACTTTGAAACATTATTGACTTTGTTAAGTCCTGTTGATTGATATCATTCACATTTGCAAATGTCTTAAATCATAGTTTGTATCATATTAGGCCAGAGAAAATAAATTATTAGATTCTCATCCGGATTTTGGGAAAAAAAGGGGCGGGAGGGCACTTTTTAATTTTTATTTTTTATTAACAAAGATCATAATTGGCTTTATAACTCATGCAGATGGGATGGTCTAATACCCATTCTGTCCGGAACAGAATATGTTTCGATTTTTATACCAATAAATTTTTTTGGGGCGGGTGGTTTTTTACAGGGGCGGGCGGGGATGAGAATCTAAAATATTTTTTTTTTATTGCCTTACTTGATCAACTGCATGTTGTGATTTGTGTGGGAGTCAGTAAAGACAGCATGGCAGAGACATCATTTAGACCTTTCACCCTTTTCTCCATATATATGTGTTTTGATGCATGTGCAACCATTGCAGATCCAGATCTTGCATATCTGTGCCATCTGATCTGGATCTGCACTGGTCTCATCTTGAAAAAAATAACCTAATGAATAAAAAAGTGAACAGTGTCGATCCTGATCAGGTGGCACAAATGTATCGGCTGATCTCGATCTGCACTGTTCGCCCATGCCAAAAAGGCTTATGTATGAAGGAGAGGGTTAACCAATCTTCTGTGAGTCTGTATAAGGTCATATACAGTGTGAAGCAACTTGATCCCATTGTTCATCATCATCGTATGTTCTCTCATTTTCTTACTGGGCATTCAAACAATGTATGTTTGTTTATCTTTTCATCTTGAGAACAGTTTTGAATAGACAGCGAGAAATGAGACTGTTTTTTTTATTTAGCATATAATTAATGTTAACAAAAGTGATATCTTTTTTTTTACCTGGCAAATGCTCATCATTTTGTATATTATGTAGTAAGTGTAAAGTCGGGCTGTGTATCCCAGGCACTTGATGAATACATACAGTGATATGAAGTTAGCAATAACACAATACTTCCCACAGCATTTACATCCCCTTGCACTGCCTTCGAACATTTATTTTCACAAAAGTTTATTAACATATTTTCTAAAGATCCAGTTTTTTTTAATTTTTAAACTTTAAAAATTATCACAAAAACAAAATACTCTGCTTGTTGCACATGTCACATGATATTTATCATAGTCATGTGATCATGTGATGGCAGAGGCAACTGTTACTGTAAGGGGAAGTAACCGCTGTGAGGAATTTACTGATACATACGTACTTACTTATTGCCGTACACTAAGTCTATGAATGTAACATAAAATACAAACTGACAAAATATCAAAAATTTTAAAATGTTTTAAGCATGTAATGATATAAAAACTGTCACAAATATTTTGAATGTTATTTATGAAAATATTTCATTGTCTGGTTTTAAGATAATAGCTATTGTATCTGACATTGTTCATTGTATGTGACTAGTCTAACATGTACAAAGATATTTTGAAAAATATGGAAATGGTTCCATCATTTGTATACATTTATGTTGATAATATATCATATCTAAAGTGATACAATGTGCTGATATAGCCCTTTACTCACTGACATATGACTGCTGTCCCATGACAAACAGTGTCGATCCAGATCAGTCAGCACATATGTGCCATCTGATCAGGATCTACACAGTCATCTTTTAGATTCCTGGGGTTATTCCTGTCCAAGAGGCGTGTAGATCCAGATCTGACTGTATGGATGTGCTGTCTGATCTGGATCTACCCTGGTGTTTAACCCATTCCTGTATATATAGGCATATTTACGCATGTGCGACCAGTGTAGATCCAGATCAACTGGCACATCTGTGCCGTCTGATCAGGATTTGCACTGGTCGCATTTTGGTCAGAAATAACCTAATCAATCAAAAAGCGAACAGTTTAGATCCTGATCAGATGGCACGGATGTGCCGGCTGATCTGGATCTAAACTGTTCGCCCTCGCAATAAAGGTGTGTCTGTACAGGAAAGGGTTAAAGGCATATACATGGAGTAAAGGGATAGACTTCATTGTTTCATGAAGCATCAAACCACTGATGTATCACTACAGGCCCAGTGTAAAGACTTCTACACAACAGTCATGTGACACCTCTCAACTAATCAGAACTGAGAGTTTTTGTAAGATATAGGGGGAAGATAAGCAGCTTTATTATAATTATAAAAATGTTGTTCTTGTTGAAATTTTATATGTTAAATATGGATGTTTGAATTACAGGGCATTGATTGACAGCATTGTTGTGATCTGGCATTGAATGGTGGGAATTAACTGTGATATAATGTTAAAAACTAGCATTGTATGAAAATGCCTCATTATTTAGATATATAAAACTATTAAACTTAAGTAACTGGATAAAAAAACAACATGGAACCTTGTTATTTACCATTTAAGAACTAAAGTGTATGATACAATTGGTCATTTACCCTTTACTCAATATATACGCCTTCTATCGCAAGGGCAAACAATGTAGATCCAGATCAGCTGGCACATCTGTGCCTTCTGATCAGGATCTGCTGTTTGATTTATTTGGTTATTTCTGGGTTGAAGGTTATAAAACTGAGTTTGGAAACCAGTCTCAAATCTCAAGCATCTGATTGGCTGAAATGGCGACTGGTCGCCATTTCAGCCAATTAGATGCTTGAGATTTGAGACTGGTTTCCATGCTCAGTTTTATAACCTTGGGCACTGGCCAAGATGTGACCTGTGCAAATACAGATTAGACAGCATGGATGTGCAGGCTGATCTGGATCAACACTGGTCGCACACACATAAAACACGTATATATGGAGGAAAGGGTTAATACAGTCATTTGATTCAGCTTGTCAAATTGGAGGCACAGGCGTTTGAAGTTTCATCAATGATGAGCACTTTTTGGTTTAGTGTCCTATGCAGTATCGTAGCTTAGCACCTATCAGTATTCGGTGCGTGGTTGTTTTCAGTAAACTGGAACTTTAGTTGGTTGGCAAAACCGAGCTTGCCAACCTGGCAATATCTTCAATATTGAATGTACGAGAATATTGAAAGTGAAAGGAGATGTTAATTAGATTCAAAACTTCAAATGCCTGTGGTGGAATGATTTTCACACCACAAGAAACCCTGTATGAATAACTGCTTTTAACCATTGTAGAAAATAAAGGCCATTTTAAATTATTGTTGATATACGTATATGTCCCTGTGCTATTTGTATGGATCAAAATCAAAATCAAAATATGTTGTTAAAAATACATCAATAGAAACATATTTTTATTGAGCTCAAAATGAAGTATATTATATTTGTGTTGAAGTTTAAAATGAGGGCCTGGAATGTATATGTATGTTACTGTTATTTACTGGTGTTAAGACATTGAACAGGTTCCAAGGTTCTAAAGCTGAGTTTGGAAACCAGTCTCAAATCTCAAGCATCTGATTGGCTGAAATGGCGACTGGTCGCCAATTCAGCCAATCAGATGCAGCTTGAGATTTGAGACTGGTTTCCATGCTCAGTTTTATAACCTTGGGCATAGGACATTATAGAGGATTCTACAATACTGTGAAGCGAAAGGAATAACGAATTAAAAAACTTTTTGTCTGTTTTATTTATAATTCAGACCTATTATAATGTGCAAAACTGTTTTGGAAACACCATATTTATTAGGTATTTGTTGACAGGTGGTCTTTCTAAAGAGATCTTGGTAGTCATAGAATGGTGATAAAATTAGGTTTTCTTTCCAAGGTTGTCTTGAAAATTGGTTTCCTTGTAATAAACAGCAAAACAACAGTTTGAGTATAATTGGTGTCTTTTGTCTTCCCCTTGCGGTTCCAGCAACTCGGAAGACTTTACCCATTAAGTTAATAGTATACATTAAAAGTGGCAGTCATCTACTAGAGAGATGAAACAAGACAAAGAGATCTTTATGTTTAATCCTGATAGCGACAATATTTAAATGGAAATGTCTAAACTACTCCTTAGTGTTTCCCACCCATCCATTACTGTTTCACTTCTAGGAAGTATAATATCAATGCATCAGTGATGCAAATACAATATCAGTATGTGTATTGGCGATTTACACTGCCAATTATACCACCAAGAAATCCAGGTTTCCTGCCTTTGAAGCTTTGTCTCTTCTATATATCTGATAGATAACTTGTATAAATATGTGTTAATAGTTTACAGTTCAAAGTTTAATGTACCCAGCTTAAAAGAAAGTCAGTAACCCTGACTATCCTTGAAAAACACAGTGGTCATGTATGAAATGAGAAGAATATCTGACATAATTATATAAGTCTCTTAATTTCAAATCACTCCAAGCCCATGTTATAAAATAACATTTCAACAAGTAATGTAAATAAAAAGTGTTAATGACGCAGATTTGAAAACGCCTGATAAGTTTCACCAATTATTGCTTAAATGAAATAGTACAGTGTAGCTTTTACATAACACGAATCATACCGTAAGTTGTTTTTATACATCACTAAAATGAAAAATGGCTACTCTGCCCCGATTCCACAATCGCACTGGGGCACTTGTTTCCCTCAGCAACGACAGTAGAACAGCGCTGAGGAATCATCCCACCCAGGAATTCAATAATGGAGTTGTTCTAAGTTCAATCCCATTAAAAGACGACCAGGTCTTTGAAGTGAAAATCGACAAAAAGGTCGGACATGTTTGATCACTGCAAAGCCAAATTTATGATGATAATTTAAATTGTATGAAACCCGTTTGTCAAGCAGTGTCAGTCTGTAGCTTAACATATTTTATGTGTAGTAGTGCCTGTACCAGGTATATGAGATTTGAAGACAAACCCTGATTTCTCCATAACTAGAAGACAACCTTCCCAAACATCAATATTTTAGGGTCTACACTGAAAAATCCCATAATATTTGTTTTGTTTTCACAAAGTGGAACCGTAATTAGTTTATTCACAATTTACTTTCAAATATCAAAAGAGATTGTATGACCATCCAGATTACTGACTGGACTGGGAATTGTGTTAGTCGTTTCGCCCTAGGCTAGATGTTTCCACCACACTTCTGTTCCTCCAGGATGTTTCCTCTCCCATTTATATATCAAATAAAAAAGAAGTTATGGCCCATAAATTGCTGGTATTTGACCAAATTAACACTTAACACTCAAACTTGGAAATAGTTCTAATTTTAATTGATCAATAAGCGGGCATAATTGTATTTTGAAAACTAGAATTGGACTAAATTCCATTGGATATATCAAGTTTAGCAGACCCAACAAAGAAGGTTACAGTACAGCTTGGGTGTCTTTTACATTTTTCACCCGTTAACCGCATTAATAAATCAGTCCGGGTGGAAATTCACCGCGAATATGTCCTTCCGACGCGGAGATTTTCGGGTGATTTGCCGTGATTCGCGGCGATAATTCTGCAGTCATTCTCGCTCTTCTCGTGTTCATCGTCAGCATTTTAGCTTCAGGGTCGATCGCGGGGGATCGCGGTGAAAATCTTTTGATAAAGGAGTGTATTAAAATGTATTTTTTTAATGTAAAACATTCTCTGTAACCAATTTGAATGTAACACTGTATCAAAATAATGTAAAAATTTTAGTCGCGTAATCGGACGTGCCAATTTGTCAGTATCAAACAAAAAAAAAATTTTCTTTGCGTATCTTCTGTGAAAATATCGAGTTTCTTAATAAATGTAATAACTTTTTAATATAACAGAGCTTGATTTTATCACCGACTCCCGATTTTTGCAAACTGACATGAATTAATCAATAACTATTTTGAAAGTGCTTACCTGTCAACGTAAGAAGCTTGGAGTTAATTAATCCATATAAAACACCAATTATCAACAGCTTAGTTGATTCCCAAACAAAAATGAAACACTAGTCAACGACAAATCAACTCTTGTCAATGAATGAACATTTTGAATGTAATGAGTAAGTCGTGAACACAAACATTGTTTATTTAAATAACATTTGTGAAAGGCATATGCTATTAATTTCCAGCATGTTTTGATTTTACAAGGCATGTTTTGATTATACAATGTACAACTCTAATTTGTTTTTAGCAATTTTAATTTTTTTGTTGAGAGTTGACACATGATTGAATCTGTTAAGAATAAAAAACGCCGACGTTTAATCAATATTTTTTTTTACCCAACACGGCACCTTTGATCTAGGAAAATCAGTATTACTCATCGGTGTTCTTTTTGAAGTGAATAAACAGAAGTGATGATGAAATATACAATGCTGATCACATGTGTTCAAACAGGTGTTGATTGCTCATAAATGAAAATGTTTTAGGAAGGGATTGGGGAAAAATACTGACGAGATGGATTTTATACATGTAGCTAATGTACTTGGCTGTTATATTTTCACCGTTATTTATTTTCTTAACATGTTCGAAGTACTTAAGAAAAAGAATATTATATATTTATCTTTCATCAAAATAACAACTAAGGAAACGATAAGATAAGAACGACACAATTTTAATTCACTTTTCTCTCTCGATAATGATCTATTATGTCCAGTTTTCTGTGTGTTTCAATCGCAATTATACTCGTATTTTAAATGACATTGAATTCTGATCTGAGGCGTAAATACTCTACTTGTCAATGAATTCTTATAATTTGTCGTAAAATAATTACCAATTTAATAACTGTTGTTCACTTTCTGCAATGACCATGACAACATTCCACTTAGAAGCATAATATTAATAGGCAGCAATTTACGGGGTAAGAACAAAGGTGTTTATGTCAACACGGAAGGTGTGGAAAACTCCAGTGTTTCAAATAATGGACAATATATTTATGCATTGATCAAGTTTCAGATCTTTTCTCTGATATGAAAATACGAACAACATATTTCTTTTTAAATAAATAAATTCGGAAGAATGTCTTTAAATCACCGGTAAATCTTCACCGCTGATAAATCGCGGCAAATCACCGTGATTTTCTTGTCAGGTGATCGCAGTGGCAAGATCGACGATCACCCGTGATCACCCGAAAAAAATTGAATGTCGCGCTGACAGTGAAACGCGGCGATGAGTAAAAAATGTAAAAGACACCCGAGCTGTACTGTAAGAGCAGTGCTTGTGAGAAAATTCTGGTAAGTTGTCCGCTTAACTAGATTCTACCCAATTTGAAAATTTGCCTGATTGCTGCTGTCTGGTGAAACATCCTTTCAATGGCGTTAGTTCAGTTGATTTCAATATATTCACTAAATATTAGAATATTTGTGAGCTTAATATTAATGTTGGGTCAACTTGATAACCAGCCAGAATGCTCAGTTCACTCTGGAATTGTGAACCATTATAATTAATTGACAAAATAAGAAAATGTCAGCTGGATAAGTTTGCTGTCTGTCTTGGAAAGCTGTCATTTACTTCTGAAATCGGAATGTTGTAGCTAAAAGTATTTGCCAAGTTAAGTTATAAGCCTGATTGTTCAGTCACTCTGGAGTTATGGTCCTTCAGTTGCTAAATATTTAATCCGATTTACGATGTCCGCTCTCAGATAGGTTTATATTGTGGCAGTATGGCACACTTGTTTTATTTACTTTACTAGAAATTTGAATGAACTTAGGGTAGTAGATAATTTTGAATTTCAATTTGATTCTAAGTCTTTTCATTTCCTGGTTAATTTCTAAGAAGTGTGAACACTGCTCAAACCAGGGTACAGATGGTGTCATTTACATGCATATTAAAACAGTACTATAATTATTAGAATAGCATGTTAGAGAACTATTTTTTATTTAGAAACCTTGATAAATAACTTAGAAATATTATTAAATTATCAGGTGAATTCCTGGAGTGGCTCTATAGAGATTGGAGTGACAACATGTGACCCAGACAATCTCAATTTCCCCATCAGCGCTACTGGTTTTCGAGATGGTACCTGGGTTATGTCAGGTAGCTCGGTCCTCAAAGATGGCCATTCTATGATAGAGGAGTATGGCTGTGACCTGGACCAGCTGTCTGAGGGCGATGTGGTCGGGGTAATGAGATCATCTACTGGAGAGTTGCATTTTTTCGTGAACGGTGTGGACCAGGGGTCAGCAGCCACGGACATTCCACCGAATGTCTATGCTGTGATTGACATGTACGGGAAGTGTGCTCAGGTGTCCATCATTGAGTCATCAGATAACAGAGTCAGTGGTGAGTAGATGATAAGGATAATTTTAGTTTGACATTCAGACAAACTAAGCAAATCCCTGAACCTTACCTGCATAGACACACCTTTATGGCATGACTCAACAGTTTAGATCCAGATCACCTGGCACATTCGTGCCTTCTGATCAGGATCAGATAACAGAGTCAGTGGTGAGTAGATGATAGAGATAATTTTAGTTTGACATTCAAACAAACTAAGCAAATCCCTGATAGCTGTTGATTCTTTAAAAAGATAACCTCAGCTAAAAATGCCAAAATATCATTCATTGGAGACTCCTTTTTCCGCAACATTCAGTTGTTTCTTATTCAGTCACTAAAGGCAAAATACTGTAAAGGAATTCAGATTGTAACTATGATATACTTGCATATTGTATTTCGTATTATAAAATTTTCAATGTAGGTGAATGTATGTCTGAATTTGCGCTATTGTACATGTACATAATGAGTTGATTTGATTACACAGGGTCTCGAAATGTTGGTGTTAGGAGAGCCCTTAACCATGGTAACTACGATGTTGTAAACTGCATCCAACATGTAGCCAAGTTCTCCAGCAGTATATTAACCCTTTCCTCCATATATACGCCATAAAGGCGTGGGTGAAGTGTAGATCCAGATCAGCCGGCACATCCATAGTGTCTGGTCAGATTCTACACTGTTCACTTTTAGATTTATTTAGTTACATCTGACAAGATGGGACCTTTGCAGATTGAGCTCAGACGGCACTAACGTGCTGGCTGATCAGGATCTACACTATCGCACATGCAATATTATGAATATATATGGAGTCAAGGGTAATATAGAATGCTTATGCTTTATTTTTCTTTTCAAAGCTACAATTATATAGTAGTTACCTGAGCTGAACACAGTACATGTAGTTCCACTGTTAACCTTCAAGCACATTTAAGTAATTAGTACCTGCTTGCCTCACACAAGTTATAATTTTGCCTCAGATTTTCTGAAAGAGTTGTGCGGCAGTCTTTGAAATGCAATTTTGAAGTCGCTGCCATCTGTAGTTACACAATATACTCCTGTATGTGTACCTAATAAATGTTCTTGTCCAAAACCTTAATATTTCAATATTTGACTTTATTGTGTCGCCTGTGATAGCTGGTAGACACATAGCGATCATATTGTCCGGTAATCCTCAGCTTTAACATGAAACTTTATGTTGCCAATAACTTTGAAAGTTCTTGTCATATTACCTTAATACATGAAATATAATATCTGCATCAACAAAACCATTGGTGACAACAAGAATGATAATTCCTCTTTCACTATATTTTAGTGATGCCCTTTTTTAAATGCAATTTTAAGTGACACATGTGTTCCAAGGAAGTCCAAAATCTAGTTGTTTATTTATAAATTATGAGAATCCAGATTTTTGTATTAGTACATGTATTTACTGCTAGTCAGACCAAAAAAAAAGTAGAAAAACTTAAACAGCAGGCAGTCGGCCATATTTTCATTTCAAAGACTGTTCTGGAAAGTGTATTTCAATATTTCTGTGCATTACTGCAACTGTAATTTCCCACTGCCCACCTTCTCAATCAGAACAGTCAACCTCAACTTTACTTTTTTTCTAAACAGATTGTTTGGAAGACAGAAAGTATTGTTTTCTGAAGTGGGACATCTTGTTTGTAAAACTGCAGATGGTTGGATTTGTAATTGTCCAGCCTGTTATAGGCAATTTAAATTTAAGAAAGTCATGTGGTTTAGGCTTAGGAGAAATAGTATCCCAGATCCTAGTAAAAGGATACTCAGCTCCTTTTACTAGCCATTGAGAGCTGTTCACTATTTTTTTTATAAAACATGTTGATAACTGTGGTAACTGCTACTGAATATTGTACAAGTTCTAACTTTCCTGAAATCACACTTTTGCCTTGTGTTCTTTTTACTTGAAACAGAGAGGGGTTTCAGCAGCTTGTATATGTCTGTATTATATTATGTATTTTGTTAAGTGCAGCTGTATGATTGAAAACAAAATATCGATGTAGTTGTTATCATTTATGTTTGTTTTGATTTCTTGTGAAGTCAAATTACATTACTTTGTTATGTGTATTATGCCTTATTTCAGAAAATACTCGTAGAACCACTTTGAAATGTAAAAGTACTACTGCAATCGATGTCTTACAAGTGTTAATGGCAATAAAAATCTCGCATTATTGTTTCTGCAAACGACATATGATCTGCTTATTACAATATAATCTATAATGGTAACTAATAACAAATGCGGTTTATGACTTTTGGATCTTTGTTATAACTCTGTGGCTCTTAAGTTGATTATTTGCAATATAGTTTGTTGTTTTGAAGCCACAGACATCCCCTAAAAGCTGAAATAATCTGCAAAAGCACTTGAATAATATATATCTTTACTCATACTGGATTTATCCTGTGTGCGAACGGTGTAGATTCAGCTCAACCAGCACATCTGTGCTGTCAGATCAGGGCTGAAGGTTATAAAGCTGAGTTTGGAAACCAGTCTCAAATCTCAAGCATCTGATTGGCTGAAATGGCGACTGGTCGCCTTTTCAGCCAATCAGATGCTTGAGATTTGAGACTGGTTTCCATGCTCAGTTTTATAACCTTGGGCACAGGATCTACACTGTCTGCTTCCAGCGTTTTTTTCCCCATGTGGGAAAGGGTCCTCTTCCCCTACAGTTGGGATATTTTTGCATCTTAAAATATTGAAATTGGGGAAAAAAATTAGTCGCAAAATAAGCGCAATTGGGATTGTTTCATAATTAATGTAAATTCAAACTAGGGGTGAAATGAATCTGCATTTGAAATTATAACCAAAGGGAGGGGGGCTGTTTGTATGGTATGTTTTCTTTACAATGTGCGACATTTCTTGCAAAAAACTCATTTGTCAATAGGGGAACGGCATTGTTTGTTGTTCGAAACAGTAGTTTTTGGGATTGGGAAAGGTCCCCTGATTGAATTCGGAAGACTCCTGTCAGCTTTGGGAATAGTACCCTTTTGGGGAGGAAGTTAAAGAAGGAAAAAAACGCTGGCTTCTCTGTTAGAAAGAACCTAATGAATCTAAAAGTAGATCCAGATTAGACTATGCTGTTGGCCCATAACAACCATAACCCATGGAGTTAAAGGTTATCCCATTGTAATGTCTTTAAAATAGAGGGAACAATGTTTTGATTTCACTTATATACTATCACTTATTGAAATGAATAATATTTTATTTATTTATTAATGTGTTTATAGCGATCAAAATTTTTAAGTGTAATAATTTTTGTTTCTTGTTATGACAGCTTCCAATGTGACACCGAGTGAAGTGGCACATCAGTTGGCCAACGAATTCTTAGCGCAACTTTCGAGTCAGATTGTGAACGACATCACACGTACCACAGAGGCTCTCACATTGGCCGAGGAAACAATTCTCTCCAACGAGAGGCTCACGTTTCACGAGCGATGTGGCAGTCTGGTGAAGCTGAGTAACGGACGACGGACGGGAGAGAGGCGGCGACCCCTGGATGAGTTTAACAATGGGGTGGTGATGACAAACAGACCACTTAAAGATGATGAACTATTTGAGGTAAATACTTCAGTTGATTGTGTCGAAATCCTGTCTTTTGTTGATTTGATTGATAATCCTGACAGGAATTGTGATCTATGAATTCAGTAATCAAAATTATTGATGAAAAATTGATTTGTTCACACAAACTGATGATGTCACTTGTCACCTTAATATGGCTTCCAGGGCCCAAGATAATAAAACTGAGACCAATCCCAAATCTCATACATCTGATAGGCTGAAATGTCAACTGGTCACCATCTTACTTCTTAGCCAGTAAGATGTTAGATGCTTAGAGACTGTCTCCAGATTAAGTTTTATGATCTTGGGCTCTGCATAAAATGAGAACAATATTGATTTGACAGTACCTCCCAGTGATTCAGATTGGCGTCAGCCATCGGAGAATCGCCGATAAAATTCTCTAATGGCCGATAAAAAAATGATCTCTAAGACAAATGGGCCGATAAAAAATCCATTCTCAGGACTAATTGGCCGATGGTTTTTGCAATAATTACGACAACGCTAAAACGCTTCGCCCCTTGAGTACGAAATTGGTACGAAATGACAAACAAGCGTGATCTGAGTCACCTAAACGCTGTAAAAATTTATAACCTACACACACCGGCTACTACGTCACGCTACAATTCCAGTATCCAATATCTGTAAGGGGCGATCACTGCCGATGTTAACCACGTGTATTTCGTTTGCCCAGACGCTGAGATAAAACATATAACACCAATGTGGAGCATGATTTTATTAGTCACTCGCCGACTTTTTCAAACTGACATGAATTAATCAATAGCTTAATTGACAGTGCTTACCTGTATGGGGCTAATTAATCCATTGTCTGGGGCATATTAATCCATATTAAACACCAATTTTCAACAGCTTTGTTGACTGCCTAACAAATATCATATGACACGCTACTCGACGACAAATCAACTCTTCTATGAGCATTTTAATTGTGATGCTCGTTTATAAAAAATATTTGTGGCAGGCAATTGGTATAATTTCCAGCATGTTTTGATTATATACAACCCTACTTTTTTCAATTGATCTTCAATTTTTGGCTGAGTGTTGACAAATGAGTCAATCTTTTATAAATCAAAAACACCGTCGTATGATCACATTTTTCTTTACTCAGCCCGAAACCTTTGATCTCCAAAAAATCAATACTACTCGTCGGTGTTGTTTTTTGATGTGAATAAACAGCAGTGACCATGAAATATACAACGCTGATCACACAGGTGTTCAAACAGGTGTAGATTGCTCTTAAATAAATAAAGATGTTTTAGGAAGGGATTGGAAAAAAGCTGAAGATGGAATTTATACATGTAGCTATTGGTCTATTATATTTATACCCCCGTATACGAAGTATAGGGGGTATATAGCAGTGGCGGATCCAGGGGGGTTCGGGGGGTTCGGATGAACCCCCCTAATTTCCGTAAATTTTTGCGTCCAGGGTGGTTCGAGATTCGAAGTTTGTAGGTATGAATCAATATGACTGATTTCCAGAAAGAAATCGATGACCAAATGGTGCTAAATGTACTGTATGTTTTTGCAAAGTCTCTGGTCACGGGCATTAAATTTTGATAAATCACAGAAAAGGCGACCTTTTGCAACTTCTAAAATAACATTCAAAGTGAGAGTCAGGGCTATAAAATGTATCATTAATTTCAAGTGCTAATATTCGCAATATAAGAAAAAAAACAAATAAATAAAGTTTGAATAAAAAAAGTTATCCCCCAAAATATTCCAGGCGCGCCCAGGAGCACGTGCGTATATTAAACATGGTCGTTACTGGATTTCAGCGCCAAAAATCATTACACAATAGTTTCTGCTTACATCAGATTCTTTCATAAAAGTGCATCTGTGTGGACTGAATTTCGTGCCGTTCATGAAAATAAAGCATTTGAAAGTCGAAATACTGGTACCGTAACTTTCAGGGGTTCCACTAGCGACTGAATCTCAAGGGTCATTTTAGTATCTTTTTTAGTGAATTCAGACCATTTATGTCCAAAGTACCACCCATTTAAGGAAAACAAAGACCTTTCAGCTAAAATCATGGGGTCATAATGAGGGATTTTGAAAATATCAATATTCAAATAGTCATCTCCCGGGTCAAATGGAACCCCTGACTTTATATCCTACGAAGATTTATCGTTGCCGCTCCGTTTTTCCAAATTACTTCTAATTAAAAACAATATGATTTTATTTCGAGACATTTTATTCTTTATTCAACATTTGCATATTTTACATTTATTAAAACAATATATTTTGTTAATTCTGACAATTTATGACTTGCCAATGATGGAAGCAGAGCAGATTATTCGTCGAGTTTTGTGATACCTAGAGGGGATGATTCTTGATATTCTAAAGAAGTTAAGCTGTTTAAATACATGTTTATTAAAAACTTCAGTAACTAATTTCTTTACTTTAATTAAGATTTTCAACGTTCAACATCAACAACAATGAATAAAACCGACTTTAAAAGTTTTGATTTCACCACTACTGTTCACAGGGAAATAGTTAAATTAAAATACAAAATAGAAGTCCAAATCATGCTATAAAATACCCCAGAATGCAGGATTTAGCATATAGATTTTCAAAACTTTCCGAGGGAGCAGGCCCCAGACCTCTAGATTTGATAGGCATCTTACAAATTTATTTGGGCCTCTTACAAATTTTATTTATCGAGAATCATGGACGTGTCCGAGGGGCTGATGTTCAAGCTCCGTACAAATTACCAATTAACGCTGTTAAAAAATATGATTCGCTGAGTTGAACCCCCCTCACTGAAATCCTGGATCCGCCCCTGTATAGGAGTCATCATCCGGTCGGTTGGTTGGTTGGTTGGTTGGTTGGTTGGGCGGTCTGTCTGTGGCACTTACAGCGTCAACAGTTTTCAAGATATTGACTTGAAACTTTAACCATATGTTCGTGACGACATTTGCGCGAACTATTTTTTTTCTCATGTGGATCAGTCCGTTATTTTTCGGAGGGGAGCACGATTTAACAAAATCTTGTGACACGAACTACTTCTACAGTTTTTAAGATATTGACTTGAAACTTGATACACATGTTCGGCAAGAAGTGTAGATGTGCGTGACATATTTTTCGTGTGGATTAGTCCATTATTTTTTGCAGGGGACATGATTTAACAAAATCGTGTTATGCAAACTTCTAAATCTTGTGATGCGAACTACTTCTACAGTTTTTAAGATATTGACTTGAAACTTGATACATATGTTTGGCATGAAGTGTAGATGTGCGTGACATATTTTTCGTGTGGATCAGTCCATTATTTTTCGGAGGGGAGCATGATTCAACAAAATCTTGTGACGCGAACTACTTCTACAGTTTTTAAGATATTGACTTGAAACTTGATACACATGTTCGCCATGAAGTGTAGATGTGCGTGACATATTTTTCATCTGGATTAGTCCATTATTTTTTGCAGGGGAGCACGATTTAACAAAATCTTGTGACGCAAACGACTATAACAGTTTTTAAGATATTGACTTAAAACTTGATACACATGTTCGGCATGAAGTGTAGATGTGCGTGACATATTTTTCATCTGGATTAGTCCATTATTTTTTGCAGGGGACATGATTTAACAAAATCGTGTTATGCAAACTTCTAAATCTTGTGATGCGAACTACTTCTACAGTTTTTAAGATATTGACTTGAAACTTGATACATATGTTCGGCATGAAGTGTAGATATGTGTGACATATTTTTCGTGTGGATCAGTCCATTATTTTTCGGGGGGGGGGGGGAGCATGATTCAACAAAATCTTGTGACGCGAACTACTTCTACAGTTTTTAAGATATTGACTTGAAACTTGATACACATGTTCGCCATGAAGTGTAAATGTGCGTGACATATTTTTCATCTGGATTAGTCCATTATTTTTTGCAGGGGAGCACGATTTAACAAAATCTTGTGACGCAAACTTCTTCTACAGTTTTTAAGATATTGACTTAAAACTTGATACACATGTTCGGCATGAAGTGTAGATTTGCGTGACATATTTTTCATCTGGATTAGTCCATTATTTTTTGCAGGGGAGCACGATTTAACAAAATCTTGTGACGCAAACTACTATTACAGTTTTTAAGATATTGACTTGAAACTTGATACACATGTTCGGCATGAAGTGTAGATGTGCATGACATTTTTTCATCTGGATTAGTCTATTATTTTTTGCAGGGGACATGATTTAAAAAAAATCATGTTATGCAAACTTCTACACTTACTACGGCAACAGTTTTCAAGATATCGACTTGAAACTTTAAACATAATGTTCTTGGAACATTTGCGCAAAATTTTTTTCTTTCATGTAGATCAGTCCATTATTTTTCGGAGGGGAGCACGATTTAACAAAATCTTGTGACGCGAATTACTTCTACAGTTTTTATGATATTGACTTGAAACTTGATACATATGTTCGGCATGAAGTGTAGATGTGCGTGACATATTTTTTGTGTGTATCAGTCCATTATTTTTTGCAGGGGACATGATTTAACAAAATCGTGTTATGCAAACTTCTACAGTTTTCAAAATATCGACTTGAAACTGAAATCATATGTTCTGCATGAAGTGCGCATGTTAGTGACATATTTCTTATGGATCAGTCCATTTTTGGTTTGAGGGGAGCATTATTTAACAAAATCTTATGACACAAACTACTTCTTCAGTTTTCAAACTTTTAACATACGTTCGTGATTAGATTTGCATGACATATTTTTTTTCATTTGGATCAGTCCATTATTTTTTAGAAGGGGAGCACGATTCAACAAAACCTTCTGACGTCAACTACTTTTACAGTTTTGTTTACATCCGGTGAAAACCCAAGTTGCTAGTTTTAAACACAACTTTTGCAGCAAATTTTCAGGATTTCAATTATTTTTCAACTTTCACCCATGAAAGATGCAAACATCATTTCTGTATACTCTGACAAAGCAGTATTGCGGGGGTATTAATCACCTTCAGTGATAGCTCTAGTTTTGATGGTTATTAATTTTCTCATAGAACTTAGTAAACATATTTATTATCAATTTAGTGCGAATTACACGTTGATACAAGCGACAGATTTCTGCATGAAATAAGCGGCTCAAAAGTTTGTTTACTAATCTGAAAATGAAAGTACAATGATTTTTCAACGATCTGAATCTCACAAGCCTGTCGGGCTGGTAAATTGGGAATTTTTACAAGCCCCAGAGAAAATCTACTAGTTTTTTGCTGTCGGGCTAGCGCTAATTTCGACCACTGTAGACTCTGTAAATGTTATCATAAGTCAAGAAGTGTTTGTCTTATCAATATTTAATAAAATAAGTGTCCTAATGTTTTTGAGGTATTTAGGACAACATGGCCAAAGAAAAAATAGGTATTTATGACACCTGTCCTTGATATCTGATTTCCAATCTGAATCACTGCCTCCACAATCAGTGGACCAATTTGAAAACAAGTTTTAGGTTCTGTGGTCAGTTTAAAAATATTATGCAACTAACAATGATTCCTATATTCCAGACTACCTCTTTAATATTTGAATTGTTATTTCAGATTCGCTTGGATAGATTGGTTGACAAATGGTCTGGGTCCATAGAAGTTGGTATCACCACACACAATCCAAGTGCAATCGACTTTCCCGCCACCATGACCAACATGAGATCTGGTAAGGGCTGATTCATGCGATCTCGGTCTAGTCAAACATCAGGTCGATGGGGCTAGGACACCGATTCGATTAACTACTACTGTAGTAGCAGTGATATTTGTGCTGGAGGAGCTTTTGCGCTGAAATTACTAATGACAGTTCCTTGCTGGCGTTTCACACAATTTTATTATAACTATATGAGAAGAATAATGACAGGCTAAAACTATCTGAGGTTTTGAGCTTGTGCCTTTCATTAGCGCCAAAAACCTGAGTGGATGTCGTCTTTAGAATAACCACATCAGTTTATGCTAAAATATAAATATTTCAGGAACAATAATGATGAGTGGATGTGGTATTCTAACAAACGGGAAAGGTACACGTAGAGAGTATGGACAGTATAATCTTGACGCCCTTGCTGTAAGTATTCTGCAAAATTTGCTATGGTTTCAGAAGCCAGAACTTGAGTTGTGTTTGTGATATATAGGGAGATTGTTTATTGTGCAATGAGAATTCTTAAAAGCTGATGTTTATGGAGTAATGATGACAAGTATTTTCATTTGGTGAAGATTTTGCATTTTTCTACTGTATTTCTTGACATGCCTGTTTGACAGGTCTCTGATAGTGCAGATATACAAGATACATGACTTGCATGATCTTAGAGCTGTCAATTCACCGTTCAGGGTAAAAACCTTCCATATGTCAGTTGCGGTTTATACTATTTGCTCTTGAAACTATTATATAGTTACACTGCGAACTCTTTATAACGCGCTTCGTTTAATTCCCCGCTCCATTATAACGCGGTCGTACCGTGGATCCCCTATTTTTTTTCTAAGTCCATTTTTTACCATGAAACGGCAAAAAATCGAAACCGGAAGTCACAATTGTAACATGTACACAAATGACGCACACATTTTTCCCTAAAACAACCGTGTTTTAACACCTTTCCCAGTGACAGATAACAGCCCGGGGCAAACTTGTGAACACATACTTACTGTTTAATTTTATCATTGATCCATTACTAAATTCGATTGTCCCTTTAATTATCACATAATCCGCACAATTCAGAAAGAAACAGAAAATTATTCCCAGTCATGTTTTAAAACCTGTCGGTAGTTCATTGATGTACATTTTGCTTTGATCCGCCTTCCTGTTTATTTCATGGAGGTTGCATTTTTTTACTATGGAGGTAAACAGCGATAATATCTGTCAATGAAATGCGACTTCAAAGAAAAATGTCGGCTCGTATCGAGACTGTGATGTTTTGTCGGCTCTGCTATGAAATCGTTTGATCTACAAGAAGTGTGTACATGACATTTGTCATTTTTTTTAGCTGGTTTAAGTTGGTTGATGATGCAACAATACTGAAATATTACACTGGAGATAAAATTAGGATGTAATTTATAAATTATGGAATATGTTCGCAATGGTTAGTGTTTTAATATTTATTTTACATTTACGTTCGTAAATGTTAGAGTTTGTGTCATAAAATAATTAAAATTTCTGCAAGCATCTAAACAAACTAGATATACGGTCTTTAATTCTATTACAATAATTTAAGGCCTATACGATTTCGATCTTGGTGTTATTAGTCAGTCTCTTGCCGTTTTGCTTTTTTTATTTGAAATTTGGTAATTGTGTGTCTTGTAAGAAATATTATTTGTTGAGTACAGTGTGGGGAATCATGACGTTACGTAGAATTATGCATAATCTCTTTAGTTGTGTATTAGGTTGTATATTTGCGCGGGAAAATCGGGTCATGTATTTTTCGCGGGAAAATCGGGACATGTATTTTGCGCTGGAAAATATAACGCGGATTCACTTATTAACGCGGTCGGGATTATGGACCCGCTATACCGCGTTATAAAGAGGTCGCAGTGTATTTGGTTTCTTGACTGGGTGTTTGAGGATATATTGCCGGTCTGGATGTCAATTACCTGAGCTCACATACCCTTTCAAGAAACCAAATAATTGTTTTATTATGCTGCAAAGAATTTTCCAGGCAAAACATAATAAGAAAACATTAATTTTTCATTTATTTAGCTAATTTATTTCGAACGGCACATTTCCCGGTTGAGATCCTCAAAATCACCTGTATGACGTCACTTAATTACTTGCATGACGTCACTTCAATATAACATCAATTTGTATGTTGGTTCGATATTTATTTTAAAAAATTAAGATTAATTGTATTGTTTTCACTTTAAAAACATTACACAATTATTCCCAGTCAAGATTTAAATAATCCCTCATTACAAATTAGGAGATCGGCATAATTACATGCATTATTTTCCGAAATTAAAAACAAAATGGCGGACGACAACAAAAGGTGTGAGGCCAGAGGGGGATTTTAAGGATATGCATTCGTATTTACAGCTGATCTGTAAATACGACTTACATCAATGGCAAATTATCCAATCAAATTCAAGGAAATTTCTTTGCAGTATAATAAATAAATTATAATGCCTATCATTGACTTGTATAGAGTAAATTTTCGGCGAAATTTTAGATTAATCAGTTAATTTAAAGATCTTTTGAGTGAATTTTACTCCATTTGTAACACTATAACAATTTTGTTCATGTGTATGTTGACTGTAAGAATATTACTTTGTTTACAGGTCTTCTGAAGTTCATATTATATATTGTCATATTTGAAACAACTTAATATTTTCATACATGATACATGACCAGACACCTATGAACCGTGAGTATAGATAATAATTAATCATGTTGGTGTAAGCCCTTTCCTCCATAGACACACTGTAATTGCATGGGCGAACAGTTTAGATCCAAATCAGCCAGCACATCTGTGTCGTCTGATCAGGATCTAAACTTTTCGCTTTTTGATTCATTAGGTTATTGCTGACCATAGTTCGACCAGTGCAGATCCTGATCAGATGGCATGGAAAATGTATGTATATGGAGGAAAGGGTTAAGTAACCTATTTTATGCATTTCTTACAGGAAGGGGATAGGATAGGTCTGATCAGGAAGTCAGATGGAAGTCTACACTACTTCATTAATGGTGTAGACCAGGGTATGGCATCTAACTCCTGTCCAGCCACAGTGTGGGGTGTGGTAGACCTGTATGGTATGGCAGTCAAGGTGACCATTCTAGACAGAAATGACCCAAACTATCATCACATGGTGAATAGTCGAGGATCTGAGAGACAACGAGCTCCGAGACAGTTCACAGATCTCTATGATGAGGAGACTAGTGCAGGTAAAGGGAGATCACTCATGCTTAACCCATGTTACCACAATATATAAATGAAAGAAACCAGATATTATAACATACACAATTTAGTAAGCATCATAGTCAGGGTTTATTTTCTTAACATACTTACGCCAATAGTTGGCATCCTCCCCTGGAAAAAATTTTCCCAAAGAAAATCACTTTCCCCCTTGTAAAGTGATAATTTTATCACAAAAATACGAATCATCAGGTGAAACACACATTCAAAACTGTGCCGGGCATTTATATTTATCCCAAGAATTTTATATCCCTTATTTTCCGGCATGTTCATTGAAGATCAAATTTATGATGTGACTCACAACTACAAATTATAAAAATTAATTATCGCAACATTTAAAAGTCAATGTACCTTGTAATTTTATAATCATTTATCATTGTGCATTGCGTGTTATATTATCAGGTGCGGATCAATAAGGGGTTCATTGAGGACCTTCCTTTTGAGCAGCAATATTAAATTTTCAAGGGGAATTTAGCAATTAAGTTGGTAATTATCAATAACTACCCAAGCACTGCCATAAACAAACCACCTTTCTGGAAATCTTGCATCTAAAATGACTATGATTCTAAGCAGTCAATAAATAGATATATTTTAAGCAGGCTCCGATAGTGAGCAAGTATAAATGAACTTACTCTTGAAGTGTTAAAGAACAGATAACAAATATATTGTGTCATAGAAAATTTTATGAATTGATCACTGTTTTGTCTTTAATATGAGTTAGATCCTTAGGTTTGAACAAAGTGTTGTTGTTGTTTTCAGAAGAGGAAGTGGAAAGGTTGACATTCCATACACGCTGTGGCACCCACGCTGCTGTTGTCAACAATGGTAGAACAGCACATAGACCAAAGTACGGGTAACTTTTGACATTCTGTTTACAAGTTCCGAAAATTTCGAGCTTTTCAATCCAAATATATAGCTGTAAAGAAATATTTTGGAATCACTTTATTTAGATGTGTTGAATTTTGGCTGTTTACAGCCTACAAAAATGCTTTATATTGTTAGTCATACCTACTTACTTCATGTTGTAATTTATACCTGTTGACTTCATGTTAATATTCATACCTACTTACTTTATTTGGTAAGTCATACCTACTTTCTTCATGTTATTTCAGTGCGCTGGATGATTTCAACAATGGAGTAGTCCTAACAAACAGATTTGTCCGTCCAAATGAAGTGTTTGAAGTCAGGATTGACAAGATGGTTGACAAATGGGCTGGCTCTATCGAGATTGGTTTAACATTACATACACCAGAGAGCCTCGAGTTCCCATCAACCATGACAAACATCCGCTCGGGAACGTGGATGATGACTGGAAATGGGGTTATGTACAATGGGACAACTGTTATGGATGATTACGGGCAAAATTTGGATAGGTTAAAGGTTGGTATAATTGTTAGAAAATGTTTGTTTCAGCAAAATCTGTTAAATTTCATTCGTTCATGCTATTCAGAAAAAACAGAAAGTTTGCATTGATACCATAAAAATCAGAAGTCACTTATTTTTGTTTGATTGCTAAAATATTTAAACTCTAATAAAATCTTGATAGAAAACTGATATCTGTGCTATGTTTTTTTTTCTCTACAACGTGAACCTCTGGTGATATGCCTAGCTTGCTATACATTTTAAATCCAAAATTAAACCATTTTAGGGTTCTTCTGCTTAAGTACACAGTGATTGCATTTTCTTAGTGGATGTATTTAAACTGTGCAATTTAACAGACATAATTAACATGTGTCTCAACAGTGTTATATATTTACAGGCTGGTGACCGAGTGGGTGTAGTTAGGAAGGAAACTGGCACAGTGCATTTCTTTGTGAACGGTATAGACCAGGGTGCTGCTGCCAGCAATGTTCCAGAGAATGTGTACGGTGTGATAGATCTGTATGGTCAGGCTGCACAAGCTACCATTGTTGACCAGCTGGGTATGTTCTTTATTTATGTTGTCTGGTTCTTTGTGCAGTGTTGTGGTGGTAAAAGTATCTTCTCCAGTCATTTGTGTTATAAAGTTTTTGTAAGTCGTGTAACTTGATATTAATTAAAATGTATTTAAAGTGGATATATTTCAGGGATTCTTTTTTGTTTGTCAATATCACAATACATGTACTAGTAAACTACTACTGTTCTCAATTCACTAATGGAGATGGACGTGTAGGAAGTAAAATGATCTTGACGTCTTTGTAACGCTTTGCAAAGAAGAAATAGAAATACAGATTTAAAGAAAACATCAGTGAAAAAAGAATCATCTATTTCCATACTGTGAACAATTTGGAAAATTCCAGAATTTAAATTATTCCATAAATCAAACAGTTGGTTATTCATCAGCTTATGATAACATAAGAACTGGTGTTAATGTTTCAGATTCATTAAGCAGTCCAGACATGGAATATTCCAGCCTAACTGATACAGACATGCTAATGTTTCATCACATACACGGCAGTAACTCTGCCATCACTAACGGAGGTCGTACTGCGATACGGCCCAGTGCGACAGGAGAGTTTAATGATGCTATAGTAATGAGTAACCGGCCACTGAGAGATAATGAGCTGTTTGAAGTGATCATTGAGAAAATGGTGGACCGGTGGTCCGGATCCATTGAAGCAGGTGGGTTGAGTGCTGTGGCTTGGATAAAATACCTGCACTGCAGTTTGTGCTCTAGGATAAATTTGTGCTTCCAAAGATGTATCATGTTTAAAGTCTGCTGGATTTCACAATCTGGGGATTTTATATTAAAATTTTGCATAAATCCTTAACATGTCAGTATAGTCATTATTATTCCAACCAAAGTTAAGGAAGTTTGTAAAACATTAATAAAAACATTACCATTGTAGCGGACATGTACAGTTAACATGGACTTTTAAAAATAAGATGTTTTCCATAAATGCCTTATGGATATGGTTTATAGCCCAAATGGTATCAAGTCTCAGATCTTAGCAGTCTGATTGGTCAGAACTTACCAATAGAAAGCTTTAGATTTTAGACTGGTATTTAAACTGTATTATAACCTTGGGACCAGATCAGCCTGCACAGCTGAAAAAAATCCCAATGGATCAAAAAAGTCACTGTTATAGACTTGTCAAGTGACTTGTCAGACTGCACAGATGTGATCTGGATCTACATACATGTAATATAAGCTATATCCATGGAGTACAGGGTTCATTAAAGTTCCATGATAGATAAGTAACTGTAGTGATAGAAGTAACTGTAGTGATAGAAGTAACTGTAGTGATAGAAGTAACTGTAGTGATAGAGAGATAACACTGTTACTTTATATTGAAGCTGGGTTTGGGTTTACTGCAGGTGTTACCCTGATCAAACCCGAAGATCTCGAGTTCCCTAACACCATGACAGACATTGAATATGACACCTGGATGCTAAGGTCAGTACATACCTGTATTCTCTTTGTTTTCACTAAAAGTGGTTGGTATACAAGTGACAAATAACAGACAAATGATGCATGCTTAACTTGCAAACAAGAACAAATACTGGAGCAAAATAAACTGATAAAAGTATAGAAAATTATAATTTACTGCAAATTAAGCCTACATGTAAAAAGAAAACACTTGGGCAGACAGCGTAATTTACTGGTGTCTTTACATAGGTAAAATTGTTAGTAATACTGTAGTTAAATGTTGTGAGTTGATTCTGTTCCATTGTAGTGGTTCAGCTATAATGCAGGATGGTTCAACAATCCGGAACGGTTATCCTCTCGACCTGGACTCGGTCAGTGTGGGTTGTAGAATAGGCATGATGCGGTGCTCGGATGGTACACTACATTACTTCCTTAACGGCACTGACCAGGGTGTCGCCTGCTCGGATATCCCGCCAGGTATATTCCTGATCGTTCATTACCTGTATTACGAGGCCTGAAAAAAAATCAGACAAAAGGTGCATCTATATGCTGGTTTTAATTGCTTTCAGGGAACATCTATTCAGATTTGCTATGATAGATAAACTGTTGCCCATAGGGTATTTTTATTTGAATTTGAAACAAGTTATTTATGTCAAATTGATGCTCATTTCACCTGAATTATGGTAGACAAATGTGATTTATATGGATGAGTTTGCATCACTGACAGGTCAGCTTTTCTACCTGGGACAAACTCTGGTTCTCATAGATCTGATGACCTATCTATTGTTATATTACAGGTGTGTGGGCAGTGATTGACCTGTATGGTCAGTGTGGTCAAGTGTCCATCACCAGCGGGTCTGGCATTATGCCACCTAATAATAATGTTATCAACCGAGCTATTGTAGCAGAAAATCCTAAC
Organism: Corbicula japonica; assembly: GCA_038501625.1. Classification (NCBI taxonomy): domain Eukaryota; kingdom Metazoa; phylum Mollusca; class Bivalvia; order Venerida; family Cyrenidae; genus Corbicula; species Corbicula japonica. The sequence goes on along the minus strand of JAZAYU010000021.1, from coordinate 221,401 downwards.
TATGTCTCACCAGTTAATCACACAGGTAACTTATGTTTACATACTATGTATATAAAGATGTTTCTGTTTTGAACATTTCATAACTTTTTTTTTAGTTTTTTTTTATAAAGCTTACATGTGATGCTGTTTTCCTTGGAGCTATGGAATTCCATAATTGCATCCCTGATTGTTGTTTCCTGGCCTTTCATCTGTGCTTGAAAAAGTAATTTTTACAACCTTGTGTAAGATGTCTTACATCCATGTTAGTGATGCCATATTATGTTCATTATGAATTCTTTGAAGAAAAATAAAAAAAATGTCAGCTATTGGCGGAAAATTTCTGATTTAATAAAAATTAAATCTTAAAAGAGTATTAAAGATATAGTATCTGTTATAAGATAATTGTCCCCAATTGAAGAAGTCTTTTGCACCCTATATCCTTAGTGCAGGAGCTTAACTACGTTTTTTTTCCCCATCTGAACAGTTACCATCAGTGAGTAATTTTCATCTGAAGCTTATTTCCATCTTAAGATATTTGTCATACATGCTGGAAGTAAAGATAGATAATCTTAACCCAAGTGACAACTGTTGCTTATGGGACCAGGGCATAAACACTTGCAACAGTTCTCCTGACAGATGAGAGTTTTCATCAGTTACTTGATCACATGTAAATTTCTTTTCCATGCATATCCAAATGATTAAAATTAAAGAAATTTCAACTACAAACTAATTTTCTTGAAATACTGTGCTTATTGTCTTATGTTTACATAATGTGTAATTAACATAATAATATAAAATAAACACAATTTTTTATTTATTTCTTTTCAGAATCTCATAGATTTAGTCACTGCTGTGGAAAAAATATTCAGCTGTCGTCAAACGGACGAACAGCTTCTCGATCCAGCCATTTTAACCACGGACTTGTATTTAGTTCAGACCCATTGAAAAAAGATGAAATATTTGAGATAAAAATAGAAAAAGTGTGTAAATTGTGGTCAGGTTCTTTGAGTATTGGATTAACATCGATGGCAATTTCGGACACTACACCAGTTTCGGGCATTCCGTTAAGTGGGTTAGAATTAACATCTAAAGCTACATGGATTGTTTGCGGGTCAGATGTAAAGAAGTGTGGTGTAACAATTAAAGAGAATTATGCACCATCACTGGATAGATTAGAGGTACAATTGATAAAATTACTTCATTTATTATTATGCACTCTTCAAAGAAGCGAAGGTATAATGATAAGCACATGTTGGTCCTTCGGTCTGTCCATCTGTCCGTAACCAACTTTGTCCGATCAATAACTAGACAACGATTTGACACACAGTTCTAACATTTGGTAGGGAGGTTAGTCATCACAAAGTAGATGACCCCTATTGATTTTGAGGTCAGAGGTCAAGGTCACAGTGACCTTCAGTAAAATAACAGCAGATTACTATCCAGTTGGCATTGGGAGGGGGGGGGGGGACATATGTGTTTTACAAACATCTCTTGTCTAGTTATGTTTTCACTAGTTAATTAAGGTATTACATATTTGTTGACAGGTTGGGCAGCAGTGATCTCTTTTGGTAAATAATAATGGGATCTGAAATTCATGGGATGCAGTGTGATCCAAAGTGTGCACACACCAGCTTTATTCAACTGAGTGTATCACAGTGTGAACTAGTATGCACACCCCAGTTTGACTTAGTTGTGAACACTGTGATCCGAAGTGTGCACAACACTGACCTGGTGTGATCCAGTTTTGCACACCACAGTGTATTACAGTACTGTAGTGTGATTGAAAGTGTGCACACCATCATTTTATCCACAGTTCACACCACAGTGTAATCTAGTGTGCACACTAGAGTGTGAACCAAAGTGATCCACTGTGTACATCCCAGTTTGATCCAAATTGTGCACACCGCAATTTGACCCAAAGTGAGCAAAGATTTGACTGATTAAATCTCAAATACTAGCTATATTTTTAAAATGTGTAATCAAAGTGCCAGAAATGAATATGTTAAAAGCTAATGTAAATTTGTTGTATAGCAGCATTACTTTACTCTGGTTATGTTGTTTTCAGGTTGGTAATAAGGTGGGAATCCACCGAAGTCAAGATGGAACCATGCATTTATATCTCAATGGTGAAAATCTTGGCATTGCTGCATCAAATATACCAAAGGTTTGTACCTTAAACTGGTGATATCTGACTAGTGTGGTGTGATGACTTCAGTTTGCTTCAGCTTAATTTTAATGTATGTCATGTTGTACACAAATGTGCAAAAAAATAAGCAAAATTTTAACATATGTTATTGTTTCATTTAACTTCTTAGTAAAGCAAATTTATGTCCAAGAAATATTGCCAATTAAAGTTTGATTGCTAATATTGATTTCTACTTAATTCATTTGAACCACAGTATTTTTCTGTTTTGTTAGTTTAAGTAAAATCCATTTGACCTGTACTATAACAGTGGATATTTTAGTGGACCAAACAATTCACAAAAAAAATATCACAATACTAATCTGGTCACTATATTTGATGATGTGTAAGCTGCCCAGATAGTTTAGCTGGGCGAGCAGTTGGTCTATAAGCGGGGGGCCCTGGGTTCAAGTCCTGGTCTGGCTGTACATTTTTCTCACCCTGTGACATAAACCACAGTTAGGCACCATAAAAAATATAATCTGTGAAGAAGCAAATTTATACAAGTTGAGGGTCTTTTAATTTAACCTGAAGTATTTTGCACTATTTGACACATTTCAGAATGTATTTGCTGTGATAGACTTGTATGGTATGGTAGAGGCTGTCTCTGTGGTGAGTAGTGTTACCATGGGAACAGACAGCAGCGTCACCACACCGTCAGTGGAGTCCGAGACGGGTCATCAGATATCACTGGTGAGTATTTGTGGTATGGTTGAGTTTAAAGACACGGTACTGTCTGGTGTCCATAAAAAGTTACCCTGTACTGCCATTCAATATCATTACTATAACATGTACTTTTTCCCTGTGATCATGTTTCCTTCAACATATTCTCAAAGAACAATAGGCCAAGCATTAGAGATAGCTTTGTAGAAAGAGAGTTGGAATGATAAGGTTGTTATAATTTAGCACACATTTATGCAACATAACTGAAATTGATTGATCTTGTGTGGTGGTGCATAAATTGATAAAAATTGCGCTAAATTATAACATACGTAATGTTAGGGTCAGGTGATTTGCTCAATGGTTTAATCATGGACATCATTATTTGTATTTTTGACCACTAGTCTTTTACATAGAAGTTATTATAAGGCATTGACCTAAAGGGAGACGTGGGATAGTCTGCCAATCATCCCCTTTAATTTCCTCAGCAGCAGCAAATTATGTTATTCATACAGAAAGTTAGAAACTGTTGGGACTAATATTGTTATTCCAACAAGCACTGCCTGTTTTAGAGTGGAAAGTGTAAGTCTTCAAGAAAATCCCAAATAATTTTTGGTTTATGTTGCAAAAATACTGTAAAAAATTGCATAAACAGTGATTGCCTAACTGTGAACGTAAAGCCAAAACAATCTCTAATTTTATATATCAAAGCTCACAAAAAGCTTAATAGTTTCCATATTTCTTAACAAACGAAATGCCTAACTTTGTTTCAAATATTTGACTCAAATGCTTAGTTTTTTCTATAATTCTTACCTAACAAAATGCCTAACTCTATATTTCTGTTTCAGCCACTGGACCGGGATCAGGACGAGGATACAGCTAGTGTTTGTATCCCAGAATTCCACTGTAATCATGGGAAAAATATCCTACTTAGCAACAGCAACCAAACCATAGAACGGGTCGCCAGTTATAACCAAGCAATAGCTGTCACTAATAAACCTCTAGTCAGAAATCACATGTTCAGAGTAAGTAGTGAGATCATCTTAAGGTTATTTTTATTAGAATTTGGTGTCATCTTTTTTTTTTTAAGTAAAAATGAGAATATAGATTTGAAACAACAAATTCTTATAATACTTTTGATGGGTAGTATGTTTGCAAATTGTCAACTAATGCAAACACAGTATATTATCTCCTTCTTATTTCCATGGTATTTATACCGTTTTTTGCACAAAGGTGACAAAATTGGTTTATAAATTGTTTTAATAGTGTTTTGAACTTTTTGGAAAGTTACTTAAAGTTTTTTCCATGTGTCTAGGTAAGAATTGGCCGGTTAAACAGCCGCTGGAGTTCTTCTCTGATGATCGGATTTATCGGATTTTCTCCCGAGAAGTATTCCTTCCCAGTCAGTGCGATAGCCATCAAGAAATCCTGTGTGGTCATTCAAGCTGATCAGGTGTACTCCAGCGGATTAAAGGTATGTGTTGCTGGTCTTAAGTTAAGATATTATGACATAGAAATTCTTCCATAAAGTTTTATGTCCTGTCCATAACTACATCAGGTGTATGTCATGCAAGCCTGTTGCTTTAAAAGTCAAGGTCACGCTTAGAGTCAAGGGCTGCTTTTTTTGTTGTGCATTGAGAGGTTTTAAAATTATGCGCTACAAATGATAAAATGTCACACAAAATAATTTCACTTGCTTTATTCGGTTAATCCTTTGGTTTATTTGGAAATAGGGGGCATTTGTAACATAATAGTGATATTTCTTGTTAAATGATTATGTTCATAGAGTAGATACTATAATTGAAGGAAATGAACCAGAGTCTACTATTATTTTCCAGATAAAGGAGCATTATGGACCAAACCTGGACAAGTTACAGACAGGTCATACTGTTGGTGTGATGATAGATGAGGACAGTAACTTACACATGTATGTCAACGGTGTCGATCAAGGTGTAGCCGTCAGAGATGTTCCCCTGCCATGTTATGGACTGGTTGATCTGTACGGTCAGTGTGAACAGGTATGATGATGATCCACTGTGTTGCCACATGAACAATGTGAACTTGATGCCAAACATATTTTCATGTCGCCCTTTTTTAAGAAGAGGCAATACATTGGGATCGCTTTGTCTGTCCGTCATGAAAACTTGACGTTCGCTACAACTTTGCCATTTCTTAAATTTTACATAGAGTTAACCTGTAAAGTATATTAAAGTAAAAATCTTAAAGAATTGTCACTTTACTGTGTGTGCCAGACTGACTGACTTCAAAACCAACCTAGGTTAATCATCGGTGAATACCAGTCTATAATCCATTGGTACCATAATAAGCAAAAATAACAATGTAACATGCATTACCAGCTCTGTTGTCTTTTTCTAGGTTATTATAGTAACAGAAGATGGTGTTCCATTGGTAACCCAGTCACCGGTTGAAGATAGAGAGAAAGCAGATCTGGATGATGGTAAGTTCCCATCTTCTTGGTTACATCACATCTATAAAGACCTGAACACAGAAGAGATAGTTTTACTGCTAGCTATTTATCTTATTGAAATATTATGTTAGGTTTTTTGTGTTGTCTTTTCTCGAAGAAAAAATAAGATACAGACGAATCATTTGTCCATCTCGCCATCTGGTTTTCATGAAACGTATCGAAGCTAATCAATAACTTTAGTCATTTCTTAATATTTCTTCATCACACTTTCAAAAAATATATGGACCAAATTGGCCAATAGATTTTGGCTAAATCATAACTCTGTTGTACCATTATGGTACAACAGAGTTATGATTTAGCCAAAATCTATTGGCCAATTTGAAAACACAAATGTGAGAAACTTGAGCTAACTATCCTGTTGGTATTTATCTGTGTAGAAAGTACACCATTGTGTGTTTGAATTTTCCCTATATTGTACTGTTCTGCTTGATCACTTACCAGACATTTTTTCAGCTGTAAAGGAGAAGGTCCACCGTCCTGTGATAGAACAAACATCTGCTTTACGGCACTGTGAATACCAACACCTGTGTCAGCGTATCAAGGTGCAGTTGTCACTTCCAGGTTAGTAGCTGCTACTGATTAAAAGTAGGAATAATCTCTAAGAACATACTATTTTATCGTGTAATTTTCTTGTTAATATAGGTTGTGCAACTGCCAAAAATTACAATGTATTGTATTTTGCTCAATACATATAACATGCAAAGGTCTGCTTATCCTTGTGGTACTTTGATTTTAGGACTTTTGAAAGTGGAATTATCTACCCCAGTTCAACAAATTTATCCACCCCAGTTAAACCTTTTTAAATAGATGAAAGTTGTCAAAAGAAACAGCAAAAGGTATTTATTCACTCTGAAATGTCTTGTTAGTGAAGATGCTAAACAAAAGGGAAGGATTTGTAAAATTTTCATATGCATCTAAATGATGCTGGACAACTAAGCCAGCTGTGATCAGACTGTTCCAACATTCCTTACTTATTATAATATTTTCAGATGGTTATTTCGACATGAGCCAGAACGTGTGTTATTGTGAGACTTGCCATAAGTTACGAGGAGAGGAGCTGTATCATCAGAAAGGTGATCCTCCCAAAGAATATGCTACACAGTTTGGCTGGTCTATGTTCAAGCTCAGGTACATCGTTGTACACAGTCTTATGAACAAGCTTTAGTTAACACATTAATGGGAGTTGGATTTAGTATGAATAACATCGGAAACTTGCATCGTCATTGTTCATTTGTACAATGGAAAGATTGATGTAAAATCAAACCTCATTCATAAATATGATCTTCTTCAGTCAAGAATTCGGTAATTCTAGCCTTTTTTTAGTGTGATCCCTGCATTACATGTAAGTGCAGCTGAAAACAAAATATATACTTAATAATTTTAACAAATGCTAAATACTGGTATAGTCCTTCAGTTATAGAGCAATAAAATCCAGGATGTGCTGTTCAAGTTTTTAAAATAATATATGAAATGAAACAATTACATTACAGACTGCCAGTGAAGGCACACACATCCAGCATTCATGAGAAATGGCATGTGGCCTATTTCGGTTCCAAGATAGAAAGTCTACGAAAAATACTCGATACTGGTGATCTCCACTGTGCAGGTACGTATCAGTCTGTGCTAGTTTTAGTAGAAGGCAGCGGTAGCCCAGCAGTAGAGCGCTCACTTAGGGATCGAGGGGTCCCGGGTTAGAGCCCCAGTCTGGCTGCTAATTTCCTTAAGCAAGAAATTAAACATTCATTGCTTCTCTCCACCAATGTGTATAAATGGGTACCTGTGAGAAATATAAGCCAATGTTTCGTGGCTGCCTATGGTAACGACTGTTAATATGAAAGTCTGTTGAATACGTTCAGTAATTACAGACTATAAACCCATAACTTTACCTTTAGTACAATTATCCATCTTGTAAAAGTTAATAATTTGTGGATCCTTATTCCCCACAAAAATAAGAACCTTATAAATATTAACAAACTTGTAGTAATAAGTTGTTTTTTTTTCTTCTTTAAACTAAGTTGGTGGTTTAACCGACACTGACCATGTATGTTTGTAGGTGATGTGGTAAGTGGAGGAAGTGTGTTACTGCCGCAGACACCAGTTTTCACGGAGAAATCCCAGCCAGATGGCACGTCTGTCAACAAAATATTCTTATCACCAACTTTAAAATATGCCGGAGCTAATGAATTTGCTCCCAAACACAAGTAAGCTCTTACAATGTACTTTATTTTCAGATCAGTTCATTGACTCTTTAGTCCATAGATGCACCTTCATTATGCTGGCAAACAGTGTAGATCCAGATCAGATGTAGATCCACACGCATGACTTTTGATCAGGATCTAAACTGATAGCTTTTAGTTTTATTAGGTTAATTCTATCCAAGATGCGACCAGTGCTAATCTAGATCAGAGGGCATGGATGTACCAGCTGATCTGGATCTACACTGGAGGCACATGCAATAAAATACATTATTATTTAAGACATATTATTACATGATGTAATTTCACTGAAACTTAATTTTGCACATTTACCCACGGAGGAAAAATGCAAAATTTCAACTCGCAGGTAATATAAACATACCAAGGAAGTCAGAACTTAAGATAAAAAGCTGTATATGATTGAGATACCTGTAAAAATGTTACTTTTGAATCATGAACTTATAAACAACAACAATAAGATAAGTCCAACACGTCTTAAAATTATAGAAAGTAATTCATACCAATTAAGAGAGCTATATTTTTTTGTAATTTCTTTAAAAATAATTGTCTGAGGGAACTTTTACCTGGATTTAGTTTTACACTCTTTATTAATTTAATTTTACTCGGTTGTTTTCTTTACATTAAAAACTTATAGTATCTTTCCACAGAATTATTGATCCAAAGACTCGGAAAGTTCACCATGTGCGTATAGCATTCCAAGTGTGTGTGAAGCCAGGATCCTACAAAGTGGGTCCTCAATCGATCGGAGCCAATGAGCCGATAGACCCACATATTAGTAACAATGAGATTGAGTGGTCCACGAAGGAACGGGGATCCGTAGTGTTGCATAGTTTGCTAATGCGGGTCGAGTGAACACACACACATATTAATTAGCTAATATAAATATACGGCACATAAGCTTGCTAAATAATGTTGAATTAATACACGTTGCTGTGTGTTGAGTGAATATACATCAGTGACACATAAGCTTGATACGATTACACCTGGATGGAAGACAACACTACCATATTCCATACAGAAAAATCAAGAGCATTGATGAGACCAGAGACCAGTTCAAAACTAGAAAATTTAGTACCATGATTTACCTGGGCAATAAATGTCCGTGGTTGTGTGTTGGAATGTTGCCATAGAGAGTCAGTGAGATGGTTTAAGACATTATCTCAACACAGGTTGTAACCTTAATCTCATTATGAACTTTGGCTTAAAGGTTATAAAACTGAGTATGGAAACCAGTCTTAAATCTCAAGCATCTGATTGGCTGTCGCCATTTCAGCCAATCAGATGCTTGAGATTTGAGACTGGTTTCCAATCTCAGCTTTATAACCTTGGGCACTGGTCTTTCAACAGTTGATTAAAACAAGATGGCCCAGTTGCTTGTATAGTTATTAAAGTCGGATGTACTGATTTATTGTATAATTGTACTTTATGTGAGCATTATTATGCCCCCCATGAAGAGAAGATTTTTTCTTGACCATTATTTCAGTGTTATTGCCCTTTGTTCTTACAGATTTTGTTTTAGCAGTGGGGGCATTACTGTCCTGAGGACAGAGTCTACTTTTTCAGTTTGCAACATGCATATACTTCAAAACTGTAAATATAATTATCTTTTCAAGTTTCCTTCACCTAGAAAACGTGATAACTTGCAGGCAACTTGGTTGTTGTGTTTCAGTGTACATCTACATTAAGTATTGTTGCATTATTGTGATGCAAGCTACTACTTTGTGTTGTAACAACACATGTGCCATGTGCTTTAGTGTTTGTCTTTTATATATTTAGGTTGATATTATATGTAAATCATGAACATGAATAATGAACCAGAAAAAATGATCCAAACTTGGCCTGGCCCCAAGATCATAAAACTGAGACCAGAGACCAGTTTCAAATCTCAAGCATTTGATTGGTTAAGCTCAGACCAGCCGTTAAATGGACCAATCAAAGGTCAGACAATGGAGACAGGTCTCTACTTTCATGTTTATGACATTTCTATCAGGCTTCGAAATCATAAACACGACTGGAATCAGTCAGAATATTTAGGTTGTCTTTGGTCTGTTTGGAAACTTAACTGCCAGGTTTGGAAACTTGTCTGCCAGTTTTAACCGACAAGTTGTTTGAGATTGGAGACTGGAATGCAGTCTAAATTTTGTGATCTTTGATCATGTCTTCAGAGACTTAATCATAGAGTGCTTGTGTTGATGTGCTTATGTCTGCTTTGTTCTTCCACTAGTTACTAACTCTGGACCAAGATAAACCCCCCCCCCCCTCTGGACAGGAGAACAGTCTTAACACTCCAGCTTGCCATTGGTCTGTTCCGAGACTGCTTATTTTAGATTATTGATATTGAGACTGGTCGTATCAGATCAGGGGTGGATCTGGAGGGGCCGAGAGGGGTTGCTCAAACCTCCTTGGCCTGCAATATTTAATTTTTATGGGAATTCCGGCAAGAAAGATTCAGAGTATCATGTAACTACTGTAAGACTCCCCCCCCCCCCCCCCCAACAAACTCCCAATTCTGGGAATCTAGCATCTAACTGTGCAGATCTATATACAGTGAAACCCCTCTATAACGGACATGTAAGGGACTGAGGAAAAGTGTCCTTAATAGCGGGTTGTCCTTAATTGTGGGTTAAAATCAAGAAGTAGAGAACATGTCTGTTCTTTTAAAAATCGCCCATACCGGGGTGCGCGTAATATGGAATGTCCGTAATGAGGGGTTTTACTGTATCAAGGTTACAAGTCATCAATGTTATTGTTATGGAACTACAATTCATATCAGTATTCAGATATATCAAGTCCCAAGATCATAAAACCAAATCAGGAAACCAGTTTCAAATCTCAAGCATCTGATTGGCTGAAATGGCAAGTGGTTGCCATTTCAGCCAATCAGATGCTTGAGATTTCCAGACTGGTCTCCAATCTAAGTTTTATGGTCTTGGTCTCAAAGACTCATTAATTGACTGTGATAATATATAACATGATTGTATTATCTTTGCTACTGTAAAGTCCATCCCACTGTAATAGTTCCTTATCTCTCTACACAAACACATACTCCATTTTCTGGGTGTCCATCTTCCTACATTAAAAATCTGATTTTTAAAAGCATTGGGTCAACAGTTTTAACCCATAACTCCATATAAAGACATTTAACGTGTGTGACCAGTGTAGATCCAGATCAACTGGCACATAATTATCTGCCATCTGTTCTGTATCTGCTCATGTCACAGCTTGGTCAGAAATAACCTAATGAATCTAAAAGCAAACAGTAGATCCATCTGTGTAGATCCATGCATATGCCAGCTGATACTGGTCTACACTGTTTGCCCATGTGATAAAGATGAATAGATGGAGTAAAGGGTTAAGAGAATGAGAGAAGTTTTCGGAAATACTGTATATCTTTTACAGATATTTTGAACAGTTACATGAATAATAGATAGAAAAGCAAAAGCAGTTGGGAACTAAGTTCTTACAACTCCCCCAAGATTATTTTGCGTGGACAATATTGTCGGAGTGATAAAATTAACATGATTTCAGTAAAATTACCATGAGATTTAAATTTGTTGAAATAATGCTTGATAAAGTTTTGTGTTGTTAAGTTTAACCCTTTCCTCCTTAAATATATACACATTTTTAGACATGTGCGACCAGTGTAGATCCAGATCAGCCAGCACATCCCTGCCATTTGATCAGGATCTGCACTGGTCGCATTTTGGTCAGCGATAACCTAATCAATCATAAAGTGAACAGTTCAGATCTTCATCAGACGGCACAGATGTGCTGGCTGATCTGGATCTAAACTGTTTGCCCATGCAATACAGGTTTACCTATGGAGGAAAGGGTTAAAAACAACATTTAGGTGATTTTTAATACTTGGGATGTCATGTGACTGAATTTCCCTGTAAGGTGTGTGTATCTGTTCCACCTCACACACTTGGTGCTAACACCAGTTTGATACGAAGGCCTCAATATGCACACTTTGTGTTTAAACCTTTACTCCAAAGATACACCTTTATTGTATGGGCGAATAGTGTAGATCCATACAGTGCTGTCTGATCAGGATCTGCACTGTTCACTGTTATGTAAGTTAGGTTATTTCTGACCATAATGCAACCAGTGTAGAAACCGGTCAGATGGCACAGATGTTTCTCTGCTGATCTGGATCTACACTGGGGTCGAATGTGTTAAAATGCCTATACAGAACAAAAAGTGGCTTCTGAAGACAGGTGGCTGTTTAATACATGTAAAAATTAGAACAAAATGTCAGTTTAGGTTATATTCAAACTGGTTGTTAAAGACAGGTGGTTGCCATTCGCAGGCTGCTGCTAAGGCAGATTTCACTGTATATGTAGTAAAGGGTTAATAAACATATGTGAATGTTTGTTTCATTGAAACTAGTTGAATGATGACTTCTTTATTTATCTAATACATGTATTATAACAGATTCCCAGTGCAACAGCAGATATTCAACATGGAATATAGTTTTAATGTTTGAATGAATTTGACTAAAACAACTATCAAGATACAAACAACTTAGCAGAATTTATGTGTTCCGTTTTTATACCAAAGGAATCATTGTTAGTTTTTTTTTTACATGTCCGAAACACTTCGATGTGACTGTAAACATTTTTTCTAAAAATGTAATTAATAATATCTATGTATTTGGTTGATGACTCATTGTCAATGCAATGTTTACACATCAGCTGAAAAAGTTGCCATGGAGAAAAACTATTCATTATACCCCCGTATACGAAGTATAGGGGGTATATAGGAGTCATCATCCGGTTGGTTGGTTGGTTGGGCGGTCTGTCTGTGGCACTTACAGCGTCAACAGTTTTCAAGATATCGACTTGAAACTTTAACCATATGTTCGTGAGGACATTTGCGCGAACTATTTTTTTTCTCATGTGGATCAGTCCATTATTTTTCGGAGGGGAGCACGATTTAACAAAATCTTGTGACGCGAACTACTTCTACAGTTTTTAAGATATTGACTTGAAACTTGATACACATGTTCGGCATGAAGTGTAGATGTGCGTGATATATTTTTCGTGTGGATTAGTCCATTATTTTTTGCAGGGGACATGATTTAACAAAATCGTGTTATGCAAACTTCTAAATTTTGTGATGCGAACTACTTCTACAGTTTTTAAGATATTGACTTGAAACTTGATACATATGTTCGGCATGAAGTGTAGATGTGCGTGACATATTTTTCGTGTGGATCAGTCCATTATTTTTCGGAGGGGAGCATGATTCAACAAAATCTTGTGACGCGAACTACTTCTACAGTTTTTAAGATATTGACTTGAAACTTGATACACATGTTCGGCATGAAGTGTAGATGTGCGTGACATATTTTTCATCTGGATTAGTCCATTATTTTTTGCAGGGGAGCACGATTTAACAAAATCTTGTGACGCAAACTACTACTACAGTTTTTAAGATATTGACTTGAAACTTGACACACATGTTCGGCATGAAGTGTAGATCTGCGTGACATATTTTTCATCTGGATTAGTCCATTATTTTTTGCAGGGGAGCACGATTTAACAAAATCTTGTGACGCAAACTTCTACTACAGTTTTAAAGATATTGACTTGAAACTTGATACACATGTTCGGCATGAAGTGTAGATGTGCGTGACATTTTTTCATCTGGATTAGTCTATTATTTTTTGCAGGGGACATGATTTAACAAAATCCTGTTATGCAAACTTCTACACTTACTACGTCAACAGTTTTCAAGATATAGACTTGATACTTTAAACATATGTTCGTGAGTACATTTTTTATTCTCATGTGGATCAGTCCATTATTTTTCAGAGGGGAGCACGATTTAACAAAATCTTGTGACATGAACTACTTCTACAGTTTTTAAGATATTGACTTGAAACTTGATACATATGTTCGGCATGAAGTGTACATGTGTGTGACATATTTTTGGTGTGGATCAGTCCATTATTTTTTGCAGGGGACATGATTAAACAAAATCGTGTTATGCAAAATTCTACAGTTTTTAAGATATAATACTTGAAACTAAAAATGTATGTTCTGCATGAAGTGCGCATGTAAGCGACATATTTTTTTGTGGATCAGTCCATTTTTTTTGGAGGGGAGCATTATTTAACAAAAACTTTTATTTTAAATCTTATGACACAAACTACTTCTCCAGTTTTCAAACTTTAAACATACGTTTGTGAGTAGATTTCCATGACATACTTTGTTTCA
>JAZAYU010000021.1:129233-207155 GCA_038501625.1 Corbicula japonica | reverse complement strand
GGTGAAAAACTTCAATATGTCAGTTGCGGTTTATACTATTTTCTCTTGAAACTGTTATATAGTTATTTGGTTTCTTGACAGGGTGTTCTGAGGATATATTGCCGGTCCGGATGTCATATTACCTGAGCTCACATACCCTTCAAGAAACCAAATAATTGTTTTATTATACTGCAAAGGATTTTCCAGGCAAAACATAATAAGTAAACATTAATTTTTCATTTATTTAGCTAATTTTATTTCAAACAGCACGTTTCCCCATTGAGATCCTCAAAAAAACCTGTATGACGTCACTTAATTATTTGCTCGACGTCACTTCTATATAACATCAATTTGTATGTCGGTTCGATATTTATTTTAAAAAATTAAGATTAATTGTATTGTTTTCACTTTAAAAACATTACACAATTATTCCCAGTCAAGATTTAAATAATCCCTCATTACAAATTAGGAGATCGGCTTAATTACATGCATTTTTTCCAAAATTAAAAACAAAATGGCGGATGACATCAAAAGGTGTGAGGCCAGAGGGGGATTTTAAGGCACGTGCATTCGTATTTACAGCCGATCCGTAAATACGGACTCGCATCAATGGCAAATTATCCAATCAAATTCAAGGAAATTTCTTTGAATAAATGAATTATAATGCCTATCAATGACTTGTATAGAGTAAATTTTTTTGAATAATTTTAGATTAAGCAGTTAATTTAAGGATCTTTTGAGTGAATTTTACTCCATTTGTAACACTATAATTATTTTGTTCATGTGTATGTTGACTGTAATAATATTACTTTGTTTATAGGTCTTCTGTTCATATTATAAATTGTCATATTTGAAACCACTAAATATTTTCGTACACGATACTTGACCTGGCACCTTTGAACCATGAGTATGGGTAATTTATCATGTTGATGTTAAGTAACCTATTTTGTACATTTCGTGCAGGAAGGAGATAGGATAGGTCTGATCAGGAAGTCAGATGGAAGTCTACACTACTTCATTAATGGTGTAGACCAGGGTATGGCATCTAACTCCTGTCCAGCTACGGTGTGGGGGGTGGTAGACCTGTATGGTATGGCGGTCAAAGTGACCATTCTCGACAGGAATGACCCCAACTATCATCACATGGTGAACAGTCGAGGATCGGAGAGACAGCGAGTGCCGAGACAGTTCACAGATCTATATGATGAGGAGACTAGTGCAGGTAAAGGGATAACTCATGTTACCAGAATACATAAGTGGAAGATACATACACAGTTTATTAATCATCATAATCAATGACTCCACTAATCATTAACATTTATTCTCACAACCACAAATTGCCGTATTTGTTGGCTTATTGTATTTAATCTTATTTCAGTATGATGAATACACATGATACTTGACTTTTAATCTGTTAATTTTTTCCACTTCCCTCAAGTATACATGTACTCTTACGTAATACAAGTTTACTACAAGACCATAAACTTCTAATGTTTGAACAAATGTTGTTGTTGTTGTTTTTAGAAGAGGAAGTAGAAAGGTTGACATTCCATACACGCTGTGGCACCCATGCTGCCGTTGTCAACAATGGTAGAACAGCACATAGACCAAAGTAAGACCAACTTTTCACATTCTGTGTACAAGTTACAGTGATAATTTTTATGTTTCAAGTCCAAATATAGCAGTGGCTGTTTGCACCCTTTACAAAAATGCAAATTTAAACAATTGGTGAATGTGATGGGTGCTTTATTGTGCCATATAAATATTTTTAAAATGTGTGCCAGTTTATGTCCATGCAAACAGTCAATTGTGGTAGTCAGCATGCAAAACTAGGAATCGGGTATGTTAGATGTTAGATTCAATCTTTTGAAGCCAAAATACTCAGCTCTTTGCTGATACCATCCTCAGATGACTGTATTTTAAGACAGTAAAATGAGATCCTTGATTAGGCGTTAAAACCAGATATAGTCCTTGCAATTTTTCTTAACAAGAATTCTTGTATTTACTGATTAATGGGATAAATAGATTAATTATTGGTAAATGGTGATGAAAACTGCTGAGAAGACTTGCAGACTGGGGATTTTATTTCCCTTATATTTAGGACTCATGAATATATGGATCCTCACTTTAACCCTTTACTACATATACATGGGTTTAACGGCATGTGGGACGATCTGTGCCATCTGATTTATTAGAAATATCATAAAATATCCCAGTCACAGAGTAGAGCTCTACCCACAAAGCTAAAAGTCGCTTACATCATGTTGAACTTGACAGACCTGGGTGATTGTACAGTATCCTGTTATTACATTCATTAAGTTTATTAAAGAACTACCCTTGTGGACTACCCTTGTGTAAATATTTTATCCCAAAAAGTGTTTAATGATTATTATTTTAGCTGTTGAAATACTTACTGCGAGAAAGTTATTATTTAACTGGGAAAGTCTTGCCTACTAAATTATACCAACTGACTTTATGGTGTTAGTCGTACTTACTTACTTCATATTTTTAGTCATACCACTTGTTTCATGTTGTTAGTCATACCTACTTACTTCATGTTGTTATTCATACCTATTGACTTCATGTTGATAATCATACCTAGTTAATTCATGTTGTTTTTCATACCTAATAACTTAAGATGTTAGTCATACCTACTTACTTCATTTTGTTCGTCATACCCACTTACTTCATTTTGTTAGTCATACCTTCTTACTTCATGTTGTTTCAGTGCGTTGGATGATTTCAACAATGGAGTAGTCCTCACAAACAGATTTGTCCGTCCAAATGAAGTGTTTGAAGTTAGGATTGACAAGATGGTTGACAAGTGGGCTGGCTCTATTGAGATTGGTTTAACGTTACATACACCTGAGAGCCTCGAGTTCCCGTCAACCATGACAAACATCCGCTCAGGAACATGGATGATGACTGGAAATGGGGTTATGTACAATGGGACGACTGTTATGGATGATTATGGGCAAAATTTGGATAGGTTAAAGGTAAAGATAATTGTTAGAAAATATTGGTTCTGTTAAATTTCATTCATTCATGCCATGAAAAACAGAAGGTTTGCATTGGTACCATAAAAAATCTGATACTGTTTAGCACTTGCAACTTATTTTATTTTTAGCTCACCTGAGCACGAAGTGCTCATGGCGAGCTTTTGTGATCGCCTGATGTCCGTCGTCCGTCCGTGCGTCGTCAACTTTTTCTTCAAACGACTTCTTCTCATGAACTCCTGGGCCAATCTTGCTGAAACTTGGCAGGAATGTTACTTGCATGAAGCTTTACCAAAATTGTTCAAATGGTTCCAGTCCATTGCCTATCTAGGTCACAGAGGATAAAAATAGATTTTGAACATGAACTTTTTAAAAATCTTCTTCTCTGAAACCATAAGGCCTAGAACTTTGATATTTGGTGTGTAGCATCACCTAGTGGTCCTCTACCAAGATTGTTCAAATTATAGCCCTGGGGTCAAAATTGGCCCCGCCCGGGTGGGGTCATGTGTTTTCCTTATAAATATATAGCAAAAACTTAAAAATCTTCTTCTCCAAAACCACAATGGCTAGAAGTTAGATATTTGGCATGAAACATTGTCTAATGGACCTCTAACAAAGTTGTTCAAATTATGGCCCTGGGGTCAAAATTTGCCCCGCCCCAGAGGTCATGGGTTTTCCTTATATCAATATATAGCAAAAACTTAAAAAATCTTCTTCTCTGAAACTGTAAGGCCTAGAACTTTGATATTTGGTGTGTAGCATCACCTAGTGGTCCTCTACTAAGATTGTTAAAATTATAGCCCTGGGTTCAAAATTTGCCCCGCCCCAGAGGTCATGGGTTTTCCTTATATCAATATATAGCAAAAACTTAAAAAATCTTCTTCTCCGAAACCGCAATGGCCAGAGGTTAGATATTTGGCATGAAACATTGCCTAATGGACCTCTAACAAAGTTGTTCAAATTATGGCCCTGGGGTCAAAATTTGCCCCGTCCCAGAGGTCATGGGTTTTCCTTATATCAGTATATAGCAAAAACTTAAAACATCTTCTGTTCCGAAACCGCAATGGCCAAAGGTTAGATATTTGGCATGAAACATTGTCTAATAGACCTCTAACAAAGTTGTTCAAATTATGGCCCTGGGGTCAAAATTTGCCCCGCCCCAGAGGTCATGGGTTTTCCTTATATCAAGATATTGCAAAAACTTAAAAAATCTTCTTCTCCGAAACCGCAATGGCCAGAGGTTAGATATTTGGCATGAAACATTGTCTAATAGACCTCTAACAAAGTTGTTCAAATTATGGCCCTGGGGTCAAAATTTGCCCCGCCCCAGAGGTCATGGGTTTTCCTTATATCAATATATAGCAAAAACTTAAAAAATCTTCTTCTCCAAAACCGCAATGGCTAGAGGTTAGATATTTGGCATGAAACATTGTCTAATGGAACTCTAACAAAGTTGTTCAAATTATGGCCCTTGGGTAAAAATTGGCCCCGCCACAGGGGTCGCCCATTTTACATAGAATTATATAGGAAAACTCTTGTAAAAGTCTTCTTCTCTAGAACCATAACACATAGAGCTTAGAATTTTTACATGTAACATCACTTTGTGGACCTTTACCACGTTTATACATATCATGACCCCAGGCTCGAATTGGCCCCACCCAGGGGCTTATCAATTTTTACATAGAGCTAAATAGTAAGAACTGAAGACATGTAGAATGTTTGCTAGTGTCAAACTACACCCCTTGTTCTCTGAAACTAATGCGACTAGACCTTAGATATTTCGTGTTGAGTATTGTAAAGAGACCCTTTACCAGCATTATTTAAATGTTGGCCCTGGGGTAAAGCTGAAAGTACTTTTGTACTCAGGTGAGCGATACAGGGCCATCATGGCCCTCTTGTTAATAATAATACCCCCACAAACAAAGTTTGAGGGGGTATATAGGAGTGAGCTTGTCAGTCGGCCAGTCTGTCGGTCGGTCAGATTCTTCGTTTCCGGATGATAACTCATGAAAGGCTTGACAGATTTAAATAATTTTTGGTACACAGATGTAACATCATAAGAGACACCTGAAAGGCATCAAATATTTTAAAAATGTTTGGTGCACAGGTGTAACATCACAAGATACAGGTCAGGTTCGACTTTGGGGCTGGTGGGGTCAGTGACAAGGTCAGTGTTGCTAAAAATAGAAAAATGGTTTCCGGATGATAATTCATGAAATACTTCACAGATTAAATCCTTTTTTGGGACATAGATGTAACATCAGAAGATACAGGTTGAGTTCGACTTTCGTTAAGGACACTGTTACTTAAAATAGAAAAGCAGTTTCTGGTGATAACTCATGAAATACTTTATAGATTTAATTATTTTTTGGGATACAGATGTAACATTACAAGATACAGGTTAGGTTTGACTTTGGGGCCTGTGGGTTCAAGGTCAAGGTCACTGTTATTTTAACTTCAAAACTTCATTTCCACTCAGTAACTATAGCTTAGAATGATATTCTTGAATGAAATTTGGTGTATTGGCTGTTTCTGTTAAGATGACTTTTGGAATTGAAAGTAAGGTCTGTGGGATCAAGGTCACTGTTACTAAAAATAGAAAAACTTGATATGCTCAATAACTGTAGTTCGGAATGAGATATTATGATGAAAATTGCTATATAGGTAGTGTCTGTGAAGATGAAACTTGGTATTGAAAATGGGCCTCAGGTGGGGTCAAGGTCACTGTTCATTGTTACTAAAAATAGAAAAATATGGTTTCTGGATGATTTCTAATGAAAGGCTTCACATATTTTAACATTTTTTGGCACACATTGATTCTAAGAATTCCCAGTTCAAGTATCAAGCACACATGTGGGGTATTTAATCACTTTCATTGATAATTCTTGTTAAAATTGAATTAATTTGCCAAAGATTTGCCAAAAATTTTAACTATATTAAAATCTAGAAAGAAAACTTCTTTCAGTGCTGCATGTTTTCCCCACACAGTTACTTGTGTACATACTACATCATACTTAAGATAAAATCTACCTTAAGAAAATTATTTAAAATCATTCAGTTTTTTTTTTGCCCCAGCATGTGCTTGATTGCCTCTTCAGAGCAAATGAAATCATACTGTGTAATTTAACAGACATAATTAACATGTGTCTCAACAGTGTTCCATCTTTTCAGGCTGGTGACAGAGTGGGTGTAGTTAGGAAGGAAACAGGCACAGTGCATTTCTTTGTGAACGGTATAGATCAGGGAGCTGCTGCCAGTAATGTTCCAGAGAACGTGTATGGTGTGATAGACCTTTATGGTCAGGCTGCACAAGCTACCATTGTTGACCAGCTGGGTATGTCCTTTATTTATGTGGTCTGGTTCTTTGTGCTGTATTGTGGCGAAAAAATCTCTGCTCCAGTCATTTGTGTTATAGATAAAGTTTTTGATAGTCATGTAACTTGATATTGATTAAAATGTATTTAAAGTGGATATATTTTAGGGATCCTTTTCTTGTTATACTTCTTCGAAGCGGGGGGTATACTGTTTTACCCTTGTCCGTCTGTCGGTTACTAAATTTCCATCGCAGTTTTCTCAGCAACTATAACATGCAGCAGCCTGATATTTTGCATAATGCTTTATCCTATAGTCCCATATGGTGTAAAGCAATTTTAAGCTTGCTCATCTACTTCCTGTTTACCGAATACTTAAATTTTTACACATAATTGACATACTTGCACAATTTCCGTCGCAGTTTTCTAAGCAAGTACAACATGTAGCAGCCTGGTATTTTGCGTAATGATTTATCCAAGCGATTTTATGTTCTTTGCTCATCTACTTCCTGTTTACCGAATACTTACTAGATTTTTACACATAGATGACAAACATGCACAATTTCCATTGCAGTTTTCTAAGCAACTATAACATGCAGCAGCCTAATGTTTTGCATATTGTTTAATCCTATAGTCCCATAAGGTGTATAGCAATTTTATGCTCCTTGCTCATCTACTTCCTGTTTACTGAATACTTAGATTTTTACACATAGATGACAAACATGCACAATTTCTGTCGCAGTTTTCTAAGCATCTATAACATGCAGCAGCCTGATGTTTTGCATATTGCTTTATCCTATAGTCCCATTTGGTGTTTAGCGATTTTATGCTCCTTGCTCATCTACTTCCTGTTTACCGACTATTTTTAGGTTAATTGTTGTATCTATAGCGGGATAGCTGCGCTCCGCCCATTTTGAAGAGCGCCCCTCTGCCCTAAATCTCAAACACTCTGCCCTTTTCCCCATAAACGCCCTTTTGTCTTCAATAATTAATGTCAACCACCACCAATTCTGCCTTTGTTTATTCAATGCCTGTTTTTCCCCAAGTTACCTTGTGTAATAAACAGAAACGCAGCTATACGTGTATGCGTACCCTTCAGCGACCGTCTGAAATCTAGTCCCAGACAAGTCATTAATCGATATCTGGACAAGTGGCAAATACAAGGAAACCCAGTGTCAAAATACTTGTTAGTCATAAACAGCTGATTAGCCTAATCAACAGCATGTGCCCATGCGGCGTATCAAACGTCCCGACCGACCCCCCTTGGAGTCAATTAGTTGTCGCATCACTTGCTTCTATGCTCCAATAAACTGTCTAGCAAAATGGTTCAGTATTGCTTTGTATTAAAACCAGGTTATCTGATAATTTTAAAATGAAAATAAAGAAAACCATCGTAATTCTATACAGTGATTCGCTTGTCCCATTTTTTTAATTTACCGGTATCACTCGTTTTTAACAAAGTTCTCTCTCAAACAAGCATTCATATTCGGAAAGGAAACTTGTTTACACAAAAATAACTTTATTTCAATGGTTGAATCCATAGAAAACAGGAACTTTAAAAAAAATATGAAAAAAAGCTCACTTTCAAACCGGAAATTGTACGACTTTTTGCCGATTTTTCTATTATATAGTAAGTTGGATTTTGATACCTTGATGTCTTAAAACTGCTCAAATTACATGGAAAACTCAAGGAAAAATCTAGTTCTCTTGATAAAATTTCATATTCATCATGTACAATCTAAATTTCATTAGAAATTACAACCAGTGAAAGTGTAAACAATTTCGGATAGCAATAATTTCGGATACATTTTTCCACAATTATTCTAAGGTTTTATTATTTTTGTAAGTAACTTATGAATTTTGACAATCACATAAATTGGCCAAAATCTCACCTACAATATCATTAAGTATCACTAAGTGACAGACAGAACTTTAAAGGATACAATTTCAACTTAAACAAGATTGTACTCTGGCTGTTCTGTTGTCAGAGTTAGTCACATGATAATTTGTTGATTCAGATTTGTTTGAACAAGCATATTCACCAACCCCTACCCCACCCAAAAACAAAAAAACCCCACAACAACAACAACTTAAGTTTAAGTATGCTGAAAAGTGCCCTTTTGCTAGCGAAAAACGTATATTTGCCCCTGCCCCTTTTTGACAGCACCCTGCCCTTTTTTCACAGCACCCTGCCCTTTTTAAATCCTGGATACAACACTAAACTGGTGTTTTATGTTTCAGATTCATTAAGCAGTCCAGACATGGAATATTCCAGCTTGACAGACACAGACATGCTAATGTTCCATCACATACACGGCAGTAACTCTGCCATCACAAACGGTGGTCGTACTGCGATACGCCCCAGTGCTACCGGAGAGTTTAATGATGCTATAGTGATGAGTAACCGGCCACTGAGAGATAATGAACTGTTTGAAGTGATCATTGAAAAAATGGTGGACAGGTGGTCCGGATCAATTGAAGCAGGTGGGTACCGAGTTGGCTGGCTGGGGTATAATACCTGCATCAGAGTTTGTGCTCTAGGATAAATTCAGGTTTCCAAAGGTGTATCATGTTTAAATTTTGCCAGATTTCACAATCTAGGGATTTTATGTTAAAAATGTGCATAAATCTCAGAAGGTGTCAATATAATCATTAAAATTCCAAAGTTAAGGAAATATGTAAAACATTAATAAAAACATCATTATCATAGCAAACATGTACAGTAAACTTGGATTTTAAAGCTGTTCCATAAACCCTTTAATCTGTAAATATGGCTTATATCCCAGATTCATTCAAGTCTCGGATCTCAGCAGTTAGTTAAAACTGAGCAGTCCAGAACAAACAATAGAAAGCTGTAGATAAGAGATTGGTATTTAAACTGTTATAACCATACGCCAAGATCAGCTAGCAGCTGAAATAAAGTAATGGATCTAAAAGCCACTGGTATAGATCCTGATCAGACTGCACTGATGTGATCTGAATAATCACTAGTCACACGCTGGGTTTGGGTTTATAGAGAGATAACAGTGTTACTTTATATTGAAGCTGGGTTTGGGTTTATAGAGAGTTAACACTGTTACTTTATATTGAAGCTGGGTTTGGGTTTACTGCAGGTGTTACCCTGATCAAACCCGAAGATCTCGAGTTCCCTAACACCATGACAGACATTGAGTACGATACCTGGATGCTTAGGTTAGTACATACCGTATTTTCTTTGTTATCACTTAAAATGGTTGGTATACAAGTGCTTATATAACAGACAATAGATGCATGCTTAACTTGCAAACAAGAACAAATACTGGAGCAAAATAAACTGATAAAAGTATAGAAAATTATAATAAATTGCAAATTTAGCCTACATGTAGAAAGAAAACACTCGGGCAGACAGCAAAATGACAGAAGTTCACAAAAAGAAAGGAGCTTGTTCACAAATAGCAATTTTACACTCCCATACATTCACTGACAAAAATGTGCTCACTTATTTACATGTTCAAATGCCTCCAAATGTCTCTGTATGCAGATTCCTGGCACCTGGCATCTTTGTAAAAGTTGTACGTGTTCTGTGAATTGTTGATCCATTTCTTTTAACTGATGAATAAATGTTTTCAATAATCTTTAATCACTTTGAGATACAAAAATAAATAGATATAGATACACAGTCTCTGAGGATGTTATTTTCATGCATCATAAACACCAGTGATTTGATATATAAATACAGATATTATAGTTGTAAAATATGTTCATCCCGCAAAATGCAAAATAGTAAACAAGTATACGCTGTAAATGGTCAGAAGGCTAAATTTACAATACAAGAACATTCACTGTATTTATGAAATAAATGTATATACAGTAAATGCTGTAGTAGATCTTCTTGATTAAATAAATATCTGGTATACCAAAGAAGTAATGTTACTTTTGGTCCCTTTCATAATCAAAGCTTTCTAACCATTAACTCAGCGGGATACGGCTCATATACTACGTGTAACCAGTGTAGATCAAGATCATTCTGCACATCAGTGCAGTCTGATCAGGATCTAGACAGTTTTCTTCTTGCCATAAATAACCTGATGCCCATGATAACCTATCAAAAGCACTATTGTAGACCCTAATCGGATGTTCTGGTTGATGTAGATCTAAACTGGTTGCACAAGGGATGAAAGCCGTATCCACCGAGTGAAGCGTTAAATTGCGGCATAATTGCTGTTTATAGAGCTCCGAGACAGTCATTACGAACCCCAGTTCATGGATTTTAAGCATGGTGTCTAAAAAGGTGTATGGCAATAATATGAGTCTATAATGGTGATTATGTCAAGAACAATATCATGGGTTCAAGTGCATATTTTGTGTACAATAAGCCTGGAATTTAGGCGATAAAGTATTTTATTTTCTTAAATTATCAACTCTTATTCTAAGGAAGTCTACATCCCTCTATGAACAGATAATACAACGTCTCTTTCAATCCAGTAGAATAGAAAATAGACCGACTTAAAAAACATTTTGTCGATGCATGAAAAAATATTTAAAAAAAAATATTATCAGACTAGTAGCTAGTGTAAAATAAACAGCAAGCGGTGGGATATTTTATAAATTGATGAAAAGAAGACTTTGAGAGCCGCAAAACACGACATGTATCAAAATATTGCAGTCTCGGGTTGATTGAGCCTGTTCATGGGCAGTAATCATAATGGGAATACATATTACTGTCCACGCTACTTAGCCCCCGGTACTTAAAATGTCTTTATTAAATAATAAATAATAAACATCTGATTGTATCCATAAAATAAATAGCTCTGTCTTATAAATGATTAGATATTGTCAATTTCATAAATGCAGTTTACTTCTTGCATATGCGGTCGATCATCATATCTACTGTCAATATTAAATTGTCCATAAAACAATGCCGAATTGTTCTTTTTCTGAGTCGGATTTATTCTTGAACACTTTCTTTGCTTTCCGTCATTGTGTATGCACTGTTGATGGTAGTACAGCATCGATTGTTTGTACTACCTTTCTCAACGGCTTATCAGTCGGTGCTATTTATAGAAACAAATCTTATCTGACGATCACTGCTATAAAACTTTACAGTAGGTTGCTTTAATCCAATGACTATTTATTTATCTTTAAATCACTGACTATGATGATCAGGAAAAACAACAATATTTATTTAGATACACTTACAATGTACATGTCAATTGAAATTGGTGCTAATTTGTGTTGTTATAAATACTGGTGTCTTTACATAGGTAAAATTGTGAGTAATTTACTGTAGTTAAATGTTGTGAATTGATTCTGTTCCATTTTAGTGGTTCAGCTATAATGCAGGATGGTTCAACAATCCGGAATGGTTATCCCCTTGACCTGGACTCGGTCAATGTAGGCTGTAGAATAGGCATGATGCGGTGCTCTGATGGTACACTACACTACTTCCTCAATGGCACTGACCAGGGGGTTGCCTGCTCGGATATCCCACCAGGTATGTCACCATTTGTTTCACCAGAATTGTTGAAGAACTATGTCATTATTATAGACGAGTTTAAATCACTGACAAGGTCAGCTATTTTACCTTGTACAAACTCTCGGTGCCATCTCATCAAACATTTGTATTACCTTAACTTTTGTTGTACAACGGTTGTGTGACAATTTAGGTACAGGGAACGTAAGACATCTTTTTGTCTTTTCTTAAGACATTTTAATGAAATGGCACCCTGAACTAGAAAGTACTATTATTGGGCAATTACAACATGTGATGTTATCACTTACTATCAGCTAAAGTAAGACATCTATCTTATCTTAAGACATCTTCATGAAACGGCACCCAGGTCCTCATAGGTCTGATGACCTATCTGTTGTTGTTTTACAGGTGTGTGGGCAGTGATTGACCTGTATGGTCAGTGTGGTCAAGTGTCCATCACCAGCGGCTCCGGCATTATGCCACCTAATAATAATGTTATCAACCGAGCTATTGTAGCAGAAAATCCTAATTATGTCTCACCAGTTAATCACACAGGTAACTTATATTTACATGCTAACTTGGTATATAATGATGTTTGTGTTTTGAACTGTTGCATAACTTGTTTAGTTATTTATATAGCTTACATGAATGTGATGCAGTTGTCTTTTGAGCTATGGAAGTCCATTGTTGCATCCCAGATTGGGGTTTCCTGCCCTTTCATCTGTGCTTGAAAAAGTAATAATGAATTCTTTGAAGGAAAATCAGATTCAGCAGAAAATTTCTGTTTTCACAAAAAATTATATCTTAAAAGAGTATTCAAGTTACAGAATGTTTTGTAAGATAATTGTCTCCAATTAAAGAAGTCCTTTGTGCAAGAACTTAGCAGTGTCTTCCCATCAAAACACTTACCAGCAGTGATGGTAATTTTCATCTCAAGCTCATTTTCATCTTAAGATTTTTGTACAATGTCACCCCTGCTGGAAGTAAAGATAGAAAGTAATATCTAGAGCAACATCTTTTGCTGATGGGTTTGGGGAAAATAAGCGCTTGCAACAGTTCTCCAGAAAGATGAGATTTTTCATCCGTTACTCAATCACATGTAAAATTCTTTTCCTTGCATATCCAAATTATTAAAATTAATATCAGTAAAACTACAAACTAATTTTCTTGAAATACTGTGCTTATATTCTAATGTTTACATAATGAGGAATTAACATAATATAAAATAAACACAAAAACTTTTTATTTATTTCTTTTCAGAATCTCATAGATTTAGTCACTGCTGTGGAAAAAATATTCAGCTGTCATCAAACGGACGAACAGCTTCTCGATCCAGCCATTTTAACCATGGACTTGTATTTAGTTCAGACCCATTGAAAAAAGATGAAATATTTGAGATAAAAATAGAAAAAGTGTGTAAATTGTGGTCAGGTTCTTTGAGTATTGGATTAACATCGATGGCAATTTCGGACACTACACCAGTTTCTGCCATTCCGTTAAGTGGGTTAGAATTAACATCTAAAGCTACATGGATTGTTTGCGGGTCAGATGTAAAGAAGTGTGGTGTAACAATTAAAGAGAATTATGCACCATCACTGGATAGATTAGAGGTACAATTGATAAAATTACTTTATTTATTATTATGCACTCTTCAAAGAAGCGAAGGTATAGTGATTAGCACATGTTGGTCCTTCGGTCTGTCCATCTGTCCGTAACCAACTTTGTCCGATCAATAACTAGAAAACGATTTGACATACAGTTCTAACATTTGGTAGGGAGGTTAGTCATCACAAAGTAGATGACCCCTATTGATTTTGAGGTCAGTAGGTCAGAGGTCAAGGTCACAGTGACCTTCAGTAAAAAATCAGCAGATTACTATCCAGTTGGCATTGGGAGGGGGGCATATGTGTTTTACAAACATCTCTTGTCTAGTTATGTTTTCACTAGTTAATTAAGGTATTACATATTTGTTGACAGGTTGGGCAGCAGTGATCTCTTTTGGTAAATAATAATGGGATCTGAAATTCATTGGATGCATTGTGATCCAAAGTGTGCACACACCAGCTTTATTCAACTGAGTGTATCACAGTGTGAACTAGTATGCACACCCCAGTTTGACTTAGTTGTGATCACTGTGATCCAAAGTGTGCACAACACTGACCTGGTGTGATCCAGTTTTGCACACCACAGTGTATTACAGTACTGTATTGTGATTGAAAGTGTGCACACCATCATTTTATCCACAGTTCACACCACAGTGTAATCTAGTGTGCACACTAGAGTGTGAACCAAAGTGATCCACTGTGTACATCCCAGTTTGATCCAAATTGTGCACACCGCAATTTGACCCAAAGTGAGCAAAGATTTGACTGATTAAATCTCAAATACTAGTTATATTTTTAAAATGTGTAATCAAAGTGCCAGAAATGAATATGTTAAAAGCTAATGTAAATTTGTTGTATACCAGCATTACTTTACTCTGGTTATGTTGTTTTCAGGTTGGTAATAAGGTGGGAATCCACCGAAGTCAAGATGGAACCATGCATTTATATCTCAATGGTGAAAATCTTGGCATTGCTGCATCAAATATACCAAAGGTTTGTACCTTAAACTGGTGATATCTGACTAGTGTGGTGTGATGACTTCAGTTTGCTTCAGCTTAATTTTAATGTATGTCATGTTGTACACAAATGTGCAAAAAAATTAGCAAAATTTTACCATATGTTATTGTTTCTTTAACTTCTGAGTAAAGCAAATTTATGTCCAAGAAATATTGCCAATTAAAGTTTGTTTGCTAATATTAATTTCTACTTAATTCATTTGAACCGCAGTATTTTTCTGTTTTGTTAGTTTAAGTAAAATCCATTTAACCTGTACTATAACAGTGGATATTTTAGTGGACCAAACAATTCACAAAATAAATATCACAATACTAATCTGGTCACTATATTTGATGATGTGTAAGCTGCCCAAATAGTTTAGCGGGGCGAGCAGTTGGTCTATAAGTGGGGGGCCCTGGGTTCAAGTCCTGGTCTGGCTGTACATTGTTCTCACCCTGTGACATAAACCACAGTTAGGCACCATAAAAAATATAATCTGTGAAGAAGCAAATTTATACAAGTTGAGGGTCTTTTAATTTAACCTGAAGTATTTTACACTATTTGACACATTTCAGAATGTATTTGCTGTGATAGACTTGTATGGTATGGTAGAGGCTGTCTCTGTGGTGAGTAGTGTTACCATGGGAACAGATAGCAGCGTCACCACACCGTCAGTGGAGTCCGAGACGGGTCATCAGATATCACTGGTGAGTATTTGTGGTATGGTAGAGTTTAAAGACACGGTACTGTCTGGTGTCCATAAAAAGTTGCCCTATACTGCCATTCAATATCATTACTATAACATGTACTTTTTCCCTGTGATCATGTTTCCTTCAACATATTCTCAAAGAACAATAGGCCACGCATTAGAGATAGCTTTGTGGAAAGAGAGTTGGAATGATAAGGTTGTTATAATTTAGCACACATTTATGCAACATAACTGAAATTGATTGATCTTGTGTGGTGGTACATAAATTGATAAAAATTGCTCTAAATTATAACATACGTAATGTTAGGGTCAGGTGATTTGCTCAATGGTTTAATCATGGACATCATTATTTGTATTTTTGACCACTAGTCTTTTACATAGAAGTTATTATAAGGCATTGACCTAAAGGGAGATGTGGGATAGTCTGCCAATCATCCCCTTTAATTTCCTCAGCAGTAGCAAATTATGTTATTCATACAGAAAGTTAGAAACTGTTGGAACTATTGTTATTCCAACAAGCACTGCCTGTTTTAGAGTGGAAAGTGTAAGTCTTTAAGAAAATCCCGAATAATTCATGGTTTATGTTGCAAAAAATACTGAAAAAAAAAATCCCTAATTTTATATATCAAAGCTCACATAAAGCTTAATAGTTGCCATATTTCTTAACAAACGAAATACCTAACTTTGTTTCAAATATTTGACTCAAATGCTTAGTTTTTTCTCTAATTCTTACCTCACAAAATACCTTCATGTTACTCTGTATTTCTGTTTCAGCCACTGGACCGGGATCAGGACGAGGATACAGCTAGTGTTTGTATCCCAGAATTCCACTGTAACCATGGGAAAAATATCCTACTTAGCAACAGTAACCAAACCATAGAACGGGTCGCCAGTTATAACCAAGCAATAGCTGTCACTAATAAACCTCTAGTCAGAAATCACATGTTCAGAGTAAGTAGTGAGATCATCTTAAGGTTATTTTTATTAGAATTTGGTGTCATCTTTTTTTTTTTTGGAAGTAAAAACGAGAATATAGATTTGAAACAACAAATTCTTATAATACTTTTGATGGGTAGTATGTTTGCAAATTGTCAACTAATGCAAACACAGTATATTATCTCCTTCTTATTTCCATGGTATTTCTACCGTTTTTTGCACAAAGGTGACAAAATTGGTTTATAAATTGTTTTAATAGTGTTTTGAACCTTTTGGAAAGTTACTGAAAGTTTTTTCCATGTGTCTAGGTAAGAATTGGCCGGTTAAACAGCCGCTGGAGTTCTTCTCTGATGATCGGATTTATAGGATTTTCTCCCGAGAAGTATTCCTTCCCAGTCAGTGCGATAGCCATCAAGAAATCCTGTGTGGTCATTCAAGCTGATCAGGTGTACTCCAGCGGATTAAAGGTATGTGTTGCTGGTCTTAAGTTAAGATATTATGACATAGAAATTCTTCCATAAAGTTTTATGTCCTGTCCATAACTACATCAGGTGTATGTCATGCAAGCCTGTTGCTTTAAAAGTCAAGGTCACGCTTAGAGTCAAGGGCTGCTTTTTTTGTTGTGCATTGAGAGGTTTTAAAATTATGCGCTACAAATGATAAAATGTCACACAAAATAATTTCACTTGCTTTATTCGGTTAATCCTTTGGTTTATTTGGAAATAGGGGGCATTTGTCACATAAAAGTGATATTTCTTGTTAAATGATTATGTTTATAGAGTAGATACTATAATTGAAGGAAATGAACCAGAGTCTACTATTATTTTCCAGATAAAGGAGCATTATGGACCAAACCTTGACAAGCTACAGACAGGTCATACTGTTGGTGTGATGATAGATGAGGACAGTAACTTACACATGTATGTCAACGGTGTCGATCAAGGTGTAGCCGTCAGAGATGTTCCCCTGCCATGTTATGGACTGGTTGATCTGTACGGTCAGTGTGAACAGGTATGATGATGATCCACTGTGTTGCCACATGAACAATGTGAACTTGATGCCAAACATATTTTCATGTCGCCCTTTTTTAAGAAGAGGCAATACATTGGGATCGCTTTGTCTGTCCGTCATGAAAACTTGACGTTCGCTACAACTTTGCCATTTCTTAAATTTTACATAGAGTTAACCTGTAAAGTATATTAAAGTAAAAAGCTTAAAGAATTGTCACTTTACTGTGTGTGCCAGACTGACTGACTTCAAAACCAACCTAGGTTAATCATCGGTGAATACCAGTCTATAATCCATTGGTACCATAATAAGCAAAAATAACAATGTAACAGGCATTACCAGCTCTGTTGTCTTTTTCTAGGTTATTATAGTAACAGAAGATGGTGTTCCATTGGTAACCCAGTCACCGGTTGAAGATAGAGAGAAAGCAGATCTGGATGATGGTAAGTTCCCATCTTCTTGGTTACATCACATCTATAAAGACCTGAACACAGAAGAGATAGGTTTACTGCTAGCTATTTATCTTATTGAAATATTATGTTAGGTTTTTTGTGTTGTCTTTTCTCGAAGAAAAAAAAAGATACAGACGAATCATTTGTCCATCTCGCCATCTGGTTTTCATGAAACGTATCGAAGCTAATCAATAACTTTTGTCATTTCTTAATATTTCTTCATCACACTTTCAAAAAATATATGGTACAACAGAGTTATGATTTAGCCAAAATCTATCGGCCAATTTGAAAACACAAATGTGAGAAACTTGAGCTAACTATCCTGTTGGTATTTATCTGTGTAGAAAGTACACCATTGTGTGTTTGAATTTTCCCTATATTGTACTGTTCTGCTTGATCACTTACCAGACATTTTTTCAGCTGTAAAGGAGAAGGTCCACCGTCCTGTGATAGAACAAACATCTGCTTTACGGCACTGTGAATACCAACACCTGTGTCAGCGTATCAAGGTGCAGTTGTCACTTCCAGGTTAGTAGCTGCTACTGATTAAATGTAGGAATAATCTCTAAGAACATACTATTTTATCGTGTAATTTTCTTTTTAATATAGGTTGTGCAATTGCCAAAAATTATTGTATTTCCCTCAATACATATAACATGCAAAGGTCTGCTTATCCTTGTGGTACTTTGATTTTAGGACTTTTGAAAGTGGAATTATCTACCCCAGTTCAACAAATTTATCCACCCCAGTTAAACCTTTTTAAATAGATGAAAGTTGTCAAAAGAAACAGCAAAAGGTATTTATTCACTCTGAAATGTCTTGTTAATGAAGATGCTAAACAAAAGGGAAGGATTTGTAAAATTTTCATTTGCATCTAAATGATGCTGGACAACTAAGCCAGCTGTGATCAGACTGTTCCAACATTCCTTACTTATTATAATATTTTCAGATGGTTATTTCGACATGAGCCAGAACGTGTGTTATTGTGAGACTTGCCATAAGTTACGAGGAGAGGAGCTGTATCATCAGAAAGGGGATCCTCCCAAAGAATATGCTACACAGTTTGGCTGGTCTATGTTCAAGCTCAGGTACATCGTTGTACACAGTCTTATGAACAAGCTTTAGTTAACACATTAATGGGAGTTGGATTTAGTATGAATAACATCGGAAACTTGCATTGTCATTGTTCATTTGTACAATGGAAAGATTGATGTAAAATCAAACCTCATTCATAAATATGATCTTCTTCAGTCAAGAATTCGGTAATTCTAGCCTTTTTTTAGTGTGATCCCTGCATTACATGTAAGTGCAGCTGAAAACAAAATATATACTTAATAATTTTAACAAATGCTAAATACTGGTATAGTCCTTCAGTTATAGAGCAATAAAATCCAGGATGTGCTGTTCAAGTTTTTAAAATAATATATGAAATGAAACAATTACATTACAGACTGCCAGTGAAGGCACACACATCCAGCATTCATGAGAAATGGCATGTGGCCTATTTCGGTTCCAAGATAGAAAGTCTACGAAAAATACTCGATACTGGTGATCTCCACTGTGCAGGTACGTATCAGTCTGTGCTAGTTTTAGTAGAAGGCAGCGGTAGCCCAGCAGTAGAGCGCGCTCACTTAGGGATCGAGGGGTCCCGGGTTAGAGCCCCAGTCTGGCTGCTAATTTCCTTAAGCAAGAAATTAAACATTCATTGCTTCTCTCCACCAATGTGTATAAATGGGTACCTGTGAGAAATATAAGCCAATGTTTCGTGGCTGCCTATGGTAACGACTGTTAATATGAAAGTCTGTTGAATACGTTCAGTAATTACAGACTATAAACCCATAACTTTACCTTTAGTACAATTATCCATCTTGTAAAAGTTAATAATTTGTGGATCCTTATTCCCCACAAAAATAAGAACCTTATAAATATTAACAAACTTGTAGTAATAAGTTGGTTTTTTTTCTTCTTTAAACTAAGTTGGTGGTTTAACCGACACTGACCATGTATGTTTGTAGGTGATGTGGTAAGTGGAGGAAGTGTGTTACTGCCGCAGACACCAGTTTTCACGGAGAAATCCCAGCCAGATGGCACGTCTGTCAACAAAATATTTTTATCACCAACTTTAAAATATGCCGGAGCTAATGAATTTGCTCCCAAACACAAGTAAGCTCTTACAACGTACTTTATTTTCAGATCAGTTCATTGACTCTTTACTCCATAGATGCACCTTTATTATGGTGGCAAACAGTGCAGATCCAGATCAGATGTAGATCCACACGCATGACTTTTGATCAGGATCTGCACTGATAGCTTTTAGTTTTATTAGGTTAATTCTATCCAAGATGCGACCAGTGCTAATCTAGATCAGAGGGCATGGATGTACCAGCTGATCTGGATCTACACTGGTCGCACATGCAATAAAACATATTATTATTTAAGACATATTATTACATGATGTAATTTCACTGAAACTTAATTTTGCACATTTACCCACGGAGGAAAAATGCAAAATTTCAACTCGCAGGTAATATAAACATACCAAGGAAGTCAGAACTTAAGATAAAAAGCTGTATATGATTGAGATACCTGTAAAAATGTTACTTTTAATCATGAACTTAAAAACAACAACAATAAGATAAGTCCAACACGTCTTAAAATTATAGAAAGTAATTCATACCAATTAAGAGAGCTATATTTTTTTGTAATTTCTTTAAAAATAATTGTCTGAGGGAACTTTTACCTGGATTTAGTTTTACACTCTTTATTAATTTAATTTTACTAGGTTGTTTTCTTTACATTAAAAACTTATAGTATCTTTCCACAGAATTATTGATCCAAAGACTCGGAAAGTTCACCATGTGCGTATAGCATTCCAAGTGTGTGTGAAGCCAGGATCCTACAAAGTGGGTCCTCAATCGATCGGAGCCAATGAGCCGATAGACCCACATATCAGTAACAATGAGATTGAGTGGTCCACGAAGGAACGGGGATCCGTAGTGTTGCATAGTTTGCTAATGCGGGTCGAGTGAACACACACACATATTAATTAGCTAATATAAATATACGGCACATAAGCTTGCTAAATAGTGTTGAATTAATACACATTGCTGTGTGTTGAGTGAATATACATCAGTGACACATAAGCTTGATACGATTACACCTGGATGGAAGACAACACTACCATATTCCATACAGAAAAATCAAGAGCATTGATGAGACCAGAGACCAGTTCAAAACTAGAAAATTTAGTACCATGATTTACCTGGGCAATAAATGTCCGTGGTTGTGTGTTGGAATGTTGCCATAGAGAGTCAGTGAGATGGTTTAAGACATTATCTCAACACAGGTTGTAACCTTAATCTCATTATGAACTTTGGCTTAAAGGTTATAAAACTGAGTATGGAAACCAGTCTTAAATCTCAAGCATCTGATTGGCTGTCGCCATTTCAGCCAATCAGATGCTTGAGATTTGAGACTGGTTTCCAATCTCAGCTTTATAACCTTGGGCACTGGTCTTTCAACAGTTGATTAAAACAAGATGGCCCAGTTGCTTGTATAGTTATTAAAGTCGGATGTACTGATTTATTGTATAATTGTACTTTATGTGAGCATTATTATGCCCCCATGAAGAGAAGATTTTTTCTTGACCATTATTTCAGTGTTATTGCCCTTTGTTCTTACAGATTTTGTTTTAGCAGTGGGGGCATTACTGTCCTGAGGACAGAGTCTACTTTTTCAGTTTGCAACATGCATATACTTCAAAACTGTAAATATAATTATCTTTTCAAGTTTCCTTCACCTAGAAAACGTGATAACTTGCAGGCAACTTGGTTGTTGTGTTTCAGTGTACATCTACATTAAGTATTGTTGCATTATTGTGATGCAAGCTACTACTTTGTGTTGTAACAACACATGTGCCATGTGCTTTAGTGTTTGTCTTTTATATATTTAGGTTGATATTATATGTAAATCATGAACATGAATCATAAACCAGAAAAAATGATCCAAACTTGGCCTGGCCCCAAGATCATAAAACTGAGACCAGAGACCAGTTTCAAATCTCAAGCATTTGATTGGTTAAGCTCAGACCAGCCGTTAAATGGACCAATCAAAGGTCAGACAATGGAGACAGGTCTCTACTTTCATGTTTATGACATTTCTATCAGGCTTCGAAATCATAAACACGACTGGAATCAGTCAGAATATTTAGGTTGTCTTTGGTCTGTTTGGAAACTTAACTGCCAGGTTTGGAAACTTGTCTGCCAGTTTTAACCGACAAGTTGTTTGAGATTGGAGACTGGAATGCAGTCTAAATTTTGTGATCTTTGATCATGTCTTCAGAGACTTAATCATAGAGTGCTTGTGTTGATGTGCTTATGTCTGCTTTGTTCTTCCACTAGTTACTAACTCTGGACCAAGATACCCCCCCCCCCCTCTGGACAGGAGAACAGTCTTAACACTCCAGCTTGCCATTGGTCTGTTTCGAGACTGCTTATTTTAGATTATTGATATTGAGACTGGTCGTATCAGATCAGGGGTGGATCTGGAGGGGCTGAGAGGGGTTGCTCAAACCTCCTTGGCCTGCAATATTTAATTTTTATGGGAATTCCGGCAAGAAAGATTCAGAGTATCATGTAACTACTGTAAGACTCCCCCCCCCCCCGCCCCCCCAACAAACTCCCAATTCTGGGAATCTAGCATCTAACTGTGCAGATCTATATACAGTGAAACCCCTCTATAACGGACATGTAAGGGACTGAGGAAAAGTGTCCTTAATAGCGGGTTGTCCTTAATTGTGGGTTAAAATCAAGAAGTAGAGAACATGTCTGTTCTTTTAAAAATCGCCCATACCGGGGTGCGCGTAATATGGAATGTCCGTAATGAGGGGTTTTACTGTATCAAGGTTACAAGTCATCAATGTTATTGTTATGGAACTACAATTCATATCAGTATTCAGATATATCAAGTCCCAAGATCATAAAACCAAATCAGGAAACCAGTTTCAAATCTCAAGCATCTGATTGGCTGAAATGGCAAGTGGTTGCCATTTCAGCCAATCAGATGCTTGAGATTTCCAGACTGGTCTCCAATCTAAGTTTTATGGTCTTGGTCTCAAAGACTCATTAATTGACTGTGATAATATATAACATGATTGTATTATCTTTGCTACTGTAAAGTCCATCCCACTGTAATAGTTCCTTATCTCTCTACACAAACACACACTCCATTTTCCTACATTAAATATCTGATTTTTTTAAAGCATTGGGTCAACAGTTTTAACCCAATACTCCATATAGACATTTAACGTGTGTGACCAGTGTAGATCCAGATCAACTGGCACATAATTATCTGCCATCTGTTCTGTATCTGCTCTTGTCACAGCTTGGTCAGAAATAACTTAATGAATCTAAAAGCAAACAGTAGATCCATCTGTGTAGATCCATGCATATGCCAGCTGATACTGATCTACACTGTTTTCCCATGTGATAAAGATGAATAGATGGAGTTAAGAGAATGAGAGAAGTTTTCGGAAATACTGTATATCTTTTACAGATATTTTGAACAGTTACATGAATAATAGATAGAAAAGCAAAAGCAGTTGGGAACTAAGTTCTTACAACTCCCCCAAGATTATTTTGCGTGGACAATATTGTCGGAGTGATAAAATTAACATGATTTCAGTAAAATTACCATGAGATTTAAATTTGTTGAAATAATGCTTGATGAAGTTTCGTGTTGTTAAGTTTAACCCTTTCCTCCTTAAATATATACGCATTTTTAGACATGTGCGACCAGTGTAGATCCAGATCAGCCAGCACATCCCTGCCATTTGATCAGGATCTGCACTGGTCGCATTTTGGTCAGCGATAACCTAATCAATCATAAAGTGAACAGTTCAGATCCTCATCAGACGGCACAGATGTGCTGGCTGATCTGGATCTAAACTGTTTGCCCATGCAATACAGGTTTACCTATGGAGGAAAGGGTTAAAAACAACATTTAGGTGATTTTTAATACTTGGGATGTCATGTGACTGGATTTCCCTGTAAGGTGTGTGTATCTGTTCCACCACACACACTTGGTGCTAACACCAGTTTGATACGAAGGCCTCAGTATACACATTTGGGGTTTAACCCTTTACTCCAAAGATACACCTTTATTGTATGGGCGAATAGTGTAGATCCATACAGTGCCATCTGATCAGGATCTGCACTGTTCACTGTTATGTAAGTTAGGTTATTTCTGACCATTATGCAACCAGTGTAGAAACCGGTCAGATGGCACAGATGTTTCTCTGCTGATCTGGATCTACACTGGGGTCGAATGTGTTAAAATGCCTATACAGAACAAAAAGTGGCTTCTGAAGACAGGTGGCTGTTTAATACATGTAAAAATTAGAACAAAATGTCAGTTTAGGTTATATTCAAACTGGTTGTTTAAGACAGGTGGTTGCTATTTGCAGGTGGCTGCTAAGGCAGATTTCACTGTATATGTAGTAAAGGGTTAATAAACATGTGTGAATGTTTGTTTCATTGAAACAAGTTGAATGATGAGCTCTGTATTTAACCCTTTCCTGTAGAGATACACCTTTACTGCTAGGGCGAACAGTTTAGATCCAGATCAGCCAGCACATCCATGCCGATCAGGATCTAAACTGTTTGCTGTTTGATTCATTAGGTTATTTCTGACCAAAATGCCACCAGTGCAGATCCTGATTAGACGGCACGGATGTGCCGGCTGATCTGGATCTACACTGGTCGCACATGCGTAAAAATGCGTATCTATACAGGAAAGGGTTATCTAATACATGTATTATAACAGATTCCCAGTGCAACAGATATTCAACATGGAAATAGTTTTAATGTTTGAATGAATTTGACTAAAACAACTATCAAGATACAAACAACTTAGCAGAATTTATGTGTTCCGTCTTTATACCAAAGGAATCATTGTTAGTTGTTTTTTACATGTTCGAAACACTTCCATGTGACTGGAAACATTGTTTCTAAAAATGTAATTAATAATATTTATGTATTTGGTTGATGAGTCATTGTCAATGCAATGTTTACACATCAGCTGAAAAAGTTGCCATGGAGAAAAACTATTCATGTTGCTTTAAAAGTAGTAGAAACTTACTGTTTATTATTTGTCTGCAGAAACTAAACCGTTTTGTTTATGTATTTTATTTGCGTGTTGTTAGATTTTAATTTATAAGGGACTATTCTCGCATGCAGACACGTATTGTGATATAGATCTTGCTGACTATTGTTAAATATTGAAATTATTGTGACTAAAACAATTAAAATGATAAATTCAACAAAAGTCTGTTGTACTGTTTTCCCGCTTGGGTGTGACTGTTGGGTCCATATGCTGGTGTTCTACCTGGGTCATATAGAGGTTATCCTACCTGGGTATGGGAATGATGGTGTCCTACCTGGGTCATAGAGGTTATCTTTCCTGGGTATGGGAATGATGGTGTCCTACCTGGGTCATATTGAGGTTATCCTACCTGGGTATGGGAATGATGGTGTCCTACCTGGGTCATATTGAGGTTATCCTACCTGGGTATGGGAATGATGGTGTCCTACCTGGGTCATATTGAGGTTATCCTACATGGGTATGGGAATGATGGTGTCCTACCTGGGTCATATTGAGGTTATCTTACCTGGGTATGGGAATGATGGTGTTCTACCTGGTTCATATAGAGGTTATCTTACCTGGGTATGGGAATGATGGTGTCCTACCTGGGTCATATTGAGGTTATCCTACCTGGGTATGGGAATGATGGTGTCCTACCTGGTTCATATAGAGGTTATCTTACCTGGGTATGGGAATGATGGTGTTCTACCTGGGTCATATTGAGGTTATCCTACCTGGGTATGAGAATGATGGTGTTCTACCTGGGTCATATTGAGGGTATGGGAATGATGGTGTCCTACCTGGTTCATATAGAGGTTATCTTACCTGGGTATGGGAATGATGGTGTTCTACCTGGGTCATATTGAGGTTATCCTACCTGGGTATGGGAATGATGGTGTCCTACCTGGGTCATATTGAGGTTATCCTACCTGGGTATGGGAATGATGGTGTCTTACCTGGTTCATATTGAGGTTATCCTACATGGGTATGGGAATGATGGTGTTCTACCTGGGTCATATTGAGGTTATCCTACCTGGGTATGGGAATGATGGTGTTCTACCTGGGTCATATTGAGGTTATCCTACCTGGGTATGGGAATGCTGGTGTCCTACCTGGGTTCATATTGAGGTTATCCTACCTGGGTATGGGAATGATGGTGTTCCTACCTGGGTCATATTGAGGTTATCCTACCTGGGTATGGGAATGATGGTGTCCTACCTGGGTCATATTGAGGTTATCCTACCTGGGTATGGGAATGCTGGTGTCCTACCTGGTTTATATTGAGGTTATCCTACCTGGGTATGGGAATGATGGTGTTCTACCTGGGTCATATTGAGGTTATCCTACCTGGGTATGGGAATGCTGGTGTTCTATCTGGGTCATATTGAGGTTATCCTACCTGGGTATGGGAATGCTGGTGTTCTACCTGGGTCATATTGAGGTTATCCTACCTGGGTATGGGAATGCTGGTGTTCTACCTGGGTCATATTGAGGTTATCCTACCTGGGTATGGGAATGCTGGTGTTCTATCTGGGTCATATTGAGGTTATCCTACCTGGGTATGGGAATGATGGTGTCCTACCTGGGTCATATTGAGGTTATCCTACATGGGTATGGGAATGCTGGTGTCCTACCTGGGTCATATTGAGGTTATCTTACCTGGGTATAGGAATGATGGTGTCCTACCTGGGTCATATTGAGGTTATCCTACCTGGGTATGGGAATGATGGTGTCCTACCTGGTTCATATTGAGGTTATCCTACCTGGGTATGGGAATGATGGTGTCCTAC
The DNA here is from genome assembly GCA_038501625.1 of Corbicula japonica. Classification (NCBI taxonomy): domain Eukaryota; kingdom Metazoa; phylum Mollusca; class Bivalvia; order Venerida; family Cyrenidae; genus Corbicula; species Corbicula japonica. Next base: position 180,782 of record JAZAYU010000021.1, on the reverse strand, counting down.
CTGGGTCATATTGAGGTTATCTTACCTGGGTATGGGAATGATGGTGTTCTACCTGGGTCATATTGAGGTTATCTTACCTGGGTATGGGAATGCTGGTGTCCTACCTGGGTCATGTTGAGGTTATCTTACCTGGGTATGGGAATGATGGTGTCCTACCTGGGTCATATTGAGGTTATCCTACCTGGGTATGGGAATGCTGGTGTCCTACCTGGGTCATATTGAGGTTATCCTACCTGGGTATGGGAATGATGGTGTCCTACCTGGTTCATATAGAGGTTATCTTACCTGGGTATAGGAATGATGGTGTTCTACCTGGGTCATATTGAGGTTATCCTACCTGGGTATGGGAATGATGGTGTCCTACCTGGGTCATATTGAGGTTATCCTACCTGGGTATGGGAATGATGGTGTCCTACCTGGGTCATATTGAGGTTATCCTACCTGGGTATGGGAATGATGGTGTTCTACCTGGGTCATATTGAGGTTATCCTACCTGGGTATGGGAATGATGGTGTCCTACCTGGCTGTGGCTGTAAAAGGTTCTAAATGTTATCCTCCACAGCATAGCACTAGGGGGATATAGGAATGGTCTCCGTCTGTGTGCATGCAAATTTTGTGTCCAATCCATAACTTCTCAACCCCTGGAGGGAATTTCATGAAACATTTGGTCAAATGTTCATCCCATCGAGATGATGTGCAGAACCCATGTTCCAATCTAGCCAGCTCGAGGTCAAGGTCACCAGTGGTGTTTGAAGATCATAAAACTGATTGGCATATCAGCCAATCAGATGATCGAGATTGAGACCTGACCCCGAGATCATAAAACTTTTTTTGAGTATGACTCAAATCTCAAACTTAACTTTTGAGACTGACTCCAATCTCAAACCCTGAAATGGAGACTCAAATTTCTCGTTTTATGATCTTGGAATTAGGACTTTAAGCTATAGAATAAACATATTCAGACCTTTTCACTAGGTAAACAAAGCAGAAATCTTAAATCCTTATCAGCAATTTAATATAAAAATATATTAAACATACAATAACAAACACAAACTTAAGAAACAATCAATTTGATTTATAATGCTGTAGGTTGAACTAGACATTGACTCACTAAAATGCTACAACCTAGCTGGCAAAATACTTCCCGGGCAAAATTTCTTTTGCTGACTTCTATTTTGCTGAGCAACAACCTCATTCTGGCAAGACATGAAAACTTGAAGACTTTAAATATACATCCACAAACTGTTCATTCTTCTTAAAATAAGAATTTTCATTCCTAAATTTAGAGACCTTAACATCAATAAAATCTCAATATTAGAATTAAATTTTAAGATTTTATGCATAAGTTAAAGCACTAAGCATATTTATTACAATTTTTATTACATTTGATGATTTCAAAATTATTAATTCTAAAAATCATCAATGATTGAATTAGCACCATCAACTGTTATTGCAAGAGATACAAATACACTGATGTGATGTACTCTTCTGATTAACCCTTTCCTGTACAGACGCACCGTTATTGGTAGGGCAAACAGTTTAGATCCAGATCAGCCGGCACATTCGTGCCGTCTGATCAGGATCTAAACTGTTTGCTTTTTTATTCATTAGGTTATTCCTGATCAGAATGCGACCAGTGCAGATCGTGATCAGACGGCACGGATGTGCCGGCTGATCTGGATCTACACTGGCCCCACACGCGTAAAAAAGCGTATATATCCAGGAAAGGGTTAAATTAACACACTAGCTAATGATTGGGAGCTCAAAGTTTTTTACCCTTAACACAATGTGATATGACTGTTCTCTAAGGGCAAAGAGTGTAGATCCAGATCAGCCGCAAATCGATGCCATTTGGTCAGGCACTACAGTGTACTGTTCCGTTTTTTTGATTCATTATGTCATTTCTGACCAATAAAGCTAATAGTGTAGATCTTTATCAGATGGCATGGACCTATCAGATGCTCTGGACATACACTGTTTGCATGTGTAACAAAACCAATATTTAAGGATTGAATCGATATTCGATGATCTCCATTTGGGTATGGAAAACAGTTGGGTTGTTTAAAGTGTGTGAAGCCCGAAGGGTCTATTAATAATCCAATAGCCCCGAAGGGCTTCAAGCGTACTTTAAACAATTCAACTGTTTTTCATACCCAAATGGAAATAATCAAATATTGATTCAATCCTTATATTTACACACATAAATACTCTCATTAATACAGAAATTTAAAGAAGAATTTGTGATATTACGGCCTTTTTGAATGGCTTTTGAAACAGCCACAATGACAAAAAGTGAATGACGGCACGTTTTTCGCAGCAACTTGCGGCAAAACATGTGTGCTCAGCGACGTCACACGACAAAACACTGTGCAACGTCCAATAAATTGTCAACGGCTCTACTGTAGCCACACCTTTTAAAGTAACACGTCACACTGTTTACCATTAGAAATTATGATTTGTTAGACAAATAAGACTTCATCATAGAGGACGAAGTTGAAGTATAAATATATGTGGATTAAAAGGTTAAATCAGCGTTTCACAAAAAATGATCTGTTACAATTACAATTCGATAACAGACCTTCCCCCAATATGAGCAATAATTATCAACATGTTCAAATAATTGTATAAAAATATTGTTTTCTTTACTTGTAAAAGACAAAACACATTGAGCAAAATTTAAACAATAGAGAATAATTGTCTGATTCAAGGAAATACCAATTTTATGAGTGAACACCAGAAACTGATGTTTTCACAAGTGGTGTTCATGAGTGAAAAAATGTCCACAGCAAATTTTCTTTTTATTTTATGTTTCCCGGTCACATAAATCTGATAAAAAGTCTAGGTTCCCGCAAGGGGTTTAATCATTTGACATTATTGGAAGATAGAAAATTGAAAACAGAGGTAGGTTAGATCAGCAAAAACAGTGAAAATAACTAGATGGGTGTTCAGTTGAATACTTGTGTCGCCCTCTGGTGCTGTCGGAATAAAAATGCAAGTACAAAAAGGAGCATAACTCCATCAAATTGACCTTAAGAATATAGTATCGTCATAGGGAATATAATTTGAAAGTTATATGAAGTTGAAAGTTATTAATGGCAAAGTTATAGCCAATGTTAAGTTTTCATATAAAGGGGAATAACTCCATCAAGTGTGACCTTGACCTAAAGAATGTGGTATTATCAAATGCGTGTTGTGAAAAGGAATATAATTTGAAAGTTTGATGAAGAAATATTAAGAAATGGCAAAGTTATAGCCAATGTTAAGTTTTCGTAAAAAGGGAAATAACTCAATCAAATGTGACCTTGACCTAAAGAATGTGGTATCATCACGAGCGTGTTGTCATTAGGAAAATAATTTGAAAGTTTCATGAAGAAATATTAAGAAATGGCAAAGTTATTGACAACGTTAAGTTTTCGTGTGTAAATATAAGTACAAAAAGGGGCATAACTCCATCAAATGTGACCTTGACCTAAAGAATGTGGTATAATCACGAGTGTGTTGTCATAAGGAATATAATTTGAAAGTTTCATGAAGAAATATTAAGAAATGGCAAAGTTATTGCCAACGTTAAGTTTTCGTGTCTAAATATAAGTACAAAAGGGAGCATAACTCCATCAAATGTGACCTTGACCTTAAGAATTTGGTATCATCTCAAGCGTGTTGTCATAAGCAATATAATTTGAAAGTTTCATGAAGAAATATTAAGAAATGGCAAAGTTATAGCCAACGTTTAGTTTTCGTGACAGACCGACGGACGGACGGACAAAGCGGTCCCTATGTATCGCCATTTCTTCGAAAGGGCGACACAAAAATGGTATTTCAGAGTTTGAAAACAGTGTAAATACCAATTTTATTGTACTGAGAAAACTCTATTATTCACTGTCAAATGTAAGATAAACATCATTTAGCAACAACATCAATCACAAGAGAGAAGTAGTGTGCTTAGGTTGAAAATATATCTAGCTGGACAACCTCACAAAATCACATAACTGATCCATTTATTCCACGGATACTAGTTACATGTATATCCTATGTATGAAAAGTATATATCTAGATCAGCCTGCACATCCCTGCAGTATGATCTGGATCTACACTGTTGACTTTATCATCAGAATTAACCTAATAGATCTAAAATCCAACTGTGTAGATCCAGATCATACTTCAGAGATGTGCAGTATGATCTGGATCTACACTGTTGACTATCATCAGAATTAACCTAATAGATCTAAAATCCAACTGTGTAGATCCAGATCATACTTCAGAGATGTGCAGTATGATCTGGATCTACACTGTTGACTATCATCAGAATTAACCTAATAGATCTAAAATTCAACTGTGTAGATCCAGATCATACTTCAGAGATCTGCAGGCTGATCTGGATCTACACTGGTTGCACATAGGATATAAGCTGTATCTATGGTGTAAAAACTAAGAAGTAAAAACTTTAAATTAGTGTTTTTGCAAATTTTACAACAGATTAAGATCAAATTCTTTCAAAATGATTAGTTTTCAACAATATTTCACCTTTATATTTTGGTTCTTAAAATTAAATTCATTTCAGCACTTGTTATTAATCTGCCAAACTAGTGCTTTGGTTAGATTTTGTTACCTTAATGAAGTTAATCAGCTTTGTTACAATGAATGTAAGAATGCAATGCTGCCAATATTGTAATCATTGTTAAGAAACAATGTGACCTTGACCGCAATGTTTTGACTATATCATGACCCTAATGTCACAAGAAGTAAATATTGAAAATTCAATAATAATTGGCAAATATAGCCAACTTAAGTTTTCGGAATGGACTGACTGATGCATTCGTATGTATTTCCTTTTTCTTCGAAAAGGCATGTAACATAACAAGCATTTTATCAGTCATCAAAGTTCATAACAAGTTTTTTTATCAATCAACAATTTTTCTTTCTTTTTTCAAAGTTCAGCAATCCCAGCTGCTGGATCTTCTTATACTGGTCTGGTATTTCCATCAAAGCTCGGAGAGCAAATTCAGTAGTCGGATTCTTCGCTGTAGACATTATACGATGAAAGTCAACAAACTGAAAGTTGTCAAACTTCCTGGCTGGAAGTTTGTTGTCAAATTCTTCCATCGTATCCCACGGTCCATCACCAACACCGACTAGAATTATGGATAGCGGCCATTTTGAAGCTTCCACAATGGCGCGGCGAGTGACATCCTCTGACGAGACTTGTCCATCGGCTACTATCACCAGGATATGGTACTGAAAAATATGATGTCACAACTGCCATAACTGCTACAATATGTAAAACTCCTTTAACGATTTCATCCATGTAAACACCTTTCATCACATGGGCAAACAGTGCCCAAGATCATAAAACTAAATCTGGAGATCAGTCTCAAATCTCAAGCATCTGATTGGCTGAAATGGCGACTGGTCGCCATTTCAGCCAATCAGATGCTTGAGATTTGAGACTGATCTCAAAACTTTGTTTTATGATCTTGGGCCCAGATTGCTTTTTGACTTTTTCGTCAGAAATTAACTAATAAATAAAAAATTGAACACATTTATAGTGTGGGTGAACAGTGTAGACCCAGAATCAGTCGGCACATCCATGCCATCTGATCAAGATCTGCACTGCACTTTTTGCTTTTTGATTTATAAGGTTACTTCTGACCAAACAGCAAACATTGCAGATCCTGATCAGATGGCACAGATGTGCCAGCTGATCTGGATGTACACTGGTCGAACATGCATGAAAACATGTACTGTATAGCGCTTTATATTGGCGGTGTCAAATTTTGGCGTATTTTAAAGTGTTTTATATTGGCAGGGTCATATATTGGCGCTAACAAGCCAGACCACCAAAATAAAACCCTTGATTAAAAATTGCGGAAATTGGACAATGGAAGAGACAGGTAAACGTTGCAGTTATTCTACTGTTAAATTTTAAGTGTGAAAACATTATCGCAGCTACCTAATACAGTACTTGATTGCTTTGTTTGATATTGCAAATATATTCCTTTTGTTGAAGCATAAGAAGTTAACCTACTTCTTCGATTTAATATTATTTAATTATTTTAAAGCTGGTTTCTAAGAGATATTGAATAAACTCTTTAATTTACTACATGTACAAAAGCTATAAGTCTATAATGCTTCTTTTTTCAAGTTCAAAACGAGTGCGGCTGAAAGGAATGGCCGATAAGCGCCAAATAACACTCCTTCAGGCTATGTCGTAAGAAAATAAATAACACATTCATGCACTCTTGTTTCGTGTTTTTTAAGTTTTTATTCAGGTTACAAAGAATATACTGTACATAATTTAGAAACATGCAACAATCTTTCTTCATCAAGGGAGGAAACTGCAACAAAATATCTAAGTGTATCATAGTTATCTACCTTCCTGATATTACATTGGCGGTGTTTTTTAATTGCCGGGGATTTTTATTGATGGTGTTTTATATTGGCGCAACTGACCCTGACCGCCAATATCGCCAAAATTTTAACCCCTGCCAATATTAGTACTTATACAGTATATAAGGAGGAAAGGGTTAATTAATTATTTGATTCACAAAAATATCTCTTAATCATTCAATTATATAGATTTTTAGTAAAAATAACCCTGTATATGTACACTGTAGACTTTTAATCACCAGTTGGTACTAAAACAAGAGGGCCATGATGGCCCTATATCGCTCACCTGAGTACAAAAGTACTCTCAGCTTGTGGTTTCAGACACAAGTCTATGTAAAATGAAGTGACCCCTGGGGCGGGGCCAATTTTGACCCCAGGGAAATAATTTGAACAATCTTTGTAGAGTTCGACTAGAGGATGCTAAATGCCAAATATCTAAGCTCTATGCCTTGTGGATTCAGACAAGAAGATTTTTAAAGTTTTTCCTATACAAGTCTATATAAAATGAAGTGACCCCTGGGGCGGGGCCAATTTAGACCCCTGGGAAATCATTTGAACAATCTTTGTAGAGTTCCACTAGAGGATGCTAAATGCCAAATATCTAAGCTCTAGGCCTTGTAGTTTCAGACAAGAAGATTTTTAAAGTTTTTCCTATATAAGTCTATGTAAAATGAAGTGACCCCTGGGGCGGGGCCAATTTTGACCACAGGGAAATAATTTGAACAATCTTTGTAGAGTTCCACTGGAGGATGCTAAATGCCAAATATCTAAGCCCTAGACCTTGTCGTTTCAGACAAGAAGATTTTTAAAGTTTTTCCTATATAAGTCAATGTAATATGAAGTGACCCCTGGGGCAGGACCAATTTTGACACCAGGGAAATAATTTGAACAATCTTTGTAGAGTTCCACTAGAGGGTGCTAAATGCCAAATATCTAAGCTCTAGGCCTTGTAGTTTCAGACAAGAAGATTTTTAAAGTTTTTCCTATATAAGTCTATGTTAAATGAAGTGACCCCTGGGGCGGGGCCAACTTTGACCCCAGGGAAATAATTTGAACAATCTTTATAGAGTTCCACTAGAGGGTGCTAAATGCCAACTATCTAAGCTCTATGCCTTGTGGTTTCAGAGAAGAAGATTTTTAAAGTTTTTCCTTTAGGTTGCCATGGCAACCAGAGTTCTGCTTGGAATTCCATATTTTGAACAATTTTGAAAGGGCATCATCTAAGCATTATTCCTGTGAAGTTTCATCAAAATTGGCCAAGCCGTTTCAGAGAAGAAGTCGATTGAAGCAATTGTTGACAATGCACGACGCACAAGGGACGACGGTCATCAGGCGGTCACAAAAGCTCACCTTGTCACTTCGTGACAGGTGAGCTAAAAAAACAACAACTGTATCAAACAAAGAACATGAGGTTCGACAAAAACAAATGAATTCAAAGAACTTTGAAGGTGTTGGGGGAAAGTCCAAAACCAGTGAAATGAAAATCTAGATAAAAATGCTATAAAATTGTGGTAGGCAATCCTAGGATATTGGTTGTTGTTGTAGTTTCACAGTCAAAGCTTTCGACTGAAACTTAGACCAATATTTTTACCATGTACTTACCGATTTTGTTTGTCTCACAATATCAATAGCTTTATGAATGAGAGGTGCAAAGTTTGTTGGTCCACTGAGACGTACACGTTGAGCAATGCTGTCATATGCGCTGAGTACCGTCTGGAAACCTGCGCAGTATCCCTGAAAATACACGAGAAATGTCACTTATAGTTCAAGCTCACTAAAGTTTACCTTAAAAATATGAGGAAAGCATGAGTTAAATATTTCATATAGAAATGACCTACTTAGTAAACAGACTTAGTCAATCATTTTTGCAGATAACATTTTATACAACTTCATCTTTTATGCAAACTGGAAGAAAACGTAAGAGATAATTAATCTATAAATTTGTTTGTTGTCTTTTGGAAATCATCTTTTGAAAACAATGACCTTTACCTTGATCACAGACATCTTGGTAGCAATCCCAAGATACCTCTTGATGTAAGCTACCCACACACCAAGTATGGCATCAATAGGCAAAAGCAAACTCAAGCTATTCAGCAGAAACCAAAATTTGATGCTCACCCACCCAACTACCCGCCAACAAACTTCAGCATTTCAATAATAGGTTTTTGTTGAAAACCTGGTTAACTAGATGTTTTTTGAGAAAAACGCATGTATCTCCCCCCGCTGCGCCATGACCCCTGCGCCATGACCCCTGTGACCTTGACCTTTGACCTACTGACCCCAAAATCAATAGGTCCTCTTCTCAATAAGGACATCCATCGTATGAAGTTTGAAGGCTCTGGGTAAAATAGAACTATGGTTATTATGTGGAAATGGTTTTCACTCTTCAGGTCCCTGTGACCTTGACCTTTGACCTACTGACCCCAAATCAATAGTGTTCTTCTTATCAATAAGGGCTATCACCCTATGAAGTTTGAAGGCTCTGGGTCAAACAGTACTCCAGTTATTGTGCGGAAATGGTTTTTACTCTTCAGGCCCCTGTGACCTTGACCTCTGACCTACTGACACCATTATCAATAGGGTTCTTCTACTCAATAAGGGCAATCACCGTATAAAGTTTGAAGGCTCTGGGTCAAAGGGTACTTGAGTTATTGAGCGGAAACAATTTTCACTCTTCGGGCCCCTGTGACCTTGACCTTTGACCTACTGACCCCAAAATCAATAGGGTTCTTCTACTCAATAAGGGCTATCACCCTATGAAGTTTGAAGGCTCTGGGTCAAACAGGGTACTCCAGTTATTGTGCGGAAATGGTTTTCACTCTTCGGGTCACTGTGACCTTGACCTTTGACCTACTGACCCCAAAATAAATAGGGTTCTTCTACTCAATAAGGGCTATCACCCTATGAAGTTTGAAGGCTCTGGGTCAAAGGGTACTCAAGTTATTGAGCGGAAACGAAGTGTGACAGAAGGACAGACGGCCAGACGGATAGACGGACAGGGCAAAAACAATATGTCTCCCCCAGAGGGAGGGAGACATAATAATTAGATAATCTCGAAACTCTCGCTGCTAGTGATTACTTAACATTGAGACTATGTTCATCTGGTATAGACTGGTCTCCAGTCTTACTGTCATGACACTGCCCCCCCCCCCCCCCCCCTTTGACTCCAGTTTGCACTGTCTTCATTAGAATTGTAAGTAAACTCTTTAACATGAAGAACCATGCATAATTACCTCACTGAGAAACGGGAAGACTCCAGTGTCTTTAGTTGAAGCATCCCCAAAACCAAAAGCTGGAATAAAACCATCGTCATCAAATGGTTCTAAGGTTTCTCCTAGAATAGCAATCACCTGCAAACAAATGCCAGGTCACAGTTAGTCAAAACACTAGTATAGACCATATCAGTCAATTATTCACTAGGGTTACAGTCATACTTAAAAGCTTCAGTGTCATAAATGCCTTAACCCTTTACTCCATGTAGGCTTTTTCATTTTGATTTATTCATTTATTTCTTACCAAGAAGTGAACAGGAACAGATGTGCCGGCTGATCTGGATCTGTGATGTTCGCACATGAGATAAAACCTGTATTTATGGAGTAAAGGGTTTAATAAACATTAACATGATCTCACATAGAGAAGAATTTAGTGTTTATTGGTCATCAGTATTAAGCAGCCATTAACACAAAGATCCTTCCAGTAATAATTTATCATTACTCATAATGTATTTAGTATCACCTGTTTTAACTAGCATCACACACAAGAAGCCTTAGGAGCAGATAGGAGCAGATATCCTAAAAAACAAATAATGATTATTTCTTTACTGAATAGCGAACAGTGTAGACCCTGATCAAATTGCACTGATTCATAAATGTCCTCTGATAAACAGTGTCTTTACTTACCCTCTGATACGGGTTGGGGTTGAGCATATCAAGGCTATGAAGACTTCGCCCACCAAATGTTCGTAAACCTTGATGTACATTACTGGCTGTAAAATCTATTCCTGAAAAAAACTCACTGGTTTGATAAACCACAATTTGAGATATATGTGTTATCACTTATGATGTCCAAGTGCAGTGGACCAAAGGAAACTTGGTCTCTTCCCCAGCTCCCCAAAAAATTATTTTTCATCTTACATAACCTCACCCTGCAAGTGTTCAAGTTTGAAAGATTTTCAGAGTAAGATTCCACAAGAAAATCAAATATCCTCTATATCTCCAAATCACGTGACAAACAACACAGGAAGTGTAAGCATATCTTTCATTCAATCGATAGTGTTCAAAAATTACAGCCAGTTAAATTTGAAGAAGTAAGATCAATACCTTTTGCCCCCTTCTTAAATGGACCCTTGTCAAAAGAACTCCAGTTTTATCCAAATATGATTAAAAATAAATTCTTTGAGTAAACCATCTTTGGAAAACTCGAAACAAGAAAACATACCAAATATGAGACTGCTGCATTCTAGACCGGCCTGTCGAACAGCAGCGGTGACTTCTTCCAAAGTTGTAAATCTGTCAAATATCTTGTCTGCATGTTCACCAGCTGAAAAATATAGAATACATTTACAAATTAATCTTTTTATTGCTAAGCATAGCACCTGTGGAGCAAATTATATGTTATAAATATACTAGTTAACTGAATAGAACATTTTCTTCACTGGTTAAAGATTGAGATATACATTTGTATTCACTAGTGAACACCTAAATTTTGTAAATGTAGCTATTAGCTTACTCTGTGAGTGTGATTTCTTTCATATCCAAATTACGAAAATTGACAAAGATGATAATGAAAAATTGACAAAGATAAAATATGTTATATTGGTAATTTTGTGATATCAGTAAGCAGTTCTTTTCCAAAGGAAAAAAACAAAGAAATGTGGCCAGATTTGTGAAACACTTTCCTCACAAGGTATGCAAGAAAAATAAAAAGTAACATCAATTTGAAATTCTCCCTCGTACCTCCCCCATACATCCGGAATATAGAATTATTTTTGAGCTTGGAGAGGTCTGGATAGATTCCCTGGTTGTTACCTGACGTCTGTGTTCCACCACTTGTTCTTCCCCAGAAATAATACACAATCAACAGAATGACACCAAATATAATTAAACTGATTGGTTCCATGTTGGTTTAAACAATTCCTGTTGGTGTTAATTAAAAACAATAATTTTCAGTTTCAAACTTGTTAAAATAACACAAACACTGCTTTCTTTCTATTTTAAACATTCACTGAATTGAAATGGTTTGTTGTGACTATCGTTAAACCTTACAAGCTTTCGCCTGTTCACAATATTATTTCATCACAACTTGAATTTGTCATCAATGAACCGAAAGTACACGTCAGCATAAAGTTTCAGTTTGCAGTGTAAAACCTAAGCACGCGAATCGAAATGACATACAAGTTTTTAGCACCAGTAACAGAAAAAATAAATGCCTAGCTGAGTAATGAAGGTCAATATTCACAAATGATTCTGTTTTATTTCATTTTATTGCATTTCCTGGTTCATGACAACCGTAAACATTGTAATTGTCACGACGTGTAAAAGGAGCAATCGCACCGGTAAACGCGGGAAACGACACGACAAAGTGCGCAACATCAAAGTAGAATTTTAGTGTTTTTGTCCTTTTTATCAAAATGGTAAGAACAAAAGCGGATGCTGGTGGTTCTTCTGGATCAAGAAAAGGTAAGAGTATCATAATCATTTTGGTTCTGGACTAGGTTCCCGGACAGCAACGTCAATTTCGGTCACAGACAAGACCACAGACACTTGTTTAGGGGTCATTTGCTGGCCCTATATGCCTATAGAGCTATATAGGCCTATATACAGGCTTACAGGTCTCTAGATCCAAAAGTGGGCAATTTCAGGAAATAAACAGATGATCTATAGCATGAGATACAACTACAATCACTTAGAACACAAAATATCCCAGTTTGAAAAAAATACCCGTTCAACAATAATTAACCATTCACAAGATTCAAAACTTACCATTTCACGATAAAAAGTACATTCAAAAGACTACATCGATTTCAAAGACAAAATCGAAACTTACCGAACAAGTATTGATCGCCGTTGATAGATTATCTACTTATCTCTAGTGTTGTATCCAGGATTTAAAAAGGGCAGGGTGCTGTGACAAAAGGGCAGGGTGCTGTCAAAAAGGGGCAGGGGCAAATACGTGTTTTTCGCTAACAAAAGGGCACTTTTCAGCATACTTAAACTTAAGTTGTTGTTATGGGTTTTTTTGTTTTTGGGTGGGGTAGGGGTTGGTCAATAGGTGAATATGCTTTTTCAAACAAATCTGAATAATGAATTATCATGTGACTAACTCTGACAACAGAACAGCCAGAGTACAATCTTGTTTAAATTGAAAGTGTATCCTTAGATCTGTCTGGCACTTGATACTTGATGATATTGTAGGTTAGATTTTGGCCAATTTATGTGATAGTCAAAATTTATAAGTTACTTAAACAAATAATAAAACCTTAGAATAATTGTGGGAAAAAAACGTATCCGAAATTATTGCTGTCCGAAATTGTTTACACTTTCAGCGGTTGTAATTTCTAATAAAATTTAGAGTGTACATGATGAATATGAAATTTTATCAAGAGAACTAGATGTTTCCTTGAGTTTTCCATGTAATTTGAGCAGTTTTAAGACATCAAGGTATCAAAATTGAAATTACTAAATAATAGAAAAAATTGGCAAAAAGTCGTACAATTTCCGTTTTGAAAGTGAGCATTTTTTCATAATTTTTTTAAAGTTCCTGTTTTCTATGGATTCAACCATTGAAATAAAGTTATTTTTGTGTAAACAAGTTTCCTTTCCGAATATGAATGCTTGTTTGAAAGAGTACTTTGTTAAAAACGAGTGATACCGGCAAATTGAAAATAATGGGACAAGCGAATTACTGTATAGAATTACGAAACTTTTCTTTATTTTCGTTTTAAAATTATCAAATAACCTGTTTTAATACCAAAAAAATACTGTACCAATATGCTAGACAGTTTATTGGAGTATAGAAGCAAGTGATGCGACAATTAACTGACTCCAAGGGGGGTCGGTCGGAACGTTTGATACGCCGCATGGGCACATGCTGTTGATTAGGCTAATCAGCTGTTTATGACTAACAAGTTTTTTGACACTGGGTTTCTGTGTATTTGCCACTTGTCCAGATATTGATTAATGACTTGTCTGGGACTAGATTTCAGACGGTCGCTGTAATGTACTTATACATGCATCACTGCGTTTTGTTTATTACACAAGGTAAGTTGGGAAAAACACAGACATTGAATAAACAAAGGCAGAATTGGTGGTGGTTGACATTAATTATTGAAGACAAAAGGGCGTTTATGGGGAAAAGGGCAGTGTTTGAGATTTAGGGCAGAGGGGCGCTCTTCAAAAAGGGCGGGGCGCCGCGCCCCGCTATCCCGCTATAGATACAACACTATATCTCTCCGATGACACCAGTAACATAAATCCCCATATTAACGGAAGAAAATCCAATTTTTTACCACAGCCCCCCGAACTTTTCACCTTCGTCTTGACGATATCTGTTCGTTTCCGATGGATTCCGGCCGAGTTAGAAAACGGATTGAATACGCATAAGAGCCGGGTTCCACAATTTCAAATATCAAAATAGGTTTTTGCTACGTGCGCTGTTGATAGTCAAACGTTAAATTGGCGGAAACTTTTGAACGACGGTTAGAATAAGGAGAAACAGAGAAAATATCGAAATAATACTCCCTTTTAAAAGAAAATTGATGAAAACCACCACATCAAATTAACCACGAGGCAGATCCGATAAACACAGAAACCGTACCTTGCCGGTACTCTAAGTCAACAGTACGTTTCAGGAGCGATTTATTTATTTATTTTTTTACAGATTTTAAATCGTAACAAGATAAATATTACTGATATTTCATCTCACTTTCAAAGTGTTTTTTTTAACGAAAGTTAAAAAACTGTCAATTTTTTTTAATTTGTAAACTTGCTGTAAATGTTTCCGTTCGTGTCAGAATCCTACTTTCGGAAAAGAACAGATATCGTCAAGACGAAGGTGAAAAGTTCGGGGGGCTGTGATAAAAAATTGGATTTTCTTCCGTTAATATGGGGATTTATGTTTAGTTACTGGGGTCATCGGAGAGATAAGTAGATAATCTATCAACGGCGATCAATACTTGTTCGGTAAGTTACGATTTTGTCTTTGAAATCGATGTAGTCTTTTGAATGTACTTTTTATCGTGAAATGGTAAGTTTGGAATCTTGTGAATGGTTAATTATTGTTGAACGGGTATTTTTTTCAAACTGGGATATTTTGTGTTCTAAGTGATTGTAGTTGTATCTCATGCTATAGATCATCTGTTTATTTCCTGAAATTGCCCACTTTTGGATCTAGAGACCTGTAAGCCTGTATATAGGCCTATATAGTTCTATAGGCATATAGGGCCAGCAAATGACCCCTAAACAAGTGTCTGTGGACAAGACTTGTGAAGTGGTCCCGGTCACAGGTGACCGTATCATTGTTAAAAAATAAAATTCCAATAAAGAAAAAAGTTTTTGTGTTCTTGATATATTATAATGAAGGTTCCTAAGAAGCGGGTACCATACACTGATAGGGACGGGACCTCAAAGAACTGAACAATTTTATCATTGAAACAAACAAATCTAGCTTATCTGTATCTGCCATATACTCCAAACCCTCTATACAGAGTATTATGTGGAGTGCGCTGTCAGAAACTTTAGGAGTAATATAAATTATAATGTTTTGGGGAGGTAATTTTCATAGGTGTTTGGGTTGGTTTCTGTACCTGCACAGTTATAAAAATGTCATAGATATTAAATTACAGAAGTCTGGTGTGGTTTGCAGGCAAGTTGCTTTGCCCAGGGTGCTACAATAAAAGATGAATGATGGATGTTCATTGAATGATGAAGAACAAATGATATGATGGGGGTGATGGATGAGGTGATAATGGTGGATGATGATCATTTGTAGCACTCTGGTTAGAAGCAGTGGCTGTACAGCTTGGCCTGGAATAAATCCTGGCTGTCTGCCTGAGCAATGTCTAGTGGTAGACTGTTCCAGATCTTTGCTGTGCGTGGAAAGAACGAATGCCTGTGTCCATCGATCCTGGAGAAGGGGATACTATATCTGTGCCTCTGTGTATGGTGTATATAGTGTGGGAATGCTATCCTTACAAGGTTGTGTTTGATCTTGTAGAACATACATAATGAAGTAATTTTACAGCGCGTTTCTAGGGTTGGTAAGTTGATCTTTCTTAGAAGGTTAGTAATACTACGGGTATATTTGTAGTCATTCAATATAAACTTACTGCGCGATGTTGTATCATTTCAATCTGGTTAATGTATTTCTTTTGCCAGGGGTCCCAGACGGAGGCGCAATACTCCAAACATGGGCGGACATAATTTATGTTTTGTATGCTACTTCCTTGAGTTTTGGGATGTCAGTTTGAATATTTCTTTTGATAAATTTAAGAGTGTTGTTAGCTTTAGTAGCAAGAGTGTTAATGTGTTTAGACCAAGAAATGGTTGGGGAGATGGTTACTCCAAGGTATTTGGCAAATGTGGATGGCTGAAGTATTACACCATGAAGTTTGTAAGGGAAGATGATAGGTTTCTTCCTGTTTGTGACTCGTAAGACTTCACATTTTTCGGGATTAAGGTGATATCATTTGTCACAATATTCTGTTAAAGTGGGGGGGAGTGTGGTGACCTATTTTCATAAAATTCATGTTATTTAATAATTATAAATCTTCTTATTACTTCAGATATCAATTATAGGGCATATACATGTTACAGGTCAATCAGGAATATTAAAAAAATTAGAAATATGAAACAATTTTTCTCACTGAGTGTAGCCTTATTGTCGGGAGTCCAAACTTCCAAATTATCCACCATAGTATTAAACTACAGGCACAGGAAGGTTGTCTATATCAAGGTTAACAATGTCTTAGAATTTAGTTCAATAAACTTTACTAGAACAATAGTTATAAACAATGGAAACATGAATGTCAAATTTTCCTTTTGTAGTCACTGGGAGAAACATGTTTTGCTATTGTTCTTGTACATTTCTCGTGCTTTGGGACTGAGTCAGTCGACAGTTTCCTCTTCTTGGGACGACCGACGGGCCGTTTGGGTGGTGCCTTTGGCAAAGGCGAATTCTTCCAAGAGGAAGGAATTGCCTCTTCACCAGAGGAGAAGCGTACTACAAACTTATCCATAGAAAATGGTGAAAAACATGCTGAAGAAGCAAAGTTTTATTACGCAAAAATGGAATATCATTGGTCATTAACACTTTTTTAAAACAAGCCAATATTTTTTGGATTACTCAAATGTTCGTCCAATGATACTTTTATTACTCAATTCTAGCCAATAAATTTTTATGAAACAAAACTCTGATGTTTTTAAAACAGTTATACAAATGCGAGTTTAATTGGATGACCGACATACACATTAATTTGGATAATTAGCATCGATCATATCATTAAGTTCAATTTGTTTCCTTTAATCAATTGCTTAGATAAAAAAACTAACAACAAGGTGCAAAATACATAACGTTTATTGACTGGTAAACAATTGAACATGAGGGTAAGTGTTAAACAAACACTGGGTCCGCATATTGATCTTTTGTCTGCAGTTGAGAATCTTTGATCTCACCGGCGCAGAAGACGAATCAGTCAGCATTCCATCAACATGAAATAGAAAAAGAAAAAGCATATTTACAATAAGATTGCATTATTTTAATTAACTGTTTTCTTTTGGTGAATACACCGCTAGTAAGTTACGTTACGCATTTCATAAATACACGTATACTGTACCAGTATTCGGATAGTCGGCGACGCGGACAAAATCCTAAGTTTTCGGCCGCGATTTTTATAATTATTTTTTCGTGACCCTAAGATTTCGTCCAAGAAAAAAATTAATTATTTTAAGCTGTCCGAAAACATAGGGTTTTTACGGTAGTATATGACCGAAAAATATGAAAAAATAAACTCAAAAGTATTTAGGTGTTTGTATGAATATATTATTGAATTATAAGAAAATATTACAGATTTACGCTAGAATTAGTATGTAAATATGGCGCTTTCGGTATGTGACATACAAATATTAAGTATGCATATATACGTTCTTTTTGTTAATTTCAAATTATTTTTTTTGTATGAACAAAAACATAAACGTTTTTAGTTTTTATGAATATATTATTAAATGGTAATAATATATTCGAAATTCAAGATATATAATTATATATATGAAATTTATTTTGCAATTTCGGTATGTAACATGCAAAGTTATGTGCTACCAATCTGAAATACATTACAGGTCGGGTGTCATTTACATTTTTCACCCATCACCGCGTTTCAGGGTCAACGCGACATCCAATTTTTTTCGGGTGATCACGGGTGATCGTAGATCTTGCCACCGCATTCACTAGACAAGAAAATCACGGTGATTTGCCGTGATTTATCAGCGCGAATCGCGGTGAAGATTTACCTGCGATTTAAAGACATTCTTCCAAATTTATTTATTTACAAATGTAAAAAGAAATATGTTGTTTGTATTTTCGTATCAAAGAAAAAACTTAAACTTGATCAATGCACAAATATATTGTCCATTATTTGAAAAACTGGAGTTTTCACACCTTCTGTGTTGACATTAACACCTTTGTGCATGCCCCGTAAATTGCTGCCAATTATGCTTCTAAGCGGTATATTGTCACGGTCATTACAAAATAACTAGCTTGCAAACATTACAAAAAAATCTTTTAGAATGAGTAAACTCATTTAAAAAGTGAACAACAGTTATTAAATTGTTAATTATTTTACGGCAAATTATAAGAATTCATCGACAAGTAGAGTATTTATGCCTCAGATCGGAGCTCAATTTCATTTAAAATACGAGTATAAATGCGGTTGAAACACACAGTAAACTGGAAATAATAGATCATTATCGAGAGAGAAAAGTGAAAAAAAATTGTGTCGTTCTTACCTTATCGTTTCCTTACTTGTTATTTTGATGAAATATAAATGTATAATATTCCTTTTAATAATTACTCCAACATGCTGAGAAAATAAATAACGGTGAAAATATAACAGCCAAGTACATTAGCTACATGTATAAAATCCATCTCGTCAGTATTTTTCCCCAATCCCTTCCTAAAACATCTTTATTTATGAGCAATCAACACCTGTTTGAACACCTGTGTGATCAGCATTGTATATTTCATCATCACGTCTGTTTATTAACTTCAAAAAGAACGCCGACGAGTAATACTGATTTTCCGAGATCAAAGGTGCCGTGTTGGGTAAAAAAACTATTGATCAAACGTCGGCGTTCTTTATTCTTAACAGATTGACTCATTTGTCAACTCTCAACAAAAAATTAAGATTGCTCGAAACAAATAGTTGTACATTGTATAATCAAAACATGCTGGAAATTAATAGCATATGCCTGTGACAAATGTTATTTAAATAAACGATGTTTGTGTTCACGACTTACTCATTGCATTCAAAATGTTCGTTGAAGAGTTGATTTGTCGTTGAGTAGTGTGTCACTTTTGTTTGGCAATCAACAAAGCTGTTGATAATTTGTGTTTTATATGGATTAATTAACCCCAAGCTTCTTACGTTGACAGGTAAGCACTTTCAAAATAGTTATTGACTAATTTATGTCATTTTGCAAAAATCGGGCATCGGTGATAAAACCAAGCTCTGTTATATTAAAAAGTTATTACATTTATTAAGAAACTTGATATTTTCACAGAAGATACGCAAACAATTTTTTTTGTTTAATGCTGACGAATCGGCACGTCCGATTACGCGACTAAAATTTTTACATTATTTTGATAAATATTACGTTCAAATTGGTTAAAGAAAGAATGTTTTACATTAAAAAAACTACATTTTAATTGTTAATTAACACTCGTTTCTCGAAAGATTTTTCACCGCGATCCCCCGCGATCGACCCTGAAGCTAAACTGCTGACGATGAACACGAGAAGAGTGAGAATGACTGCAGAATTATCGCCGCGAATCACGGCAAATCACCCGGAAATCGCCGCGTCGGAAGGACATATTCGCGGTGAATTTCCACCCGGACTGATTTATTAACGCGGTGGACGGGTGAAAAATGTAAAAGACACCCGAGCTGTACTGTATGGTAGTTAATAAAAGTGATCATCTTCTGTTAATTTTATCAAAACGTACTTGTATTTAAATTCTCATATTAAGTGTGTATCGAACTTCTCCAGTTTATTGTCAAAATCAGTTGTATGCTTAATTTCATAATTGACTACCTATAATTCTTTGTAAGCCGGCGGTTTGACAATTACCGATAAAATATCCCTTAGAGTTGTCATGGTAATGATTGCCCGAGGCAGAAAAATTATCAGATTATTATTGATTTTACATGTACATTAAGACATTCAATCTTTTACATGAAGAAACAACTAAATTTGAAGCTAGAGCAAAGGAATACCGCTCGTATTAACGATTACATGTTAGAAATAGTGTTTTATAGCTAACATCCGACGGATTTAACCCTGTCATATAAGTACGCATATATACGGTCTTTTGTCCGTTTCAAATACAATCTTTGTATTAAATAATCAATATTTTAACGAACATTTATTTTGTCTTCATTTTGATTTGCAGTAAAATCATAATTATATCCTATTTGTTATCTTGTCTCTTTTATCATCAGACGTCCCCGGAAGTGGAAAGTGATTTTTTGGTCATGCGCACTTTGTCAAAGGGCAAGTAATTTTCAAGGGAACCTACCTAGTTATGGGAAAGGGCTATTACTGGATACTAATAATTTTCAACTTTCTGACCAAAAACCAAATCAAAATCATTGCTGCACAAAAAGGTTTGTGCAACTGAACTGAACTCCTCTAGATCCGCCATTAATGCAAAAATGTTGCGTTTTCCTATGAATAATATACTGATTATAAGGCTGAAGACACAAGATAAGAGGTCTAGTTTATGAAATACATATTTATTTGAAGAATTTTTACCATCGTCATATAGCTACGCTCGACAAAATCGGCGCCATTTTGCGTTTTTGCTTGTTGCCTGTATTTTTGTATTATTTGCAACAAATTCTGCAAAGGCCTTTCGTTAGGTCTAGGTTTTTTTCTGTGCGATGGAAGTTCTTCGTTAATCTTGTAGAATCTAAAGTGCTTCTGGTTAATTTTTTTGCCTTGGTTCTCGTAAATCTCTCAGATCGCCATTTTAATTTTTAATTTTTCAAAGTGATTTCTCTTTATGGACGGTGTAAAAGCCTGAACCTGTACTTTTATATACTAGCCTTAATTTCTAAACCGCCACCTAATATAAGTGGAATTTTCTAAGTCGTCTTGTAAGCTATTCTAAAGAAAATTGGGATGAAGAATAATGAATATAAGACACATACACATCAGTTAAATTGTTTTATTAAAACATAATGATGCGTGTGTGTCTGACATTCATTATTCTTCATCCCAATTTTCTTTAGAATAGCTTACAAGACGACTTAGTAAATTCCACTTATATTAGGTGGCGGTTTAGAAATTTGGGCTAGTATATTTTGTCTCTTACACTGCGCATGTCTCAACTGTTAATCGATTATGAGAGAACGACATCGATCATCGACATCGAGAAGCATTAACACGTCGCTAATCGATGTTTTCCGATCATCAGCACATCACTATAAGTAACATCACACATTACTGACTAACAACTGACAAGAATCACATCACTCTGGTACAACAAGCAAAAAATATTCGGGGTATGCTTTAGCATGCCTTTCAAGAGCACTGTGTTGAAGGTGTGTGTTGCCGCTAGTCGCTAGTAGCAAACGCCTTTTTAGCTCGACTATTCGAAGAATATGTCGAGCTATTGTACTCACTTGGGCGTCGGCGTCGGCGGCGCCGTCGCCGTCGGCGTCCCGCTTTGGTTAAAGTTTACGTGCAACCTACCTATATCTTAAAAACTACTATAGCTACAGCTTTTAAACTTGGCACACTTGTTCATCATCATGTCCCGAGTGTGTGTGCCAAGAACCATAACTCTAACTTTCATTTTGATCAAATTATGGCCCTTTTTTGACTTAAAATTTCAGGTTAAAGTTTGCGTGCAAGCTACTGTACAAACTCATAACTTCAATACTACCTATACTACAGCTTTAAAACTTGGCACACTTGTTCATCATCATGTCCCATGTGTGTATGCCAAGAACCATAACTCTAACTTTCATTTTGATCAAATTATGGCCCTTTTTTGACTTAAAATTTCAGGTTAAAGTTTGCGTGCAAGCTACTGTACAAACTCATAACTTCAATACTACCTATACTACAGCTTTAAAACTTGGCACACTTGTTCATCATCATGTCCCATGTGTGTATGCCAAGAACCATAACTCTAACTTTCATTTTGATCAAATTATGGCCCTTTTTCGACTTAGAATTTCAGGTTAAAGTTTGCATGCAAGCTACTGTACAAACCCATAACTTCCATACTACTTATACTACGGCTTTAAAACTTTCAACACTTGTTCATCATCATATTTGAAGTTTGTATGCCAAGAACCATAACTCTAACTTCAATTTTGTTCAAATTATTGCCCTTTTTCGACTAAAATTTTTGGTTTTTGCCCCTTTTCACTTGAAATTAGAATTAAGACTTATAAATAATTGTTAAAGGTTCAATGTTAGTGTTTTTCATATGTAATGCTTTAGAAAATGTTTAAAACAGATGTACTTTACATACTTTGGTTGAAAGTGTTGAGAAATTGTGTGGTGGGTGGGGGCATATACTATACTATACTATACTATACTATACTATACTATACTATACTATACTATACTATACTATACTATACCAGACCAGACCAGACCAGACCGAGACCCAAACCGAGACCGAGACCCAAACCGAGACCGAACTGAGACCGAGACCCAAACCGAGACCGAGACACAAACCGAGACCGAGACACAAACCGAGACCCAAACCGAGACCGAGACCCAAACCGTGACCGAGACCCAAACCGAGACCGAGACCCAAACCGAGACCGAACCGAGACCGAGACCCAAACCGAGACTGAGACACAAACCGAGACCCAAACCGTGACCGAGACCCAAACCGAGACCGAGACCGAGACCCAAATCGAGACCGAGACCCAAATCGAGACTTAGACACAAACCGAGACCGAGACCCAAATCGAGACCGAGACCCAAACCGAGACTGAGATCGAGACCCGAGACCCAAACCGTGACCGAGACCCAAACCGAGACACAAACCGAGACCCAAACCGTGACCGAGACCCAAACCGAGACCGAGACACAAACCGAGACCGAGACCCAAACCGAGACCGAGACCCAAACCGTGACCGAGACCCAAACCGAGACCCAAACCGAGACCGAACCGAGACCCAAACCGAGACTGAGACACAAACCGAGACCCAAACCGTGACCGAAACCCAAACCGAGACCGAGACCCAAACCGAGACCCAAACCGAGACCGAACCGAGACCGAGACCCAAACCGAGACTGAGACCCAAACCGAGACCGAGACCCAAACCGAGACCCAAACCGAGACCGAGACCCAAACCGAGACCGAGACCCAAATCGAGACCGAGACACAAATCGAGACTTAGACACAAACCGAGACCGAGACCCAAATCGAGACCGAGACCCAAACCGAGACTGAGACCCAAACCGAGACACAAACCGAGACCCAAACCGTGACCGAGACCCAAACCGAGACCGAGACACAAACCGAGACCGAGACACATACCGAGACCGAGACACAAACCGAGACCCAAACCGTGACCGAGACCCAAACCGAGACCGAGACACAAACCGAGACCGAGACACAAACCGAGACCGAGACACATACCGAGATCGAGCCACAAACCGAGACCGAGACCCAAACAGAGACCGAGATCGAGACCGAGACCCGAGACCCAAACCGTGACCGATACCCAAACCGAGACCGAGACCCAAACCGAGACCCAGACCGAGACTCAGACCGAGATCAAGACCAAGACCGAGACTCAGACCGAGACCCAGACCGAGACCCAGACCTAGTCGAGACCGAGACTATTACTATTACTATTCTATTACTATACTATTACTATGCTATACTATTACTATACTATACTATTACTATACTATACTATTACTATTCTATTACTATTACTATAACTATAACTATAACTATACTATTACTATTACTATTACTATACTATTACTATGCTATTACTATTACTATACTATTACAACACCAGCAACACCAATACCACCACCAACAACATTAACACCACCACCAACATCAACACCACCACCACCACCAACAACAACAACACCAACATTCCCACCACCAGCAACAACACTACCACCGCCAGTAACAACACCAACAATGACAACACCAGCAACCAGCATACCATACTGTACTTCACCACGCCACACCACTTTAGGTGGGCAGGGATAGTAGGTTGATGGGTGTCGGATCAGGGGTTTATGGGCTGGGTTGTGTTAACCCTAAAAAAATCTACAATAATAAATTAAGTGTAATTTATTTATTTCCTAACTTGGATTAAGAAACTTTAAATTTGTTCATGTGTGTTTGTTGGAGGCGTCATAAACTCCTGAATCACTCCCCAGTTTAAATGAAGCCCAGTTACAATGTGCTTAATAATTCTGACTTTTCGAATAGTCGAGCTTGCAGTCGTTTCCGACTGGCTCTTGTTCTTTTTACTATTTCTTCACAAAGTACTGTTTGGTTCATGCAAGAGCCAGTCAAATTCTGTTAGCCAATTTGAGTTAAAATTTCTCACAACTTTTTTTAGAAGCACTCGAGAAAAATTCAGTCGAATCATCTGTTTTATTTCTTTTTACGGGAGTACCGGACAAACTCTCGAAATCGAATTTTGCGTCAACATCCGAATCCTCAACGAGTCGCTTTCGACCACCAGCCAGGAATTGAAATAAGCTGGTCTGAACCATTTTTCACGATGGATTAATCGAGACTACCGAGAAATATTAAAATACTTCGAAATTCAGTTGCAACGTGACACAGCTTTTATAAATTTGTACAATTATGATCTCAAAGACAAAAGATCTATTTACCGTTCACGCCGTTATCTGAAAACGTTTGATGATTTAACTCGCCGATAATCCATTCATTACTTGACAAATTTGATTAAACCAATTAACCTTTTATGTTTCAATAATTGTCCCATCATCAGTGATCATAATATACAGGCGCGCATGAAATATCGATAATTAGTTTACACATCAATTAACTTTCTAACCACAGGTGTGTTGTAACGTTTCAGTAAGCGAGACTGATTATTGGTAAATCGGCATTTACGATTGGCCAGTTGTGATTGCGTTAGGCGGGCTTTCGATGTTATTTTTGAATTGATGACGCACAGGTCAAATTCGCCCCGGGTCATAATGAAGCATGCTCCAGATTTACGACGAATCAATTTGGCGTATTTTATAAATCTCCCGGGTCAAAACCCGAGCTTCCGGGTCAAATGGAACCCCTGCATTACCTAGTGTCTTTCCGCTTCTATGAAATATTCACACCGCGCATACATAAAATACATAGTTTTCAATCATTATCTACCAGTAACTTGTACCTTTTCTCAATCTAACGCTAAAATCTTCGTTGTTTTTGTTTGAGTCGTCTCAAATATTTACTTTGACAGCCATGATGCTTCCGAATGGCTTCGGTCAGTTAACCGAAATCTCCGATCTCAAATTTTGCAACGATTTCTTCGATTGGCTGGTAGTCTTAAACGCCAGCCAATCGGAAAAACAATTGCATAAAATGACATCGTCGTATTCCGAAAACTGACCGAAGTCATTCGGAAGCATATGGCTGTGAAAGTAAATATTTGAGACGACGCGTCCAAAAAAGAGAAGATAAAAGGGTTACATCGGCAATAGGTACAAGTTAATGGTTGATAATGATGGAAAAAATGTGTTTTTATGTATGGGGCCAGGGAATATATCATAGAAGTGGGGAGACACTGGGAAATGCCGTAACCAAAATGAATTTTTGGGATCACCTCATCGATGTCGACTAAAGCGTTAGGCATTGTTTGAGTCTATATGAAAAGCTGTAGCAAAAAAAAAAAAATATATTTTTTAAAATAATTTTTAATGAAAATGATTGATTTCAATGCAATGTGGTGTCTGATTGACTGGAATTTTTTTGGGACTGGGGTGGGTAGTGTCTGCAGGGGGGGGGGGGTACCAGGGTACGTTCCTTCCACCTGTGTGTCATATAGCAGATCATGGGGACCTATCAGAGTTCAAGTGACAAGTTTGGACAGATTGAACAAATCATCTGACACTTCATCTTTTTATTGCAAGATTTGAATATAATCACTCACATTTTTTGTTTTGCTTGATAATTGAATATTTTTCACTTTACTTTCGTGGCATTCATGAATGTAAACTCTAACCAGTATAAATATTGTTTGTTGCAGCTGTTGGTGGAAATGCACCACGGAAAGCCCTCGGAGGAGCTGGTCCAAGCAGCGCTGGAGCTTCACCATCAGGTTTGTAATGTCCGTCCAGGACTAGCATTGAAGTGATGCCCTGTTACACTGTTAATATTTTGTAATGAAAACCTTAACATTTAGAATTAGAAAAAAAAGCTGTGCACTTGTTAAATTGCATGATTTGCTGTGAAAAGCGTGTAGTCATTTGCTCCATAATCCATTGTCATGTTGCTCAATAGTTCCATAGTGATTTGTTGGAGTAGCTACATACATTTGGTCTGTTTCAGGCAAGGCAGCAGCGAAGTATGCCGGTGGAAATCCAGTATGTCCACGACCTACCCCAGAATGGCAGAAAGGGATTGGTGGATTTTTATCCAATAAAAATACCTCAGACAAAGAAAACACAATACCTTCCACAGAAGTAGAAATCATAGAAACAAGTAAACCTGGGTAAGAACTGGGAAATGTTTATAAAATGTTAAATAAACTGATTGTACAGCCTGAATAGATTTACACTAATATTGATCTCTGAATCTACCAGACACTTAAATAAATTTCTCAAGTTGGTTTATTCAAAGTTTGTCAGGATGCTTTAATGTGTATCAGATGAAACATTATAAGGGCTTACTCCTGTTGTCATTGCACTTTCATCAATAAAAAAGAAGAATTTAAATATCTTAACAACAAAATCCAGTTCAATAAAACTTTTCACAAATAATGTTTTTGTGTCGCTCTTTCGAAGAAATGGCGATACATAGGGACCGCTTTGTCCGTCCGTCAGTCCGTCGGTCCGTCACGAAAACTTAACGTTGGCTATAACTTTGCCAGTTCTTAATATTTCTTTATCAAACTTGCAAATTATATTGCTTATGACATGCTTGAGATGATGCGAAATTCTCAAGGTCAAGGTCAAATTTGATGGAGTAATGCCCTTTTTTGTACTTGGATTTTTACACAAAAACTTAACGTTGGCTATAATTTTGTCTTTTCTTAATGTTTTTTTATGCCCCCGCCATGTAATGGCGGAAGGGCATATAGTGTTCACCCTGGCTGTGCGTCAGTTTGTATGTTCGAAAATCGTGTCCGCTCTGTAACTTTGTTATTTCTTATTGGATTTTAAAATAACTTGGTATGAATGTTCACCATATCAAGACGGTGTGTCGCTTACAATACCCATGCCTGTAGGTCCAAGGTCAAGGTCACTGTTACTAAAAATAGAATTTTCTTGTCCGGGCTGTAACTTCCTTATGAATGGAGGGATTTCAAAATAACTTGGAACAAATGTTCACCATGACAAGGCGGTGTGTGGCGTACAACACCCATGCCTGTAGGTCCAAGGTCAAGGTCACTATTACTAAAAATAGAATTTTGTTGGAAAAATCGTGTCCGCTCTGTAACTTTGTTATTTCTTATTGGATTTTAAAATAACTTGGTATAAATGTTCACCATATCAAGACGGTGTGTCGCGTACAATACCCATGCCTGTAGGTCCAAGGTCAAGGTCACTGTTACTAAAAATAGAATTTTCTTGTCCAGGCTAACTTCCTTATGAATGGAGGGATTTCAAAATAACTTGGCACAAATGTTCACCATGACAAGGCAGTGTGTCGCGTACAACACCCATGCCTGTAGGTCCAAGGTCAAGGTCACTGTTACTAAAAATAGAATTTTGTTGGAAAAATTGTTTCCGCTCTGTAACTTTGTTATTTCTTATTGGATTTTAAAATAACTTGGTATGAATGTTCACCATATCAAGACGGTGTGTCGCGTACAATACCCATGCCTGTAGGTCCAAGGTCAAGGTCACTGTTACTTAAAATAGAATTTTCTTGTCCGGGCTGTAACTTCCTTATGAATGGAGGGATTTCAAAATAACTTGGCACAAATGGTCAAAGTCACTGTTACTAAAAATAGAATTTTGTTATAAAAATCTTGTCTGCTCTGTTACTTTGTTATTTCTTATTGGATTTTAAAATAACTTGGTATAAATGTTTATTATATCAAGACGATGTGTTGTGTACAATACCCATGCCTGTAGGTCCAAGGTCAAGGTCACTGTTACAAAAAATAGAATTTTTTTGTACTGGCTATAACTTCGTCATTAACAGTGATTTCAAAATAATCTGGCACAAATGTTCACTATGAGTATGACAAGGCGTTGTGTTGTGTACAATTCCCATGCCTGTAGGTCCAAGGTCAAGGTCACTATTACTAAAACCAGAATTTTCTTGTCTGGGCTGTGAGTTTGTTATTACTTATTGGATTTTCAAATAACTTGGTACACTGCAACTCCGTTATATCACGATCCGTTATATCGCGATATCCAATATATCGCGCTTGGTCCGTGGATCCCTTTTTTTTGTACATTAACAATGTACACTGCAGACTCTTTATAACGCGCTTCCCCTATTTTTTTTCTAAGTCCATTTTTTACCATGAAATGGCAAAAAGTCGAAACCGGAAGTCATTTTTTGATCGTAAAACGGCAAATAAATCGAAACCAGACGTCACAAATGACGCACACATTTTTCCCTAAAACAACCGTGTTTTAACACTTTGAGTGATAGATAACAGCCTGGGGCAAACTTGTGAATGCATACTTACTGTTTAATTTTATCATTGATCCATTACTAAATTCGATTGTCTCTATAATTATCACATAATCCGCACAATTCAGAAAGAAACAAAAAATTATTCCCAGTCATGTTTTAAAACCTGTCGGTAGTTCATTGATGTACATTTTGCATTTTGTATATCTTTATTCATTCTTTGTGGGTGGTAAAAAAGATCAAATGATTAAATCAACGTTGGCGACAAATTCACGAAACGCACGCTTTTTCCGTGTCGTATTACGTCATTATCGGCGAAGGCTGTTTATTACATTTTGTATGCAGGTATTTAAGAGGCGATGTAGACGTTCACCAGCAGATAAAATTTAGCATCAAACGTACGAAAATAGATGAAAGATTTTTTTTACAACTCTGTTGCTTCTGATTCGACATGAAACCCCCTTTATGACAAACAATAGGTGCGAAAAACACCAAGCTAATACGGTAATAGCAGAATTTCGTTCACGAGACAAACCGCAAATTAGCGACAATTAATGCAAGTTGCTAACCATAATAGGCATGAGCAGGAAACATCAAAACAGTTTGTTGTTTTGACATTATCTGCTCATCGACATATCAAGCTGGTAAACGACGGATGACGACTAATATCGCCGACCATGACCGACCAACAGATCGTCGATCAGTTGAAAATAACGAAAACAATAATACCACCGTTGGAAACTGATGACGGCGATTTTTGTTTTGTACATTTATTAATTTATCTTTATTAAAAATATAACTTAATAAATTATATAAAAAAGTTGTTTAAAAACATTTGTCCAGCACGGAACGTACTCCCTGATGTACCCGTAGATTTCACGGCGTGTTAATTACGCAACACCGCTATATACATGCATCTGACAGCAAAAACAAATGAATTCTCCTTGTTTTAGCGCGATTATTTACTTATATCGCGCTCCGTTTATATCGCGATTGGCGGGCTTTGACCCCGAGGTCCGCCATATAATGGAGTTGCAGTGTATAAATGTTCACCATGACAAACATGCATAGCGGGGGCATCCGTGTCCTATGGACACATTTCTAGTTTCATCAAACTTTCAAATTATATTTCTTATGACAACATGCTCGAGATGATGCCAAATTCTCAAGGTCAAGGTCACATTTGAAGGAGTTATGCCCCTTTTTGTACTTGTTTTTTTTTTTCACGAAAACTTAACATTGGCTATAACTTTGTCATTTCTTAATATTTTTACATCAAACTTTCAAATTATATTTCTTATGACAACATGCCGTGATGATACCACATTCTTTAGGTCAAGGTCACATTTCATTGAGTTATTTCCCTTTAAAACGAAAACTTAACATTGGCTATAACTTTGCCATTTCTTAATATTTCTTCATCAAACTTTCAAATTATATTCCTTTTCACAACACGCTCCTGATAATACCACATTCTTTAGGTCAAGGTCACACTTGATGGAGTTATTCCCCTTTATATGAAAACTTAACGTTGGCTATAACTTTGCCATTTATTAATATTTCTTCATCAAACTTTCAAATTATATTCCCTATGACAATACGCTCGTTACGATACTATATTCTTAAGGTCAAGGTCACATTTGATGGAGTTATGCCCCTTTTTGTGTCGCCTGCGGTAGCAGGTAGACACATAGGGATCCTATTGTCCGTCGGCGGTGTTGTCGTCGGCGTCGTCCGGTAGTCCCCAAGCTTTAACATGAAACTTAATGTGGCCTATAACTTTGAAAGTACTTGTCCTATTCACTTCATACTTGGAATATATCATCAGCATGAACAATGCCATCTGTGACCACAAGAATGATTACTCCAGTTTCAATATTTTTTGAGTTATGCCCCTTTCAAATGCAACTTAAGCATTAAACTTAATGTTGCCTGTAAAATGGAAAGTACTTGTTCAGTTCACTTAATACTTTGAATAACTCATCTGCATTTACAAACCAATTTTTGAAGATGATAACTCAGGTTTCAGTTATTCCCCTTTTAAATGCAATTTAGATGACACATGTGTTCAGTGGTGTAGTATTGAAATCAACTTAAATAAAATATTTTTATTATATATGATTAAACATAGGCCCACATTTCAACTTTTTCCATGCAGGCGACACATGTGTTCCGCAGAACACAACATTCTAGTTGTACTTGCATTTTTATTCCGACAGCACCAGAGGGCAACTCAAGTGTTCAACTGAACACCTATCTAGTTAATGTGTATTTTAATATATTTCAACAGTAAAGAAAAATAGCTAGATCTAAAAATTCCCTTAAATAATTTACATCCAATCACAAAAACTAAGCAAATGATCAATTTAAATGCCAACATAGTGATATGATACTGACAACAATATGCAATGCCCTTTTGTCTAACAATGTAAGACATTTGTAAAATTGTGTTTGATCTTGAATTTCTGGTTCAGTAATTAGATGACAAAAGAATAAAAATGTTGATTTCTCTCTTTTATAGACCCCACAAATCGGTAACATTTTATTCATGTGGTCATTTAAAATTTGTAAAAAGAAAAAAAAGTTGGCTATGTCTTTACCCTTTAGTCCAAAAAGGTTTTATTGCATGTGACAAATGTAGATCCAGATTAGCTGGTACATCCCTGCAGGCTGATCTGGATCTAAACTGATTGCGTCTTGGTCAGAAATAACATATTGAATCAAAAGCATCAGTTTACGTTCTGATCAGACTGTTAGAATGTAATGGCTGATCCAAATATGCACTGCCTGCCTATCAGATAAATGCTCCTCGAGACATCGGTAATTTTGGTTGAAGGTCAATGGAATGTGGGAGATTAGGTATGAGGAAAGCAAGACTAGTAACTGGAAAGCAAAAGTCTGTTACTGTCTTCATTGAAGTGTTGCAATTGAGGTCTGACTGCTATATCTGTAACTCAAATGTAAATTTAAAACAATGAAAACCCATTTTAACATTTAGAAACATTCAAACGGAAATGAAAATTAGTGTTACTGTAACTTGATAATTTGCCAACAATGATGGTGAAAATGTATTTTTAGTGTGTTTATACACCTACGCACCGATGCGGTTTTACAGCTAGATGTACTACTGCAAGTACAGTTGCAAATGAAAAGTATGCTATAATTATACAGTATAAATTGAAAAGGCATTACCCTTTAAGGAGATATTAAAAGGTATATCTACAGGTCAAGTAAAGAGCCGGCAGCCGGTAGCAGTAAAGAGGACAGCTAATAACAAACAACTTGGCATTGACCAGACATTGACTTCAGGCAGCTGTGAGTGTGTGTACAGTGCAGAGCTTTGATTGATGAATTTATAAACAATTAAATTTGTGTGAGTGCTAAATACTTAACCATACAGAATTATATTGTTTTGTCTACGCACAACTGTGACAGTTTGATTTGTGATCGCTTGGACAGTATGTGGTCATCAGTTACTGCAGTAAAGGACTAATACTCGTGCGCTAGCGGTGGATACCATTTCTCACATTAACTGTATACAACTGCAAAATATTCACAAGTCAAAGTAATGTATTTATTTGTCAGTTAATTTTGCATTCAGGCATGTTTTCAGGAATATGCTTAATTCAAAGTCAGGCAAATTAAGAACAAGATTACAGTATTATTCAGTGTCAGATTACATGGGTGAAAGTTTTCCGGACTGCTCCGGAAGTTCCGGATTTTCGATGTCCTCAGGGATCACTTTTCCAAAACGTGTAAATCCGTTGAGATTTCAGAGGGGGGGGGGGGTGTAAGGGGTATAGTCCCCCCTCAACCCTGACTTCGACTTTCAAACTGTTGAAACGAAAACGAAAGTAAATTCCAGTGACTCGATCTGTTTTGCGCTTTATTTTTAGTAACGAATCGTCATTGCAAGGTGCTCGGGGGGTGCAGTTCAAAAGTCGGTCGATGACGATTAATGGTAAGGACTTCCATGTTTCCAAATATAGCAATGACGCTATTTCGAACGTCCAATCGTACATCCTATCTGTTGATCTTCCAATCGTAATCGGACTCCTATTTGGCGGGCTTTTGATGTCATCGACTTTTTCTCGCCGACCCGGATATTTAAAAATTCTCGCCGGCTGCTTTTTCCGCAAACACAAAAAAAACAACATTAATTTTATCGAGTTGATATCTTTGGCGTTTACTTTCGTCATACGTTCGATACAATACTGCATTTGCTCGATCTGTACATGTATCCTTTAGCTCTGGTGAAGAATAATTGTTTACATCCGGTGAAAACCCAAGACGCTATTTTTAAACAAAACTTCTGCTTTACACGCACGTGGCTGTAGCATTAGCTCACCGAATGACGTCATTATTCCTATCCCTCTAGGGAGAATAACAGCATGTGTGCGGGTGAATGTAGCTGTGTGCGCATCAATAGAGTGTAAAAAAATACACAGAAGATGCTCGAATGTTTTTTTTAATTACGCAGAGAAAGCGTAGTATGTAATACGTTTATAACTATTATGCAACCGAAATGACCTTACAAGACTTAGTGTCGGTAGACGGATACTGATAGTCCTACGTTTGTTTTCTTTACTTTTTATGCCGCGAGAAAATTTAATATCTGAATACACAAAATCAAAACTGAAAGTAGGTCTACATCATAATGTGCCGTCCAATTACGTCCTTTGGAAATTAAAACTTTAATATGTACATAGATACTTTGTATTGGAGATGTTTAAAAAAGCAGAAAAAAAACAAGTAGCCTACATCAATTTTATAATTATTGGAAATATTCATAAAGTTCTATATGTCAGTATATGGTCAAAAGCTATTCAATGACATAGCTAATGTTGTGCTTTGTTGTGTAAACACCGACTTTAAATAAAATTTTGTATCGTGTATGTGTTTATGGCGAATTTTCACTGAATTGAAAGGCATAGTTGATCAAGCTTAATGACAATAAATAATCAACCCATTCCTCCAGATGTCAACATTCGGTGTTTCAAAAAGGCTCAAATGCACTTAAGAAATGGCTTCCCAAGGGCATATAAATTGCTATCTTCCAGGAGCTTCGGGGGGCTTCGCCCCCCTTGTCCCCCCACCAGGGCTTTGCCCTGGACCTACCGGGGGCCCTAGCGGCCCCCTGGACCCCCAGCAAAATTTTCAGGATTTCAGTTCTTTCCAACTTTCACCCATGAGATTATCCTGTAAGCAGTTAACAGCAGTGATATCACAGGAACATCACGAGATATACAGATTGAGAAGTGTACGTGCAAGAACATGTAGTGCTACATTTATTACTTTGTAGAACCTCACAGGGGATTAACCAAGTTAACAGTGTCACTTGTGTGAATGGATTCAACCAGTCCACATTCATATTGTTTTAGTTTTATTATTCACACTATATGTCTCTGAAATGTTTGTTGAAAAAAAAAGTGAAGAACTACTTAAAAAATCCCTGTTAAACTGTGTAACAGTAAATTGCCATATTTGGATGTATTTTATCTTTTTTATTAAATGCCCATGTTTTTCGAATATGTTATCTAAAAGATGATATATCCACTAGTTAGAATCAAGTAAAATAACTTGTTGAAATGAACTAGATGGACAGAAAATTTTGTATTTCTATGTTTTAAGCCAGTGAAGGTTGTCTTCAAAGTTCTATTGACTGCATCTGAATGTTTAAAAAATATTAATTACCTTCCCTAAATACATGTACATTTTTAACTCTTTCCTCCACGCCATTTATCGCATGTGCAAACAGTGTAGATCAAGATCAGCCGGCACAATGGTGCCATCAGATTAGGATCTGCACTGTCCACTTTTTGGTTAGAAATAACATTATAAATCAAAGAGTGAACACTGTAGATCCTGATCAGATGTCACAGATGTACCAGCTGATCTGGATCTACACTGTTGCCTCACAGATGTACCAGCTGATCTGGATCTACACTGTTGCCTCACAGATGTACCAGCTGATCTGGATCTACACTGTTGTCTCACAGATGTACCAGCTGATCTGGATCTACACTGTTGTCTCACAGATGTACCAGCTGATCTGGATCTACACTGTTGCCTCACAGATGTACCTGCTGATCTGGATCTACACTGTTGCCTCACAGATGTACCAGCTGATCTGGTACACTGTTGTCTCACAGATGTACCAGCTGATCTGGATCTACACTGTTGTCTCACAGATGTACCAGCTGATCTGGATCTACACTGTTGCCTCACAGATGTACCAGCTGATCTGGATCTACACTGTTGTCTCATGCCATTGAGACATAAATATGGAAAAAAGTTTTTAACACACCTGGAATTTATCTGTCATCTGATAATACAGGAAAAATACTGTTGGCAAAAAAAACGTGTATTTATTTGAAGAAAAAAAACTAAATATAATGCTTCAGTTCAGAAATAACTGATTGCACAACAGATGTAAGCTATATTATTGGAGTTAACCATGGTCTTGTGTACATAATTATATTATACTTGTATAACTGTTATTTTGTATGCTAATAAATACCTAAACTTACATGTCTACCTTATATTTCTAAGAAGTTATTCCTTTATTTAATCCATAGGCATGCCTTTTAATGCATGTGCAACCAGTGTAGATCAAGATCAGCTGGTACATCCATGGTATCTGTTCTGATCACATCTTGGTCAGAAATAACTTGAGGAATAAAAGTGAACAGTGTAGATCCTGATTAGACAGCACAGATGAGATGGCAGATCTTGATCTACACTGCAGGGCTCTCGCTAGACTTGCAAATCAGGGAGAAGTTTCGTCATAATTTAAGTGAACTGTTAAAAAAAGTTTGGAGTCAACAGTGTTGCACGCTATATAGTCTATACGAAATTACTTCCCATAGCTCAAAGAAGGGAAAAGTCTGGTCACTTTTGGGAGACCACTTGTCCAAACTCTGTACCTAGTGAGAGCCCTGCACTGTCCATGCAATAAAGTTATATCTATGGAGTAAACGGTTATGGAAGTTCCATAATCAGCCAGTCACTAGTTCATGTTATGTAGTCATTTTTCTTTTGAAATAACTGGCCATCTTATAATTCTTTGTAAGCAGGATAATATTTTAATTACTTATTACTTCGTGGCAGATATACCTTAACAGTTTTACTGAGGTACATCCATTTTTTAGAACTAGTTTTATCTTTTTTAGAGACCTTGGCTTGCTGAGCTACTGTGAGTAGTCTTTGTCCATCAATATGCTTCAAACAACATTTCCTCAGAAACCACTGGAAGGATTTAACTAAACTTGGCCAGAAGCATCTTGTCAGATGCTTGAGAATTGAGCCCAGTCTCTAGTCTCAGTTTTTTTATCTTGGGCTATGATATTTATCAAATCATTCTTTCAGCATTTGTATTCATTGAATTGTTCAAGAAAAAACCTTGTCTGACAAATCACTAGACAATTTCACCTATGGTCCTCAGATTTGATACTAAAGTTGTCATCAAATGTAGATGACTCCTGTTGATTGTGAAGTCAATCAAAGGTCACAATGTCCAGTTAAAAAAACAATTTAACTAGACAATAATTCGGACTACATCATCACATGTACATTCCCCCAATTGAATTGGAGGTCGGCTCCACGCTGAGTCCTTGCCTGATGACTGTACTTTTTGGTGAATGATTCGGTGATTTCGGATTTTCTCAAAGCCGTGTTTGTCCAATAATCATTGTTCTTATTAAAAAAATAGGTAAACGTTCGTAATTACTTTATGACACAAATACCTCTTTGATTAAAAAAAAAAATTAAGGATTTAACAATGACAACAACAGCATAAACTTTAAAAAATTTATTTTAAGATACATATATACTTAGACATTAGAAACGCAAATTCGTTAAACACAAAATATGTTTCCTGATTAAAGAAGCATCATTTTACTAATACAAATACAAAGCATTTATATAGCGCAAAATGTATACAATATTCGGTTGCGCTGTACAACATCGGAACAAAACATAACATACCAGGGGGTAGGACGTGGCACTGCATCCCAGGATAGTTAAGCGAGGAAAATGTTGCATCGGGATAAAAATGGCGGTTTTGGGGGTTTTTTTTACTAAAAGGGATTTATTTTGCGAGGTAAGTGCCTTCATACTGTATTTAATTTAAAGTCCACCTGTCTATTCTGCGACCAGATGCCTAAGGTACCATCGACACTTTGTTTCAGGAAGGCAGGTTTTGTAACAAAAAAATTATTGAAGGTTTTATACAGTAAAGGTAATGTAAACACGCCAAAAATATGGTATTTTAGACTGATCTTCGGACATCTGGGCACTTCCATATGGGTTTTAGCATGTTATCAAGTCAAAATAACATATTCTTTTTTCTTCTTGGCTGGTTCACAATAATCAACCCCCCACGCTCGAAATAAAACAGGATATGCCATTTTCTGGCATTCGAGGATTGGGACATTCCCTTTTTGGCATTACCTGGATAACTTTACTGAACGGGTTTCTCATAAAGCACTTGCTTATTCACAGATTTTATTACGGATTATGTTTATTTTCTTGTTTATGTTTCTCATATTAAATACACATCTGAATATTAGCAGATTAAGTTGGAATATCATTTATGGTGTACAATGCAAAATTAAATACAACAATATATCCAGTTTTCTGTAAATTAACTACACCATCGAGCATGCGCAAAATGACACCGTGCGCATATGCTAATTTTGTAAATGTATTGGGTTTTTTATGAAAACACATTCAGTAAACATATACGTGACAATAAAAAATCATATTCTTTAATAAAATCTATGGAAAGCCAGAGCTGTCTTATATTGTTGTTTTCGAATGTATTCAACCGCTTTGGTATTATATCAGTTCATTTCTATAATATATAAAACCAAAACATGCATTTATTGAACCAATACTCATTATATTAATCCACGCGTACAATATATTATACGGACTCGTCGATATATGAAACCAATATACCTTTATGTAGATTCAGCCTTGCTATGTTTGTATTGGAAACTGTATTGAATGAAACCAGTATGTTCAAATATGAATTCACATTTTAATATATACAACCAACTGCCTTTGTATAGAACCAACTTGCGCATATATAAATATATTTTTGAATTGTATTTAACGAATGTGGTAATATTTAAAACCAAATTAGACATACATAAATCCAACTGTCCTTATGGGGAACGAGAGTAGCATTATATTATATCATTTTCACGATATATGAAAGTAAACTGTTCATATATAAAACCGAATAAGAAATATATATGTTCGTTTTGTAATTGTATGAAATAACGTTATGCTTATATTGTTCTGATTTATCAGTGCATGGCGTCTTCTGCATGCCTAGCCGGTGTCGAAGTAAAATACATCTCCCAACGAATAGTCTCGTCAATATAATGACAAGCCGGTTTCATATAACGAAGAACGGTACGACACATTGTCGAAACGGATATATATAAAGAATTATTGTATCCATACATTGATCTTACGTTTAATATAAGAACGTTTTCAGTTAAATATAATGTTAAATGAAATAAAAGCAATGCATTTCGGTTAAGTATAATGATAGCTGCTCTTATTGTATATCAAACCGAACATATATATTTCTTATTCGGTTTTATATATGAACAGTTTACTTTCATATATTGTCAAAATGATATCATATAATGCTACACTCGTTACACACAAGGACAGATGGATACATATATGTCTACTTTGGTTTGATAAAAAGATGCAGTCATTAAATACAATGTCAATATGAACTGATATATTGCAACATTGGTTACACATTTGAATGGTTGGTTCAACGAATGATGAATCGAAATAATATAAGTATTACTCGATTTCATACAAGGACGAAGCGAATATTGGTTACACATTTGAATGGTTGGTTCAACGAATGATGAATCGAAATAATATAAGTACTCCTCGATTTCATACAAGGACGAAGCGAATATATATATTTCTTCTTCGGTTTTATATATGAACAGTTACTTTCATATATCGTGAAAATGATATAATATAATGATACTCTCATTCCACATAAGGACAGTTGGATTTATGTATGTCTAATGCGGTTTTAAATATTAATACATTCGTTAAATACAATTCAAAAATATATTTATATATGCGCAAGTTGGCAGTATACAAAGGCAGTTGGTTGTATATATTAAAATGTGAATTCATATTTGAACATACTGGTTTCATTCAATACAGTTTCCAATACAAACAAAGCAAGACTGAATCTATATAAAGGTATATTGGTTTCATATATCGACGAGTCCGTATAATATATTGTACGTGTGAATTAATATAAAGAGTTTTGGTTCAATAAATACATGTTTTGGTTTTATATATTATAGAAATGAACTGATATAATACCAAAGCGGTTGAATAAATTCGAAAACAACAATATAAGACAGCTCTGGCTTTCCATATAAATCTGTGAATAAGCAAGTGCTTTATGAGAAACCCGTTCAGTTAAGTTATCCAGGTAATGCCAAAAAGGGAATGTCCCAATCCTCGAATGCCAGAAAATGGCATATCCTGTTTTATTTCGAGCGTGGGGGGTTGGTTATTGTGAACCAGCCAAGAAGAAAAAAGAATATGTTATTTTGACTTGATAACATGCTAAAACCCAATATGGAAGTGCCCAGATGTCCGAAGATCAGTCTAAAATACCATATTTTTGGCGTGTTTACATTACCTTTACTGTATAAAACCTTCAATAACTTTTTTGTTACAAAACCTGCCTTCCTGAAACAAAGTGTCGAGGGTACCTTAGGCATCTGGTCGCAGAATGCACTGGTGGACTTTAAATTAAATACAGTATGAAGGCACTTACCTCGCAAAATAAATCCCTTTTAGTAAAAAAAAACACCCCAAAACCGCCATTTTTATCCCGATGCAACATTTTCCTCGCTTAACTATCCTGGGATGCAGTGCCACGTCCTACCCCCTGCATACATACACACAGAATTAGCAATGACATTAAAGAAATGTTATAAACAATCTGGTTTTAACAGCACTTTGCATAGTCACTCTAGAATTCAGAATTTTAGGTACAGTCATTGACTAAGTGTTAGACTGCTTAAATAAGTATGTGTTAAGTTTTGACTTAAACTGCTTTTAATTAGTAATTTCCTTCAAACAATTTGGTAAAGAGTTCCACCACTGAGGGCCAGCAACTGCCAGCGATCTACCGGCAAGTTTAGTGTTTGTAAATGGATCATCAAAAAGATGACTTGATGATGACCTTAGTCGGTATAGATTTTTGGATGAAATGAACATGTCACGAAGGTATGAAGGTGCAGTGCCATTCACGACTCGAAACACAGTCACAATCACTTTAAACATAATTCTGGCACGAATCGGAAGCCAGTGTAGACCTCGAAGAATCTGGACATTAGATTGTTCATAGGTGGCCCCAGTAACAATGCGTGCAGCATGATTCTGTACTCGTTGCAATTTGTCCAGTTGGTAGCTTGGAATATTAGTGAATAGTCCATTGCAAAAGTCCAGATGTGAATGTATCAGACCATGAACGAGTATTTCTGTAGATTTCTGAGTAAAATATGTTCTAATTGTCTTTAGATTTTTTAGTTGTATATTTGCTATTTGACACTTTCTGGTTATATGCTTATCAAAATTCACAGTACTGGTCATCTGCACCCCCAAATCTCGAACAGTATCAACACAATTGACTTCGATCCCACCAACGTTAACACTGGTTATGTTCAACTTGGACAATTGTTGCCGTGTCCCATAAACAATTATTTCTGTTCGGTTCTTTTTGAATCTATATTGAATATATTCAATCTATATTGAATGTACTTGAAGAAATTGGAAAAGCAACTTCTTTAAACATAAAATGTATTTCTTGATTAAGGGCTTACGACACTCCTCCCAATCCTGTTCATCGATAAAAAGAAAATTTTCAAAATCTCAATAACGGCAAAATGCCGTTAAATGAAACTTGGTAGATATGTATGTTATTAATGTATCTTTATTTTGCAGATGAAATGACACGCTAGAACAGTAAAGAAAAATAGCGAGATCTAAAAATTCCCCCAACTTCTATTTACATAAATTCACAAAAACTAAACTACACAAAACACCATTTTAAATGCCCACATGAGTAATATGATACTGACAACAATTTATTGTGTCCACGTGACTTACATATGTAAACTTTACAAGATATTAGTAAGTTTTTTACAAAGTACACAACATTTTCTTATCAGTAACATTGCACTCACGTGGGAATTTAAAATTATGTTTTGTATCGCTAATTAAGTTTTTGTGAATTGATGTAAATAGAATTTTAAGGAAATTTAGGGTCTAGCTTGTTTTTTTTTTACTATTCTAACGTGTCTTATTGTATGCAAAATCAAGATACATTTGTAACATTCATTTGTGCAAAGTATCATTGAACTTATGCCATTATTGAGATTTTAATTTTTTTTATCTTTTTATCGATGAACAGAATTGGGAGGTGTGTGGCAAGCCCTTAAATAAGCTAGGTTTCTAATTTCTTTTAGTATATATACAAAAGTAAACCATTTCCCTGATACACCCTTAAACCTCCACAAGTATAGTAATATAAAAATGCGCCAGTAACACTATTCATACTGGTATTTCTAATTTTCACATTGAATCATTTCACTGTTAAAAGCACGACAGAGGAACGATTTCTACAAGATCCAAGTGTACTTCATACTAAGCAATGCAAGTCGGAAAATATTGTACACGAAAATTGCAAAAAAAAAAATTAGAGAAATTAGCATTATTTTTGTTTACACCGCGCAATATGTCTTCATTTAAGAGGTCGCAAACAATGCGAATGGCGAAAACTGGCAAAAATTTCAAAAATGAATTGTGGGGGAAATACTTATTGCCACCTAGATTTTAGTAAAGACATGTATTTAGCTAAGGATGCAGTTAATGTTTGTTTTAGTATGTGCTTGGTAATTAGAACATTAATTTGACTTAATTGAGTTTGCAAACATTTACAACATCCTTAGCAAAATACATTTCTTAACTAAAATCTTGGTGGCAATAAGTATATCCCCCAAAATTCATTTTTGAAATTTTAGCCAGTTTTCGCCATTTGCAATGTTTGCGACCACTTAACATGCTTAAGGGATACTTTGGTTTAAGTTCAACCTAGAATGATCCATGGATATACAATAAAAACGAGACATTTTCTCTGCCGAAAATATTTCAAAATTTCTGCCACTGTTAAGCATCCCAATACGATCCTGGGCTTGCCGTACCCTGGCGAGGTAATAAATCGGCGCCTTTTGAACTCACGCATCTTATTGTCACTAGAATGTGATTTAAAATAAACTCTTGCATGGAAACTTAAATGGATTCTATATGTCCTATCACTGTTTCCTTTGTCTATGTACTTTGATTATGGTATTTTGCGATAACTGTCCATCCGGACTAAAGACGCGGAAATTATTTCGTTTCCGTTGTAAAAAAAAACCGGAAATGTCTATACCGACCCTTTTCAAGTGTTATTTGTTGGTAAGTGTCGTTATTAAAGTGCGCTCATGACAGTCAGACTAAATCTTATTGTAAAATATAAATTGTCAATAAAATATGTTTACTTTAATGAAATCAGAAATAAAATTGGTCATTATTTTTGACCCCATGTTTAGAGAAATGCTCTGCAGTCTGGTTCCCGATCGTACAATAGTAGAGTCACCTACTATTATTGGATCGGGAAACAGATAACGTTTTGCACAAAACCTGTTTTAATTGTAAAACGGTGACGGTAACTTAACGAATGGCTTTTTAAGAGTCGGAAACAAGGCGCCATTAACAGAATAATGCTATAAAATAAAGAATTTTAAAATGTTTGTAATGAATTCGTATCAGATTTGGTCATCTCTCTGGATATTATCTAGTCTTGCAAAGGCTAATGGTAGGAGGAATGCAATTTATAACATTGTAATTAAAAACATCTTTACTTTCACAATGTTTGATTTTTTTCTTGTTGTCGCCTCTATCCGGGTAACCTAAAATATATTAAATTAGGGTGGCATGCAAGACTGTCGTAACTCCTTCTTTATTTCAATGTAGTTACGACAATCTTGCGTGCAACCCTCGTAATGCTATACTCAATGTAACAAGAAGTGTTGACCCTATTTAAACAGCAAAAAATTCACGCTATTAACATTTTAAAAGTTGTTTCACAGAATTTTTTCTTTTATATATGCTTTTCTTCCAAGGGATTGCATTCTCATATTGTTAACATATCGAAATGCATTTTGTTATGTTTTAGAACATATTTTTAAACTACGAAAATATGATAAAATGTATGATCTTAAACTCCTTTTTGTGAGAAAGAAAACACCTGGTCTGATGATTTCAAATAAAAACAAATGTCCTTTAAGTGTAAGCTGATGAAGTATTTAATTAAGAATTGGTTAATTAAAAAGTAATTATTTATTTGAAAGAATGTTGAATCCTGATATTTTAGGGAAACGATTTCATTTAATTTTAACGTTTTTACTAAATTTTTAAATCAATCTGTTGCTTTTACAAAGGAAATATTTTTTATAACTTGAATCACACGTTAAATTTCACGTTTCCCTAAAATAATGGGATTTAATTTGATTTCAATTGTTTAAAATATAGAATTATTTTAAAATAACTAAAATTAAATTAACTTTTTTTTTCAATGAATATTACCATATATTCAGGGCATATTTACTTTTTTCCTTGTCTTGTAGTATCTGATAGATGCACTTTATTAGTTCAAATGACTCATTTAATTCATGTAAAATAAAGCCCGAGTATATACATTGCAAACTAAGGTTCCCTTTGGAATATCCGTTGGTATTTCGTTTTGCATTATACTTTTGGATTAAGGGACAAAAATATAAAAGTTGTGTTTATTTGTCTTTTATAGTTCGGTTAGTTGGCTTTCAATGGTCCATTAATGTTTTTGTCAGAAACGTCACCAAACCAAGTTACCGTTAAGCACTGTATCTACACAATACACCATGTAGACTAATGTACTTCAATCGATAATAACGACAAAATGCTGTTCCTTTTGTCTACAATATGGCAATGTCATACAATATAAGATACATGTACTTAATGTTAAATTGTGTGTTGACCTCGAATTTGCTGGTCGCGTAAATAGAATACACAGGCGGAATAAAAATATTGATTTAAAAGTTCTAAAGGACCACACATATTGTTGTCAGCATCGAATTACACGCGCGTGCATTCAATTGAATGTTTTATGTTGCTTAGATTTCTTAGTTTTTGTGTTAGATGAATTTCAGGGAATGCTAGGGT
Source organism: Corbicula japonica (assembly GCA_038501625.1). Taxonomy (NCBI): domain Eukaryota; kingdom Metazoa; phylum Mollusca; class Bivalvia; order Venerida; family Cyrenidae; genus Corbicula; species Corbicula japonica. The sequence continues at coordinate 137,033 of JAZAYU010000021.1, read as the reverse complement.
CTTGCTTTTAAATACTGTTCTAACTTTTCTTTACTTTATAGATGTACAATAAAGATATACCAAAAACATTATTTTATGCAAAGTTTTTATTTAGCTGGATTTTGCCGTTAGAAAGATACGATGTCGACTGTCATTTGTCACCATCATCATCCCGGCAAATAATATGCTTGTTATTTTTAGCTACGACGACCCCAGGAACATACCCGCCTTTTACATATCCGTCAGATGACGCCACGTTTCGAACAGTCACACTAAGTGATAGCAGCACTTTCACATTCAGGTAAAAGTACAGTATGAGAGAAAGCTCGGGTTCGTCAAAAAATTGTTGTCGGTCATCCTGATGACCGACATATTATAATCGACCAAACTTGAGCTTTCTACCTGAACACCGGTTAACAGTGATGTAAAGCAAAGATCACGTTCCAGACGGAACGGATAATTTAGAAAATTAGACTCTTACTCAGTCGTTATTTATGGATAGACTCTTACTCAGTCGTTATCTATAAAATCTAGAGGCCTCTTATTGGCTGTTGAAGAACGTCACATTTGGAGTCTGTACCTATTCTTAAATCCTCTCTCCAGCTAGGCTTTTAACCCATAAAGATATTTCCGACAACGAACAACAACATATACGTGTACATGGATTTTGTCTAGTAAATGTAGACTGTATATGATAAACAAAAGATGTACAGCTTATAAGTTTATTAAACCAAAGCAAATAAAATGTGTAGAGAACACTGAACAGAGATTAGCTACTTATTTTGCTGACAACGAATCTACGAACTTGTGCAGCATTTTGTGAAACTCGGGGATCAGGGAATGTTTTACATGGTTTTGCTAGCTCCATCTGGATACATCCGTCGGTACTTTCTTGATAATTTTGCTTAATTGTTCTGAATGTAAAATTGTCTTTGGAACACCAGAACACACAGTTTTGCAGACATCTTTAATCGGGTAATGAAACTGGAAATAGTAGACACTACAAGTTTAAGCTTTACTTAGTTGTAATTTGGTTTTGAGTCAACAAAATAATCTTTGGAACATGCGAAAACATACTTCTGCAGAAGTATCAAATCGGGTCATGCAACTGTCATTAATAGACAATACAAAATTTTGCTTTCCAAAAAGCTAGTCGGTCATTAGAATAATTTTTAACAAAGACGGCGCTTTAGTGCATACATTTGAAATCATTGCGTTAGGTTGTTATTCGAAGTTACGAGACATACTAAGTGAATACCAACATTCTAACGATATTGTTCTAGATCAGAAAGAACAATTTTATCATACCTGTGAGTCCCTGAAAAACTGTTCACGTTTTTCTCTCCCACCCTATGACTGTGAAAAAAAACTTTGTTTTTAACATATTCTGTAGCTTTTGATATATATATTTACAGCTTGATAGGTGTAAGACCTGTTAAATAAATTTCCCTATATAAGCTATAGTAAACATGACATGCTTCAACATGCTGGCAATCATAGCTGGTACCATTTCCCAAGGGGTTAACTTACATGCTTTTAAAGCTAAGTGTTTGTATTATCCATTTCCAGCAAGAAAAGTAGGGGTTATGTATCAATTAACAGAGATTTGCCATTTTGAATCCGGTGGTCTGTTTTTTTCACTACGGTGTGAACTTCAAAACTGTTTTACATATGCCGTCTTAAAACCGGGGCCTTTTTTCATAGATTGCATTTCTAAACATAAATTTGGTATCAGTGTGTCAGTAAAAGCATGCCATTTACTAAACATGTCCCTTTCAGCCCATACTTGTCAATTAATGCCCCCAAAATGCAAAAAATGGGACTATTTAGTGTCAGCCATTGCTTGACTAGCCCGAGTAGGAACATCCGGTGGACTATTTACAAGTAATTAACCTTGATAATCGTTGCTTTCTAACACTTTCTGACACAAAAATATTATTTGACAAACTTTTCCATTTTGGTTTACTTCCAGAGAAATTATTAACTTGTTCGCAAAACAGGGTTAGATTTATCATGGTGTTAAATACATCTCATTCGAAAGAGGAAATACCTATAAGTAAACTTACATTTTTGTATGGCATCCAATAAAAGTGGCTTAAAATTCAAACTTTTCTGCCGTCTTGTTAAAAGGTTGAGCAAATGACCGACTAGCTTTTTGGAAAGCTAAAACTTGTCTTTACTAGTACCTGTTTTGTCAAATACGAAGTGAACTTGAAGCTCCGATTCCGAGCCGTTATTGAGCAACATACACTGAAACCCCTTTAAACCGGACGAGGTCGGGACCGAACAAAATTTCCGGTTTAAAGGGGTTTCCGGACTAAAGGGGTTTTGACAACTGGACTAAACAAGATTCCAACATTTTTCCAAATATGGACATTTGGATCTATATTTTATACAGAATTGCATTGATCAGTAATAAAATATAATTGTCTCTTAAGCTTTTAACTAACAAAAGTTATAAATACATTATTTCATTACAAGAAAATGATCAGCACACTTTCACCCTAAGATATATTGAAAAAATAGAAATAACAAGAAATATCTTTAAAAAAGATAAACGGCGTTGATGGAAAAGATTTTTATATATAAGAAAGAAAGAAAGAAAGACCCTGCAATAAAATACCTCTTGTAGAGTTAGCACTAATGATGAATAAATGTCATTAAAATACAATAAATGAAAATAATAACAACTTGTTACAAGAGCGAAATCTACCAACTTTTACGTAAATTAACTTTAAAAGAAAGAGTCCCTCCCGAGTATTGAACCCGGGGCCTCCGCTTGAGAGGCAAGTGTGATAACCACTACACCAAGGCGTTTTGAATTTCTGGGCTTGAAATTAACAATCAGTATCAAAGGAACTAGAAAGGAACCAGTAAGAACCAGAAATATCTTCTCTGTCGTTTTACACTGTGTATTGTACTCGAGTGTTTACCTGACACCTATGAATATTCCATATAAAATCGTATTTAAGCCATCAATTGACTTAACTGGTTATTTATACCGTAAATATCTTTTTCTCCAATACAATTAACACTTTTTAAAACGAAAATGCCCGAACATATAAGCACCAGGTAAATACTTACACACAATATAAAAATCGTTACGGTAATCATTAACAAGACCCACTTATAACCAATCAAAATAATTTATTTGATTTTCCCGCTGCATAATAAATTTTATTTAGAATATTTCATTGGTCGAAAAACTAGGTCAAAAGTGAGCTTAGACAGCTAACGCCGAAAAACAAACCAATTCATATGTTATTTTTAGACAACTAATTTATATTAATAGAGTGTTTAAGGATAACCGCTTGAAACAAAAAATATGAAAACACATTCAATAAACCTCAGTTTGTTGTTTAAGCAACAACAACAACAACAACAACAACAACAACAACAAACTTTTATTAGCAAAATCGGCAACCAAATGCCTTTGGCTAACAATGATCAGCAATTTTTAAAACATATTTTACGCATTCAGAGTGACAAGAAAATACAATCAAATACAAATGAGGTACAATATCAAAGTGACTAGAAATAACCATACACAAAACAGATTGAAGTTATAATTACTAACTCAATTTATATAACACCATACAAGAATTGGAAAAAAGACATACAGTATAGGGATAATTACGATGAAAAATATATTACCCATCTCGTGTTTCATACGCTTTCTTTAAATATTTACTTATACCAATTAAAGTTTTTATATTTTTTGACGACATCAAATTTTCGAATTTCCGCAAGTCTGGCCAAGATATCTTTGGCAAAAATTCATTTCTTAAAGGTGTATATTTAGTACAAATCAGTAAAAAATGGTATTCTGATTCTACAACATGCATGTTACAATTTTGACACAAGCGATTTTCTCTTTGTATACCAGTAAACCGACCAGTTTCAATTGCTAATTTGTGAGAGGATAGTCTAAAACATGTTCACGAATGATTTTCTTAAAAAGTCATTTTCAATGAGGTCAAAATACCGTTCAAATTCAAAGACTTTTTTGAACTTCGCATAATATTGTAATTTTGGCGATTCGTTTATAGAAGCATTCCAGTGTTGGTGAAATTGTTCTCTCAAACGAGTTTTAAGTTGAGGAAAGTAATTGAACGTCAAAGGGGTGATATTACCCCATAAATAACTGTAACCTAATTCATCTATAATAGTTTTAACTTTCTTTGCCCAGAAATTATACCGTGGGTCATCTATACCGTTACATTGAGATTGAAAAATACTGTACATAATTGAATTTGGATTAGCTAAGATTTTAAGCCAATATTTGATTACTCGTTCTTTACAAATGAGAGTTAACGGATACCGTCCAATTTCACCAAGAACTGCCATATTAGGAGTTTGCGTTTTAACACCAAGTATCTTTTTGCAAAATTTCATATGCACTTGATCAATTATGCTTGTATCATATACACCAAATACTTCAGAGCAATACAACAATATTGGAGAAACCAGGCGGTCAAAAAGCAAAAGTTTGGTTTTAACATCAAATTTAATTCTAGAAAACACCGTGTATAAACCATTTACCGCTTTGAGCGCTTGCTCAGTAAGCGTTTTCATAGTCTCTTTTAGAGAACCATTACTTGAAAAATTGACTCCAAGATAGCAAAAAGAATCGACAATTTCTAGATTTTCATTATTAATACTCCAGTGAAATGTCTCATTTTTTCTACGCTTTCTAAAAATACAGATTTTAGTTTTGTTTATATTGATTTTTAATCCCCACTTTATAGAGTAAGCATATAAACTATCAAGTTGAGCTTGAAGGCTCATTTGATCTGTTGTAAACAAAACCATGTCATCAGCAAATAAGAGCATAAAAATATTAAGTTGAAATAAATCTCTGTTAAAGCGTTAAAGTTTATACTAATAGATACGTCATTTATGAACAGGATAAAGAGTAGAGGCGAGAGTGGTTCCCCTTGTTTCAAGCCGAGTGAGATTTCGAAAATATCGGATATATTTGCATTTACCCTAACACTTGCTGAGACATGTTCGTATATAGCCTGTAGGATTTTGAGCATTTTACTACTAATTCCAATTTCAAAAAGTTTAAACCATAAAGCATCTTTTAAAATCGTGTCGAAAGCCTTTTCATAATCAATGAATGCACAAAAAGTGAGTTATTATTTTCAATCACCCTATTAATAATACTATGTAGGATAAAAACACAATCCACAGTGCTTTTATTACAACGAAAACCGAATTGAGTACCACTGAAAACATCACTATTTTCACACCAAGTGTTTAATCTATTTCTAAGTGCAAGCGAGAATATTTTTGCAATAGTGTTGATCAGAGTTATTTCTCTATAATTCGAAGGGTCATTTTTGTCCCCCTTTTTATGTATTGGTACAATAATCCCCTGAGTCCAACATTGAGGGTATCTACCTTCATTAAATATTTTGTTATATATTTTAACTGGATATGGTGAAATGAACTCTTTAGCATCAATGAAAAAGTCAGATACTACATTATCGCAGCCTGGGGCTTTATTTCGAACTAATGATGAAATAGTCTTAGTTATTTCATCAACATCAATCGGTTTATCTAAAAAATGTATGTAGTTATTATTTTCTATATTAATTTCTATATTTGGAGTTTGCTCTAATCGTATACTATTATCTCCCGGAGGTGTATTTAAAAGATCAGAAAAATAAGTACCAAACTGATTTGCATCAACACAAACAGAGTTTGAACGTTTAGAACGTCTATATTGATTTACTTTATTCCAAATTTTTTTGGGTGCTTTTTTACTCATTTCAGAGATTTCTCTTTTTTCTTTAGTATTGAAAATATTTTTTGCTTTTCGTTTTACGTTACAAAAGTGTTTGCGACTTTCTAAAAATGCAAGTCTATTTTCCTCATATTGTAAATTTTTTAACTTTCTTTTATCGTTTAAAAACCTTGATTTTGCTTGTTTACATTCGTCATTAAACCACATGTTTTTTCTTCTCTTACTGTGATTTTTAGTTTATACCTCTTTACCGAAAGTTTTAATGAGCAATCAAAAATTAATTCAGAAAATTTATTAATGTTTTCGTCCAAATTTCCGACATCATGTAGAATATTTTCCGTTAAATTATCAAAATCATATCTGTTGATTTCTAATAGATCTAAAAGATGTTGCTTGTTTTCCGAATTCCAAAATAATTTTTTAACTAATGTAGATTCTTCCTCTGGTTGTTTCTCATTTCGAAAGCATTTAATATCATACACAAGTTGACAATGATCGGAAAATTCCGTCATTTCGAGAACTTCGAAATTTGAAATACAGTTAAAATTATTGCGACTAGTAATCAAATAATCTACAACGCTAGCACCATGCCGTTGCCTGTTTGTACTAAAGTAAGTATATTTACCCTGTTCTAAGCGTCCATTTACAAAAATCAAATCATGCATTTTTAATAGTGTAACATATCCAACTTTGCTCATCATCGGTTAGCAAAAATCGATAACGAATTTCTCAATAGATTATGAAGGAACAATTCAGGTTTTTCTTTACTACATTTTTATTTCTTACACAGTTGAAAAAAAACCATAGTACATATTAAAGATAAATTTCTGCCAATTAAGATGGTTATTTTTATTTTAATTTATCTTAACGATAATTTGGTCCTTTTTGACTTTGAATATAGCCACCCTATTTTCCGTTTTATTTACATAGAAACTGTAGAGAAAGTTGGATTTTTTCGCTTATCCTTACGTATTCTATTGTTAATATCTTTTATCCAAATTATAAGTTTTAAAAAACCAAGGTTACATATTTTGCAAAAAATATTTAGCTATTGTTTAAACTAATTTTTTATTAAATTAAATTTACAACATTTTGGTCCTTTTTAGCTTTTTCTAACACGACTATCGAATATTTTAAGTGAAAATTTAAGTCTCCGTAAATTTGCGAACATTCCCGATATTTTACGATCATTGACGGAAGATTGTTTAATTCCGCAGTCAAGTGCAGAAAACAATATAGAGCCTTACTAGTTTAATTTGTAGAAGTTGGAGTATTGTTTTGAAATTGTGTGTTATTACTTTTAATTAAGTAGAAACGCTAAATTTTGGCGAATCCGTCAATATTTTACAAATTTCATAGGCGGAAACAAATATGTACTATATTATTCATGGCATTTAGAAATAAGTATATGTCGTTTTGATAAAGTTGTAAAGTAAAATCCGATTGATATAATAAACCCAGACGAAAGTCTAAAAAGGTGATAATTGTAACAAATTACAATAAACCCCAGGTAAATCAACAGGTAGGAAATGTGACATTTTGTGTATTAACAATATGTCACATTGAGCAAAGATCTTACATCTATCTATATAGATCTTTGCATTGAGTCACAAAAAATGTCAATCATAAGAAAATGCATAAAGAAATTAAAATCGTCATTAAAAAGTCTCATCTATATACAAGCCTATCTATAACAAAAACCACATATATATTAAGATAACTTAAGTAAATGTTACTTAATTATTTGTAAAAGTTAAATGCTTTCTTTTTACAATTAAGACGTTAAAATGTAAATTTTATCCAAAATTTATATCGTAAAAATGCAATCGGGAAATTGAAATTGTTAAGTATAGGGCATATTTCTAAACACATTTGAAACATAAGCACGTAATGTGGTACCCAACTGGAATTAAAGTTAGAACAAATAAAAACTATCGCATCGTAATCTCTTCAACATGTATCGAGATAACACTGTAAGATTTTTTTCAATAAAACATAATAATTCAATGAACCGTTATTCTTTAATTATTTTAACAAACAAGAGCGCAACAGTAATAGAACGAATTGGG
>JAZAYU010000021.1:0-128733 GCA_038501625.1 Corbicula japonica | reverse complement strand
TGACTAATTTCTACATGGGGGGTGTAGGATCGAAATTTCCTACAGGGGTGAAAACACCCGATGACCTGATCTAGTATGCAAGAAATATTAACTTATTTTTTTTACTGAGTGAAAACCATGCACAGAATCCACACAAGAAGAATCTGCAATATGACGAAAACCAAGATTTCTTCTTATAGTTTAACTGAAAAAGGGGCATAACTATGGCAAAATCCAGTCAAGAGTTGTGAAACTTATCATGATAAGTGCTTTTGTAATGTCAGACAACTATGTTAAGATTCAAAGCTCTATCTTGAGTGCTAACTGAGAAAAAGACAACTCTGACAAAAAACTAAGCAAAATGTTGACACCCACTCGCCCTCCTGCCTGCCCAGAGACAAACCCCAATCCAATAAACAGGATTTGTCTAAAGAAAACCGGATAAAAATCTATTTTTTGAGAGACTTATGCGTAGTTAAATTTTACCAAGTTAACAACCTTGCCCACCAAAAAAGCGATGACTCAGTAATGCATAATTCAAAATACCTGTCTAGCTTGATACTGCATGGTTACCATTCCAATAAAAACCTGGTTACACTGGGTTTTCAGAATACTTTGGTTCTCGTAAGTGGACTGAATACTGAATGCATCAATCAATGAATCTGCACTGAATGACTTCGGAAAATCCCAAGGTCCCCGGCTCTCTGACATAAGCTCAAGATTTTCATCACTGTAATGGAAAATATGTTTCATTTTTTGGTTTTATTGATAAAACCTTACCTTGTATTCTTTGGTGTATTTTAACCCTTGCCTTCAGGGTTCTGCCTAGGCTTAAAATTTAGGGAGAAAAGAGTCGCGAAATACACAAGCATGTTGATTTGAACACTACTGATACTCAAGTCAGTCATTTGCAGCAGCAGCAGCAGCAAATAAAACTTATACTCATTTTAACTATATCGATGAGCAAGTTTATTTTTATAAAATTTTAATGCTGATATCAAGTCCACAATCTTTAACAACTCATGCAATATTGTCATATTACAACAAGTTTTGTTAAGCCTGATTATTCATCTATTTTCTCTAACAGTGACAGAAAACCAACATAGTGAAACATTAACATCTTTGATGTTAAGTACTCCATATTATCATAAACTCTCTGCAACGAGGAAATTTTGAGTACTTACAAAGAAGTAGTGCTTCCTGCGAGAGTAGCAAGATGAGTATCATCTGGAAGCTCGAGGTAGCAGTCCGGTAAATTCTCCGTCTCATTGCTCCGGACTGGACAGTAAGAAAACGCCATACAATATGAGCCTATGCTACTACGATGATAGAAATCCAAAATCTTCTTTCTGAAATAACACAGGATTTATTAACTTAGTTATTAAATTTTCAATTGAATAAGTTTTTAATTTCCTAGTAGGATATCTATAACAAAATCAAACAAGGAGATGCCGCAAAGCGACAAAACCAGGTTTTCTTAATTAATTTTTGGTGAAAAAGGACTATGACTATTTTAAAATAGAGTCAAGATAATCTCTTCAGACAATAATGTCAGACAACTTTATTAAGTTTCAAAGCTCTACCTTGAATGGTTACTCGGTAGAAGTGAACTTATACAAAATAATGATATGTTTACACCTGCCTGCCCGCCCAACAACATACCACAATCTGACAACCAGGGTTTTCCAAAAAATAAAAAAAAAACCTGGTTAAAAACATTAAAGCACTCGGTTACACTGTTGTAGTTTTAACCTTACAGTGACCATTGGTTGACACAGTAACTAAAACAATAAGCCACTGGTCAAAGTAAAACAATTAGTTATGGTTATTTGTTTACTGAATGGGGGCTTATCAGTTTGATGTAGGATGGTATAATCACCTTTCTGTTGGAGTAAGAGGAATCAAGTCTTCGCCGTCCCAGAATTCTGTGCAACATGACAGCAATATATCAGCTGTCCCCTGAGACAACATCTGGCAAGAACCTACACAATAAAAATGTCATCCTGATTATCATTTTACATCTTTATTTCCTGGGTGACAGTTAAGATCCAGATCAGCTGGTTCATCCATGCCATATCATCAGGATCTTCATTGTTCACTTCTTGATTTTGATTTATTTGGTTATTTCTGTCCAAAAATCAAACAGTTCAGATCCTGATCAGATGGAACAAATGTGCCAGCAGATCTGGATCTATACTTAGCCCTCAGGCAATAAAATGTGTATATATGTAATGAAGGGATACAGGATACCCTTGAATGAGCAATGTCAGCATCATTCCAAGTTGTCCGCGATTTATAACGTGAATAGTCAATAGGTTAGGCACCAATGTGAAGGAGGAAATATTGTCAGTTGATAACAAATGCGTTGTGTTGGTTCAAATCTCTATTGACTCATAGCGTACATACCAACAACATACAATAACATCGGAAGTGACGTTAACAGCAACGGCGCGCCATACGTCACGTTATAAATCGCAGACAATCAAACTATGATTCTACTAAAGCTTGAACCTTTACACTAGTAAAACAAGAACATCATGAAATAGAAGCATTTTATGCCTGTCTTTTTGACTTAGCATGTGTCCATACAGGCATTCCTCCAGTACTTGTGGACCGGAAGTCATGGAATAGTAAATTTTGGTGCCAATGTGTGATTGGGATTTTGAATTTTAGAAACACTGATAAGTAGTAAAGTTAACTAGCTGGATTGTTTTAAAATCTGCATTTTTGATGTGACGTAATTACTCCATCTCGTATCAATGTCTTTAATCTTATGAAAACAAAATTAAAAGTACCCGAGATTTTTTCCTTCAAAAAAACAGAGACCATGTTTGGCATTGGAATTTTATGTTGGATGAAAGACTTGGCACGCTGTAATCTCTCCTTTGTTGTCATCTCAGCAGACTGAAAAACATGCACATCACTTAAACCGTCAATTATACAAGGGAAAACATCCTGGTGGTAACAGTATTTGCACTTCTCTACAACTGTGTAGAAATAAAGTTATCTTAAAAATTGACAGTCAGTATTAATGAAACATGAAAGAATCAAAGTTAGTGATATGAAACGAACACCTTCCTGCGGACATATTCTGAAATAAAATCTTAACAAAATCAGAACATATGCCCTACCCAGGGTTCATTTACCAAACTCCATATTTTTAATGGTACAGTGCAGCTCCACCATTTTGCGATCCGCTGTATCACAAAATCCAATATAACACAGTCGACCCGTGGACCCCGTTTTTTCCCCATAAAATGATAGTAAAAATCTACCAAGTGCCATTTTGCATAATGGAAAGGTAATAAAAGGGAAGTTACTATGTTAAACCATGTTTATCGATAACTACAAGTCTTTTCCAACATCATTCCAAAAGTTGATAGAAGACAAACTCTTCCAAACATTTTGATATCAACTAAAAATAATTTGGAAATGTTAATACAGGTAATTTATTGTGTTCAATGAGACAACATTTGGACGGTTTAAAGTATGCATGAAGGCTTCACTCCTTTTGGTGGAAAAAATGCAAATGTTTTTATACCCAGATGAACAAAATAAAATATTGATCCAGTCCTTGAATAAACACTTACCACTTGTCTGTACATGCCTTGTGTTTTCTCCAGGGAGAATATGTCCATAGCCTTCTCGGAGAACCCGATCTCCCTGGCCAGCGTACACAGACATCTGAAATACAACAAGATGTTCGTAACATTACAAATGTTTCTCTATAAATGTATTGGCTCAATAAACCTTTTAGTCCATATATGTGCCTTATTGCATGGGCAAACAGTGTAGATCCAGATCAGCTGGCACATCCATGCACTCTGATTAGGATCTGCACTGTTTGCTTTTGATTCATTAGGATATTTCCATTCAAAAAGGGAACTGTGTAGATCCTTATAAGGATGTGCCAGGTGATCTGGATCTATATTGTTCGCCCATGCATTTAAGGTTGAAATGAGCTTATGTTTAACAGCATCAATTGTGATATTTTTTTATAAATGATTTAAAAAACAAACAAACCTAAAAACGGCAAGTGACTTGCAAAAATGTACAACTTTTTATGGCAGAAAGTTATCTATGGTTATGTTAAGATAATAACTATATTTGAAATATATCTTGCACTGCACTTGCCTCATGAACTAAAGAGTATATTTCAAGCCACAGAATTTAGTTATTATATTTTCAAAATTAGGTGTTTGCCTAAGTTAAAGGGAGATGTGCAGGATTGATGAATGGAACAGATTTGCGGAAAGGGTTATTATTTATCAGTTGAACATCATTATTTGAAGCTCAAATATTGATTTACACCCGAAATATTTCAAACCAATATTTTATAAAAAAGATAACTAAAAATGGTGTTTCCTATCCTATGCGACACGCAGAGGTTAGGTATTTTTGTATTTCCTGCGTAAAGCCGCGGTGGTTTTTGGGATTGTCACGTGATCACTTCAACCAAAATACGCATTCGGTGTACCTTGCCGACTATCGACGTCGCCATTTGTTTCAAAATGCCTGGGCCACCACGAATAGTAAGCGTGACATTCCCATGATCACTAAATATAGAATATATTTTGTATAGGGATTTCTTCGGCGGATTGTTTTCAGGTCCGGTAAAATGGTAAAATTAACCGAAAACTTCCTCCTGGAGGGTTTGAAATGTAAAGTTTAGTGAAAAGTACATGTAAGTGTTATATAGATCGATCTGTTTACGATTTTACCGAGTACACCTGCTCGACCCTGCACATCTCCCTTTAATGCATGCATTAAAATTTAATTTCTGCATCCTGAAACTGATCTGCAAAATTTACAGGTATCCTAAAACTAACAAACTTGCTGAGTTTCAAGTGGAATATAAACAAGAACATTTGTGTATTTTCTACTGGTTTCTTCTTAACCCTATAGATCCTGATCAGATGACAAGAATGTGCTGGCTGATCTGGATCAACAGTGTAGATCCTGATCAGATGACAAGGATGTGCTGGCTGATCTGGATCAACAGTGTAGATCCTGATCAGATGACAAGAATGTCCTGGCTGATCTGGATCAACAGTGTAGATCCTGATCAGATGACAAGAATGTGCTGGCTGATCTGGATCAACAGTGTAGATCCTGATCAGATGACAAGGATGTGCTGGCTGATCTGGATCAACAGTGTAGATCCTGATCAGATGACAAGAATGTGCTGGCTGATCTGGATCAACAGTGTAGATCCTGATCAGATGACAAGAATGTGCTGGCTGATCTGGATCAACAGTGTTGGCACATACAATAACCTTATTTTTATGGAGTAAATGATTTACCGTATATTCCCTATTAAACGCCCCTCCCCTAATAAACGCCCCCCCAGTCTTTTTTCAAAAGTAAACGAGTGACTTACAATGACATGACAATCTTTAATCTCTCCGCATTAATCCAAATGAAAACATTTCATCATTTCGGTGTGAAAAATTTCATTTCAGGTTAAGTTTTTTAAAAATTAATTTAGGAAAATGACAAAATTGTTTCCTACGGTTATTTATTAAAAAATAACACAATTATTGAAAACTACATTTTGTCAATAGTTGGTCTCTATTAAACGCCCCCCTTTGCAAGATGTAATGCCCCCGGGGGAGTATAATAGGGAATATACAGTATATAGAAATATTCAGACAACAATATGTAAATTTAAATACCAGTTTATTTTTTTTTTAGAAGTCCCTATAAAGTATGAATTTTAACATTGCCTTGTGCTCGTAATCAAAGAAATGTACCATTAAGAATTCCATCATGGTGCAAACATTTCCTGTACCATCAACATACAGCTTAGTTACTCATTTTATTTAACCCTTTACTCCACATATACGAACAGAGAACAGTGCTGATCTTGTTCAGACTGGGTAGTTGTGATGGTTGATCTAGATATACACTAGTGATGGAATTTAATTAAATGCACCTCCTTGTTCTTTATCTCTAATCTGCTTTTCATATTATTTACCACATTTACTGTCAGTTTGATTAAATTATATACATTTCATTGCAACTGTAAAGATTTCACAATACATGTACATACATGCATCCTAATTATTTGTGATCCGAAAGCATGTAACGTTACCATTGTTTGAGTTCACTTTCTTGCATATATATGAGATATATGATTTATGATGCAGATAGCTGTATTGAAGTGCAGATTTCCATTTCTATAATTTCTGAATTTAATTCATATGCATTCTAATGTTTTGGTTTCTTCTGGGGTTTGAAAACAATTCTTCATAATTTGCGTCCATCATGGTCAGATTTAGCTCCCTGTGTTATTTAAAAAAAATAATTTCTGTGAAGTTGCGGAATGGATTCCTGTCAATCGATTATTATCACTCTACAAATAAGCAACTGATTACCGGCAACTAGCTACGATCGGAACATCACTTGAATACAGTGAAACCTGCCTTAGCAACCACCTGCGAATAGCAACCACCTGTCTTAAACAGCCAGTTTAAATATGACCTAAACTGACATTTTGTTCTAATTTTTACTGTCTTTAATAGCCACCTGTCTTCAGCAGCCACCTTTTGTCACTCCCTTGGGTGGCTCCTAAAGATAGGCTTGACTTTCCACTGGTTGCACATGAAATATAAGTCACACATGAAATAAAAGGTGTATATATGGAGTAAAGGGTTGGGAATTCAAACATGGTGCAAACATTCCCTTTACCATCACCATACAGCTTTAACTCTTTAAAATTGATATCTGCACCTCAATGCACACGGGTTATTATGTGTGTGCAAATCATGGATAACAGAAAAACAACAGTGCTTTTTGCTTCTTGAAGTATTGCCTTTAAAAAAGTATCCCTGATGTTTAGTTACATGTTCAGGTTACAAGTTACTGCATGAGTGTAAGGTGAAGATGGAAAAATCTGTCAACTCGGGTGAACTGTTCATGTGTAAACATGGCTCTGCCAAGTTCCTGACAAAACAGTTTACCCGAGTTGAAAGATTTTTCTATCTTAACCACATGTCTCATGCAGATACTTTTTCTTGCATACCTTTTATTGTTCATAACACATGTGTATATTTATATAATTTTAATTTTGTTTTCATATGTCGATATGTTGATGTTAATGCAAACCTAAATTTTTAAATGATGTCACTAACTTGAAATACAAGATGTCAAATACTTGACGACATGACAATGCTCACGTCAGCACTCTACAGTATCTTTTCCTTTTTAACTATATGATTTTCTTTCCTGGCAAATTACATGGAAACTCTTATCTGGTATGCAAGATATACTTTATTATACATGTATTATAATCTCTACTCTGTTAATTAGTAATGTATAAATATGAATTAGCTATTCTACATGCTTTAGTTCAGATTATTATATGCTTTTTTACTGATCATTTAAAACTAAACAAAGTCAAATTGGTACTTTTAAGATAGTTTAAATGTATCAATATTGTTTTATTCACTAAACTTCATTGTCTTTTTCAAATGACTTAAGATATCAGGCAAAGTAACAGATAATTCAAAGTGAAACAAGAAAAAGTCGTCGCCACGCGCCGAAAACCAGGTTTTCATTTAATACTTATACTTTTGTAAAGAAAATATCTGATATAAAGAAACTGAACTTCTTTTTTTAGCAACAGTGACCTTGATCTTGATCACAGACTTCTGAGTAGAAATCCCGAGTTGCGTCTTGGTATCAGCTACCCAAAGAAAGTTTGGTGTCAATAGATCACAGCTAACCCAAGTAATAAGGAGAAACCTAAATTTTTATTTTTAGCAAATATGACATAGACCTTTATCACAGACACCTGGGTATCAATCCTAAGTAGTGTCTTGATATAAGCTACCCACAAACCAAGTTTGGTGTCAATAGGCCAAAGAAAACTCAAGCTATTGAGCAGAAACTGAATTTCTATTTTTAGCTACAGTGACCTTGAGCTTTATCACAGGCGCCTGGGTAGCAATCTCAAGCTGCATGTTGATATTAGATACCAACACTAAGTTCGGCGTAAATATACCAAAGCAAACTCAAGTTATCGAGGGAAAACTGAATTTCTTTTTTTTAGCAACAGTGACCTTGACCTTGATCGCAGATACCTGTGGCAATCCCAAGCTGTCCTTTGATATTAGCTACTCATATACTAAGTTTGGCATCCAGAGGTAAAAGCAAACTCAAGTTATTGAGGGTAAGCTGAATTTCTATATTTAGCAAGTGACCTTGACATTTATCACGGACACCTGGGTAACAATCGCAAGCTGCCTGTTGATATAAGCTACCCACAAACCAATCTAAGCGTCAACAGGCAATTTGGCATCAACAGATAACATTCACAAAATACTTAACAAAAAATCTAAGTCAAAAAGGGGCATAACTTTTGCAAAACACAATCAAAACCCCTATGAAACTTGACCTGATAATTGGTACTGTGATGTCAAACAATTATGTAAATTTTTAAAGTTATACCTTGAATGGTAACTGAGAAAAGACAACTTTCACAAAAAACTAAACACAATTTTTAAGTGAAAAAGGGGCATAACTTTGTCAAAATAAGTCAGGGATTATGAAACTTGTCCTCATAATTGGTATTCAGATGTCAGAAAACTATGTTAAGTTTCAAAGTTGTACCTTAAACGGTTACTGAGAAAAACACAAATTTCACAAAAAACTTCACAAAATTTCTAAGTGAAAAAGGGGCATAACTTTGTCAAAATACAGTCAGGGATTATGAAACTTGTCCTGATAATTGATATTGATATGTCAGACAACTATGTTAAGTTTCAAAGTTGTACCTTGAATGGTTACTGAAAAAAACACAACTTTAACAAAAAAGTTCACAAAATTTCTAAGTGAAAAAGGTGCATAACTTTGTCAAAATACAGTCAGGGATTATGAAACTTGTCCTGATAATTGGTATTGATATGTCAGACAACTATGTTAAGTTTCAAAGTTGTACCTTGAACGGTTACTGAGAAAAACACAACTTTAACAAAAAACTTCACAAAATTTCTAAGTGAAAAAGGGGCATAACTTTGTCAAAATACAGTCAGGGATTATGAAACTTGTCCTGATTATTGGTATTGATAAGTCAGACAACTATGTTAAGTTTCAAAGTTGTACCTTGAACGGTTACTGGGAAAAACACAACTTTAACAAAAAACTTCACAAAATGTTGAAGCCCCCCCGCCCGCCCGCCCAACGACATACCCCAATCTAATAACCAGGATTTTTCTAAAGAAAACCTGGTTAAAAAAATCTCAATATTTTAAACTGTCATTACTATTCATGTGCATGTCAAGATTAAGAATACTGTTTTGTTTTTTTCATGGGCACAAAATTTTGTGCTTTTGATAAAATATCATCTTCACTGGTTCATTTATTTATGGATTTTAGTTCTCTTGATCATATTTTTATCTTAACTCTTTCCTCCATAGACACACCTTTATTGCGTGGGCGAACAGTATAGATCCAGATCAGCCGGCACATCTGTGCCGTCTGATCAGGATCTGCACTGTTCGCTTTTTTTTATTTATTAGGTTATTTCTGACCAAACTGCGACCAGTGCAGATCCTGATCAGATGGCATGGATGTGCCAGCTGATCTGGATCTACACTGGTCGCACATGCGTAAAAAGGTGTATATATGGAGGAAGCGTTAAAGTTACTGGATTGGTTAGCTCCTTGAATACCTTAGGAATAAGTAAATCAACAGTAATTGTGGAATGTAACTGCAAAGAATCTAGATCCTGATAAGATTGCCTGAATGACTGGATATATATGGGATCTAGAATGTGTCCTTGCTGGAACAAAAGTTGTAATAACAAAGGGCCATAACTCTGGTAAAAATGGTTGCAGGAAAAAATCCTTTCTTTACGATCATCTACACATCCTGCTTGATCATCTGTGCAAGTTTAAAAGAAATCCACCTTATAGTTTAGGAGGAGTTGATGCCACAAGATTAGGGGACGTACGGACAGACGGACGTATGGAAGAGTGCAACTCTATATGCCTCCCACTTTGTGGGGGCATAAAAAAGGAGGATCCATGGAAAAAAGGTTCATAATTGATTAAACTGCACAGTATGTCCAGTGGAATTCTATAAAAAAAAAATTTGGTATTGTCTGAAAACAGAACAAAGAACCAAATAAAAAATGTTCAATAAACATAAAATATTTTGCAGCATGAACTAGAATGTGTCCTCTGACACTGAAGCCCCCACTGATGCAACAAAATTTGCATTAACAAAGGGCCAAAACTCTGGTAAACAAGAGCTGTCAGAGGAGACAGCGTGCTCGACTATTCGATTCATTTGAAATAAATGCAATTTATAGATTAAAAGAACAAAACAAATATAGCCAAACATTTATGTGCAAACAGGAATAATGTTAAGAGGTAAGTGTTAAGGGAGAAAATTGAAATAATTCCTTAATGTACCTTAAATAGTGAATTGAAATGGGGAACAGCTATGAAATATTTTTTGAAGAGTTGGAAAACTTGTTAGTAATATATGCTTAATGCAAATTTTAAGTGAAAAAAAGGTGCAAAAGTTGAAAAAATATTGGAAGCAGGGTTATGGGTGTCATTGGGTATGATGTAGATTTATTGGAAGCAGGGATATGGGTGTCATTGGGTATGATGTAGATTTTGATGGTGAATACATATTTCAAGTTTCAAGGTAATATCTCAAATAGTTGTAAAGTTATGGGTAAAATGCGTATTTTGCTGAACACAAAATATAAGAAACTAGAATGTGTCCTTGGACACTGATGCCCCCACTGCTGAAACATAATTTTTAATAACAAAGGGCCATAACTCTGGTAAAAATGGTGGCAGGAAAAAATCCTTTCTTTACGATCATTTAGATATCTTGCTTGATCATCTGTGCAAGTTAGAAAGAAATCTGCCTTATAGTTTAGGAGGAGTTGATGCCACAAGATTTGGGGACGTACGGACATACGTACGTATGGACGGACTGACCTACGTACAGACGGACGGACGAGTGCACCTCAATATGCCTCCCACTTTGTAGGGGCATAAAAAGGGAAAAGGGGCATAACTTGAAAAATATTTGTAGCAGAGTTATGGGTGTTGTTGATAATGACCTAGATTTTGATGGTGAATATAATTTCCAGGTTTCAAGGTGATAGCTCAAGTAGTTTTAAAGTTAAGGGCCAAGTGTATATTTTGCTTAACACAAAATTTAAGTGAAAAAGGGGCATAATTTGAAAAATATTGGAAGCAGGGTTATGAATCTTGTTGGTTATAATGTGAAAAATAGCTGTAATGTGAGGTGTCAGTTTTCTTTTTTGTTGACCATCTATAAGGAATCTATCTTGAACAAATTTGCTATTGACCATTCACCAATTCCCTAAAATTTAATCAAACTAGAATTATCACTGAAAGTGATTAAATACCCCCACATGTGTGCTTGATACTTGAACTGGGAATTCTTAGAATGAATGTGTGCAAAAAATGTTAAAATATTTGAAGCCTTTCATTAGAAATCATCCAGAAACCATTTTTCAATTTTTAGTAACAATGAAGAGTGACCTTGACCCCACCTGAGGCCCATTTTCATTACCAAGTTTCGTCTTCATAGACACTACCTATATAGCAATTTTCATCACAATATCTCATTCCGAACTACAGTTATTGAGCATATAAAGTTTTTCTATTTTTAATAACAGTGACCTTGACCCCACAGGCCTTACTTTCAATTCCAAAAGTCGTCTTCACAGAAACCACCAATACACCAAATTTCATTCAAGAATCTCATTCTAAGATATAGTATCTGAGTGGAAATGAAGTTTTGAAGTTAAAATAACAGTGACCTTGACCCCACAGGCCCCAAAGTCAAACCTAACCTGTATTTGTAATGTTACATCTGTGTCCCAAAAAATAATTAAATCTATGAAGTATTTCATGAGTTATCGTCCAGAAACAGCTTTTCCATTTTAAGTAACAGTGCCATTGACACTGACCCCACAGGCCTGAAAGTCGAACTCAACCTGTATTTTCTGATGTTACATCTATGTCCCAAAAGAGGATTTAATCTGTGAAGTATTTCATGAGTTATCATCCGGAAACCATTGTTCTATTTTTAGCAACACTGACCTTGACATTGACCCCACCAGCCCCAAAGTCGAACGTGACCTGTATCTTGTGATGTTACACCTGTGTACCAAACATTTTTTTTAATATTTGATGCCTTTCAGGAGTTATTGTCCGGAAAGCATTTATCTATTTTTAGTAACAGTGACCTTGACACTGACCCCACCAGCCCCAAAATCGAACTTGACCTGTATCTTATGATGTTACACCTGTGTACCAAAAATTATTTAAATCCGTCAAGCCTTTCATGAGTTATCATCCGGAAACAAAGAAACCAACCGACCGACAGATCGACCGACAGATCGACCGACGGACCCACAAGCTCACTCCCATATACCCCCTCAAACATTGTTTGTGGGGGTATAATAAAGGACTATAACTCTGGCAAGTACAATTCAAACTTCAGCATTAAGAAATCAGAATTATGTGAAGTCAGTGTTTTTTTTCTCCATAAAATCCATTACAAAACCCTGGATAACTAAACTACTACCATATTGACCCAAATGTTACTAACAGAAAAAAGGGGAAATAACTTAATCATACTTACTTGCTACAAATATATGAAAAGACATAAAAACAACATTGTGTTAATCTCATCTATAATGAATTTGTTACTAGATGTAAATATCATTTACTGGCATTTGTATTACCGTCATCGTTTGAATATAAGCCGCACTTTTTTTCCAGGATTTTGCGAAAAAAAGTTGGGGGTGCGGCTTATACATAGGATTAGGTTCCCAATACATTTTTCCAGGCTTTCAAAACACCAATTTTTTTACCGCGGCGAATGTGTCAAGCGCACCGGTATACGGACGCTGAACGAGATATTTGTCACGTCTACACGTTTTTTTTTTCGAAAAATATTATTTGATAGTTAAAAGAATGTACTATATAATTAACTATTATTGAAATATTTTACTCTTCATTTTATTTTGAGTACCGGTAAATACAATAAAAATAATCGTCAGTTTGCAACTTGTCATGATCTCCAATCTGGGTACGTTTCTATGCAACAAGGTAATCATGTGCGAACGAAAATAATTATGATTGCCACAGGCTAACAACTGCTTAGAAATGCTGTCACACACTCTACTGCAAATACAATTACCGGTACGCAAATTATCAGCAACATTTACGAACGACAAAGTAAAATAATTATTATTTACCGAACGCTAACATATTCCATCATTTAAAATATATCCTAATCTTTAATTTATTGCTTTTATCACATTTCAGTAATTATTGCATCACACAAGCTAAAAATGACACGCGCACACTACCAGGTAGATCAAACGTTTTTATAGCAAAGCCGAAATAATGGATGGTTGTTTTGAGCCGACATCGTCTTTTGAAGTCAAACGATTTAGATCAAACATGTTTATAGCAAAGCCGAAATAAACACGGATAGTTGTTTCGAGCCGACAACGTTTTTGAAGTCGCGTTTGATGTTCGGCGGTATCGATTTTTTTGCCTCCATACCAAATACACAGCATGGTCTTGTTTTTTTTGTAAGGGATACATGCGGTTTTTATAAGTTAACGGCTGTTTTCAAATTATGCAGTTTATATAAATGTAATAATAATAATTATTAAAGATAAATGGAATAAAATGCGGATTTCGTAAGAACTGACATCACCATCAAGGTAATTATTTTAACTTATTTAAAACATGCAAACTCAGGCTTTTACCAGTGTTTTACGTTTAATGAAAAAGTGGGGTCCACAAGTCGATCGCGTTTTATTTCATTACACGTTATATCAGATTGAGTACTTCAAGAAAAACGTGTATCGGTAAAATCACAGTGACCGTAATGTGTGAAAAACTCTGAAAGCCAGATGACATGTTTAAGATTTCCTTGGTAAAATCAGTGTCACCCTTAATTGGCAGCTTGGTCTCACCTGCCATAGCGGGTATGTCACTTGACTAAGGTGTGAAAACTGAAAGCATGATGCCATGTTTGAGATTCTTTGAGAATGTTTGACAAGATATTGAGATGACACGGTCGACTCGAATTTTATTTAAAATTTGCACATTTGGTCAGAAGTCATTCCCGCGTAATTTCTCGAATAATACTCTTCATTTAAAATATCTATACCTTCAAATTGTCAAACATAATAATTATCGTGGGTCAAACGCGTATGTTTTTCACCATTTCCATCGGGGTTTTGGGGGGTGCAGCTTATATATGAGTGCGGCTTATATTTAGACGATGACGGTAATTTACAAGATGACAGGGGGAGATGCATGATATGTCAACACTGCGACACCAATGTCCCTGATTACTTTTGTGAGACAGGGATTTCATTTGAGTTAGAATCACTGTTACCACCAAGTTTGGGTAATTGTATTTGACCTCTATGTTAGAGACACTTGTGATTGACCACCAAGTTTTTGACTAATGATGTGAAGTTTGACAACAATCCCAAAGTGGGCTGCAAAGTTATAAATGGAATTAGTTGATAGACGAACAAATATAGAGACAGACAGATAAATGAATAAGGCAATCACTTAACAAGACCTTTAAAGAATCTGGTTCATAAACATGCATGAACAAAATGTTCTTAATTTAAATAAAAGGTAAAGACAAAAAGAACAAATATGATCAAAAAGGGAAAAGATTTTTATGTCTACCTAACACCTGAAAACAAACACTTGAAAAAAACAAAACACATTCATAAATGAATTTGTAAACTCAAGGTGCTTGTGTACAGTTAGTTGGGTAAGTTTGAATATATGTCTTCCCAAATGAACAGCTGAGTGCTTGGCATACCTGAGGGATTAAAAATTAAATTTGCTTTTCTCAATTTCATATTTAATACCAATTTTAAAAGAAAATTTGTCTTTTAAGCAGTATATTTTTCTGTCACACAGAGAAAAAATGGTGTTGATTGGGAACACACCATGATTTATTATCACCCAACTACCTGTAATACAGTTGCACTTCTAGCTGCTAGATAAAACCATCTTTACACAACTGGAAACTGCAAATGAAGAAATATACTAGTTGGTGCTACACAATCTTTCTCGAGTAACTTATTATGCAGCAACTTGAAAGTCATTAGTTCACATAGGGGATTTAATTTTGTGGATTTCACTGTCGAGCTGATCCAAAATCTCGAATTCATGCAGTAAGTTTCTTTTACAGTGAGCTTAATCAGAAGGGAAAAATAAGTTTCAGGTATTGTTTTCATATCTTAATAGCCACCTCAAGCTCTTGTAGTTTCCAAAATACTGCGCCAAACAGTCAGGTAAATGTTCTTAACTTCTTAGGTATGCTAAGGTAGTTTTCTTCATATGGTGCCAAACATAGCGATAACTAATCTGGGACATGCTCAGGCAGTTTTCAGACAGTGATGTCTAAAAGACTATTAGAAATGACTAATGCATAAATAAAGAACTAAGAAAATATAGGAGCATGCTTCCAGAATCCATAGTGCACACAAAATGGTTTGCTTCAGTAAAGAGTCTTTTATAGTTACACCCCTGGTAGAGTATACATGATATGCAGAGATTCTACAATGGAGCCAATATGACATTGTAGCAAAATGAATATGACTTCTAGTCTCTGCCCCAAGCCCACATCCTGCTTTTATTCCTGACCTCCCATCCACCGCTCCTCTCCCATTACCATAAAAATTTCATGGTTTATTCGCTGTCTGTCTTTTAAGTCTTAATAAGTACCCTATTACAGCAAATTCTACCATACAGAAACCAGCAATAATAGATTATCATTTCACAGTGGGGCTTTTGAAATTCATAATCAATACCCACTGTCTGCATCATTAATGTAACAGACTAGCTGCACTTTGTATATTATATATGCTTGTTGAAAACGTCTTGATGATACATAAATGAATCTTATTGTAAATAACCCAAGGCAACATAGACTGGTTCATTTATTATCATGTTGCATAAACTCCTCTATTTCTCAAAATGAGTTTATCCATTTCAAAATTTTTGGTGACAATTGAAAATTCTTATCTCATTTGCAAGAAATAGATATCAAAACAGCTAGTTTAGATTTAAAGTCATGCAAGTCAGTAAGAGGAAAGGTTCTTAAAAACTGCCCTCTTGCTCTCAGGGCATTCATCAGATTAACTATGGTAGTTTTTTCAAATCCACAAAATTTAAGGCCCATGAAAACCAAATGAGTTTACGGTATCATACCTTCTATTTACAACAGCAACTGTCTCTTCATTCATCAGACCTGCACACGATACATGGTCCGTAAACTGTGTGTACCACTCGGCCGTCTCCAAGTTACACGTGTTTGCTAAAATTGTCAAGCCCTGAAAGTAAACATCAAAATTGCTGGTTAACCCTTTAGTCCTTATATACACATTCTAATGCATGTGTGAGCAGTGTAGATCCAGATATGCTATAAAACAATCCTTTATTCAACCCTTTCCTCCATATATACACATTTTTACGCATTTGTCACCATAGTAGATTCAGATCAGCCGGCAAATCCATGCTGTCTGATCTGGATCTGCACTGGTCACATTTTGGTCAGAAATAAACTAATGAATAAAAAAGCGAACAGTTTAGATCCTGAACAGACGGCACGTATGAGCCGGCTGATCTGAATCTAAACTGTTCGCCCTCACAATGAAGCTGTGTCTATGGAGGAAAGGGTTAAAATTACAGTAGAACTAGCCAACCAAGAGGACTCAAGGGGATACGGGAAATGCTCGAGATTCCATGGTGCTCAAGGTTTTCATGTCAAATTCTAAATGGGTGTTCATAAAAAGAGATGTCAAAGTGATAAACAGTTTATTTTTCAAACATGATTTTTAATTATAATGTGTATAATGCAATATGTAATGGGGCCGTCACACCACGACGTTCTGGTCAGCGTTCTATGACGTTTGAGGAAACGTTGTAAGTCGTCCATGGTTGCTAGGATATCGCCAGAAGTGCGTCATGTGAACACTAGTGAGTCAGTGATCGCCGGGAATCAGCCAAGAATGCTTGTCCGAAATTTTTTTTTAAACATGCTCAAAAATATTCACTGAGACCAGCTGTCTCAAAGGTTTAATTTTAAACGCTGCAGAACTTCTAAGAATGTTCATGGAATGTTTTACTAAAGTTCTCAGAGCGTTGCACACGGTGGGCTATCATGAGTCAGCCATTAATCAAGTACCGTATAGCGGGTTATTTCTGCGGTCATAAATTTCTGCATTTTGCCCTCAAAAATGGATGCAAAAATTTCTGCGTTTTTTATTTCTGCGTTTTCAGTTCCCATGAAGGATAAATTTCTGCGGTTCATATTGGGTAAGGTGTCGTAAGAATAACACGATTATGATATACGCATACTTTTTGTTTTTCACAGATATTTTATTCATGAGTAATACCTGCTACTCAATTTATTTTATAAAAAACAAAACAAAGATATTAATCATCGATGAATAACAACTCTCAAACAACTATTCAATTGAATAGAATGTTTGAGAAATGTTTGAGCAAATGTCGCGTTTATAGTATGCCTATATGATAACAATGTGCGGTAATTGATCGTAATTATTTTACCCTGTCTGTATTAAAAAAAAACAGATTATCTCGGACATGGCCACTCCGACGATTTTCGCTTGAAAATGAGATAATATTTTGCGATTTAAATTTCTGCTGGTTTTTTATTTCTGCTGGATATATTTCTGCGATTTCATCCAAAGACCGCAGAAACGCAGAAATTTGACACCTGCAGAAATTACCCGCTATACGGTATTACTTGGTTGTTACAAATCGTTTGCTTTGCTGTGAACAACTCACTGGCAACCTGTTAACAACCACCTAATGGTCACCTAGCGCACGCAGCGTATGACTAAAGTTAAACGAACATACTTTTGGCCTCCATTGAGCGTCATTCGAGCATTTCCTGAACATCCAGGCATCAGCACGCTTGCCTTACGTTAACAAATTGTTCTTCGCGTGCCAGTCGCAAGTAAGAACATGCTAATGGTTTCAGGGTTTTCCTACTTGGTCACTGTTACACGCTTCTAGTGTGTTAGACACACGGAACGCACGTTAGACATAACGCTTATAACACGCCAGATATGCCATCCTCCTTCTAGAACGCTAAAAAAATGAATGATTAAAACGTTCATAGAACGTTGGTCAGAATGTCATAGTGTGATGGCCCCTAAATATATAAATATAGCAGGTAGGGATGGGGCTGGGGCAGGTGGGGATGCACAGGACCACACATGCTGCTATAGCTAGTTGGAGCACTTGTTAATGCTAAGGCAAGTATGAGCAGACATGTATGAGATTCATGCACCCCAAGAACCTGGTTTATAGCCATGTGTGGCATGTATGTGTTTCCACTGAGTGTTCCAATGCAGAAACCCCTCAGGTTGTTTGTGGTGCCTGATTTTTGTACTTAGTTTTATTAAAAAATGTTTACACTTTTCCATTCAATCAACCTTTTGGCTGTGTGTCCAAGTCTTCTGGCTGTGTGTCCAAGTATGGCTTTATCTTGCATGTACATTTAACATTTATTATTTGGATCATCAAATCAGAAGCCAGATATTCCCAATGCGTTTCTGGTAAATATTACCCATCTGCCATCAGGATGAGAAAAATTTTTCGAACATGACATTTGAAAGTCTGAAAATTCAAGAAGCTTTTATACAAGTGATAATTATTGGAGTGGCAATGGAAAAGCTCTTTGTGTAAGGTAGATCACTAAGACCAATAAACCAGACGGAGTAAAGACATTGTAATGCAACATCTGTTATTGTCTGCATTGAAATGTGTCAACCGCAAAAGACTGAACCATTCTCTATCAGCAGGTAACGAGGGAAGAATTAATTTGGTTTTAAAATCTGAAAAATGTATCTCTTTATACGTAATTGATTATAATATTGATGTAATTGAAGTGTCTGTCCGCTATCGAAAATGCACTTGTTTTTAAAGTCTGCAAATTATGTCTCTTGATGTTTGTCTGCTATCACAAAGGCAACATATAAAAGTAGTTTGTCTTCTGGCGAAAACATCTTGCATATGATAAAGTTCGATTTTGCAGTCTAGACATACAGCTGTGCCCCAGGTTATAAAACTGAGAATGGAAACCAGTCTCAAATCTCAAGCATTTCAATCCCCATTTCAGCCAATCAGATGCTTGAGATTTGAGACTGGTTTCCATTCTCAGTTTTTTAACTTCAGGACCTTGTATATTTTAGAAGTCTAGACATACAGCACGAAGCAAATGTAGCTTGCTCCATTTCTATAAATTGCGATTGTTTTACCAATGGTGTTTACCAATGGTGTTAATGTATTGATTTGACCTTCTAGCTCCTCCCACTGTGTAAGGACATGCTATTTTGAGGAGACAGTTCAACAACACTGCATTCGAGATAATTGTCATTTGCAAACATTTCCTTTGGATCTACATTGCCTTCAGATTCATTCATTTCTGTACCAAAGAAGCAGTCTAGATCTAGATCTGATGGCATGGATGTGCCGGCTCACTAGGATATACACTTATTGTCTAGTTGCACACGTAAAGCAAATGGAGTAAAAGGTCAAGAAAAACCTAAAAATAGAAACCAAAAATAGAAAATGGAGACTCGAATTTCCTGCAAACCCCACATTATTTTTATACAAATTGCTATTAGAATATATTCAGCTTGAAACCAAAAATAGAAAATGGAGACTCGAATTTCCTGCAAACCCCACATTATTTTTATACAAATTGCTATTAGAATATATTCGGCTTGAAACCAAAAATAGAAAATGGAGACTCATATTTCGTGCAAACCCCACATTATTTTTATACAAATTGCTATTAGAATATATTCGGCTTGAAACCAAAAATAGAAAATGGAGACTCGAATTTCCTGCAAACCCCACATTATTTTTATACAAATTGCTATTAGAATATATTCGGCTTGAAACCAAAAATAGAAAATGGAGACTCAAATTTCCTGAAAACCCCACATTATTTTTATACAAATTGCTATTAGAATATATTCGGCTTGAAACCAAAAAAAGAAAATGGAGACTCGAATTTCCTGCAAACCCCACATTATTTTTATACAAATTGCTATTAGAATATATTCGGCATGAAACCAAAAATAGAAAATAGAGACTCGAATTTCCTGCAAACCCCACATTATTTTTATACAAATTGCTATTAGAATATATTCGGCTTGAAACCAAAAATAGAAAATGGAGACTCAAATTTCCTGCAAACCCCACATTATTTTTATACAAATTGCTATTAGAATATATTCGGCTTGAAACCAAAAATAGAAAATGGAGACTCGAATTTCCTGCAAACCCCACATTATTTTTATACAAATTGCTATTAGAATATATTCGGCTTGAAACCAAAAATAGAAAATGGAGACTCAAATTTCCTGCAAACCCCACATTATTTTTATACAAATTGCTATTAGAATATATTCGGCTTGAAACCAAAAATAGAAAATGGAGACTGGAATTTCCTGAAAACCCCACATTATTTTTATACAAATTGCTATTAGAATATATTCGGCTTGAAACCAAAAATAGAAAATGGAGACTTGAATTTCCTGAAAACCCCACATTATTTTTATACAAATTGCTATTAGAATATATTCGGCTTGAAACCAAAAATAGAAAATGGAGACTCGAATTTCCTGCAAACCCCACATTATTTTTAACAAATTGCTATTAGAATATATTCGGCTTGAAACCAAAAATAGAAAATGGAGACTCAAATTTCCTGCAAACCCCACATTATTTTTATACAAATTGCTATTAGAATATATTCGGCTTGAAACCAAAAATAGAAAATGGAGACTCGAATTTCCTGCAAACCCCACATTATTTTTATACAAATTGCTATTAGAATATATTCGGCTTGAAACCAAAAATAGAAAATGGAGACTCGAATTTTCTGCAAACCCCACATTATTTTTATACAAATTGCTATTTGAATATATTCGGCTTGAAACCAAAAATAGAAAATGGAGACTCAAATTTCCTGCAAACCCCACATTATTTTTATACAAATTGCTATTAGAATATATTCGGCTTGAAACCAAAAATAGAAAATGGAGACTCAAATTTCCTGCAAACCCCACATTATTTTTATACTAATTGCTATTAGAATATATCCTGTACAGGTATGAGTTTTAATGCACACATGTTTTTCTTTTGATTTAGAGGTTTACTGGTAATTTGAGCACCAAGTCTGGAACGAATAAAGCCACAAATGCACATAATAAGTTTTCAACATTTCATATTTGAAATTTAAGCTTATTTGTGCCATTTGCACTGTTTGTAACAACTTAACAAAGAAATCTGCTATCTTTAACCTTTATCTCACAGAAATCTAGTCCTTTTCAATAGATATTGAATGAAATACTTAATTTCAAAGAGGACGACCCTATTAGTGCATTAGGGGTGTTTGACAGAAATACAGTGACAAAAACTCCAAACTGTAGACCCTAATTATGCTCTGGCAGATCTTGGTCTACACTGATGCCAAATGTAACTCTCAAAATATTAAAATGTCAAGCCAATCCTATACACCAATCAGATATGGCATTGTCACGCTGTTCATTCACTTACTACACCAAGTTCACTTGTATTTCTGCACTTAAACAACCTAACAGACCTACATAGAATACCAAACTGCACTGAAGTTCAAGTTTCACCCAGTTTTCAATAAATTATGCACTCAAGTATTTACATAGTTAACAATCAGTGCACTTACGTCTGCCGCAGTGCAGGGTGAATAACTGCTTAAGTGCACTGATTATAGCTAAGTGCAAGGTTGTATCAGGTTATACAGACAAGGCCAACATATTATAAGTATAGGTTTTCTTCAGCGCAAAGCTACCGTATACCCCCGTTTTAGCGCCCCCGGGGGCGTAACATTTTATGCGAAAAAAATAATACCTTACAAGTTTACCGTTATTGTTAAAGTTGTGATAATAAAAAGTGTTTAACAGTTTTCAATTGATTTGTGTTGGAATAATACTGGATTATTGTCAGAAAAGGTAAGATCTAATTTAATTATTTGTACTTTTTTGTCAATTTTAAATGTCTTTCTGCCCCTGATTGAAAAATTTTAGAATGAAAAAGGGGAGGGGGCGTTTATTAGGGGGGGAGCGTTAAAACGGGGGTATACGGTATTTTAGAATTGATAAATAGTAGCAGACAACAGTTTTTCACTTTTTCCACTATATTTATACGTTTTATCACATATGTTAACAGTAAAGATCCAAATAAGCTGGCACATCCATGCCATCTGAAAAGGATCTGTTCTGTTTTCTTTTGGATCAGAAATAACCCAATAAATCTTAAAGCAAACAGTGCAGATCCTGATCAGATGGTATGGATGTGCTGGCTGATCTGGATCTAACTGTTTGCCAATGCTGTAAAGGACTATATATGGAGGAAAGGGATATTATGCAAATGACACGAAGAAATTATTAAATGTCAGGGTGGTATATTAAAATTGTTAGGGCTAAAACAGATTTTTAATTTCCAGATAAATCAGAGTCTATTTTTTATTACTTGTTGAAAACAGAAAGCAGATATATGTATTCAGTGTGAAGCAGGAGTTTGGAATTCAAAAACGATGTGTCAGGTAAAGTAAAATTAAGCTTTAAGTTTCATTGATTTTATGATGAATTTTAGACTGGTGTTTTTTGCTTCCACCAACTATGCACAAGTGATGACTGGTTATAGATAGTGTGCTGACAACTAACTGATGATTACTGGGATCCGCCACTTACCGTGCATTTATGATTTATCACATACATAAGGAATCACCTTAAAAATCTACTGCAAAATTAATATTATTCTATCAACATAACTGTTCTATTGATGAAAAGTGTTATGGTTGTGGTTCCTGAATAAACAGGAAAGTAGTGCAAAGTTTCCTCTAATTCCAATATTAGCCTATAACCTATTTTTTCTGAAAGCATTTTAACCTTTATTTTAAGGTACGGGTATTCAATAATATTTTAACTAGAACAAAATTTTGTTTTATAATGTTTATAAATTAATATATGGGATGGGAACGAGAATTCAAGTAACCGAGTAATCAACCAGTTAATTCAAATAAGACAACAGAAAATAAATTCTTAGATTCTCATCCAAATATTGGGCAAAAAATGGTTCGGGTGGGCGGGTTTTATTTTTATTTATCATTCTCACTGTTTCTAACAACCCTTGCGTAGAGCAAAGATAAATAAGTGTTTAGCCGACTACGAATTGCTGATTCGCACTTAAATGTTTCATACTGCTTTTTCGTACTCTACCAATTTGTACTCGTAATGTAAATTTTGATGTACGTATTTTTGTCAAAATAAAAACGTTCGGGCGGAGGGATTTTCGAGGGGCAGGCAGGGATGAGAATCAGGAAATTAATTTTCTATTGCCTAATCAATTTATTTGTAGGGCCTGAATTCCGATACTAGGTCACACTAATATATTAATGACAAGCCTTTTGTGGGCTGTAAAATTTAAACATTAAGTGCTATGATGGAAAAGACTAACTTCCCTAGTATGTGGAATATTCCAAAAATCTACAAATACAAAAGTATATTAAAGGCTCAATGTGTTTAATCAGAGTATATATGTAATAGTTATGTGGTACAAATAAAGAAAGTTAATTTTCAATGATACTTTTATTGCAAAACTGCATATTTATATTAAAATAATATACAAATCTTTATTCAGATTTTGTGTTATTTTGGTGCAACGAATTATGAATCGACATACGAGGGTTGTTTGATAAATTCGCGGACAGCGGTCGTAAAAACAGAAAAAGACAAAATACATGTATAAAATTTATATGTGCATGATCTGTAATTCAAGTCGAATACAATACAACAACTGGTAATAGTTTTACATTAACAATAAACAAATAACTACATAAAACAAAAGGTACATTAACGATTTACGGAGCACGACGTCGAAAATAACGCTATAATGTCAACGTCAGAATATAGCGCCGGTTCACTTTTCCACATAGTCTCCTTCCTGGATTACACATTTCTCATGACGCCGGATCCACTGGTCGAACACGGAAACATACCAGCTCTCGGGAAATGATGCCACGATCGAGCGCACTTTCAAACTGAGGTCTATTGCTGACTCGAAACGTAGTCCACGGAGTTGACGCTTTATCTCGGGGAAGATACTAAAGTCCATAGGGGCCAGATCAGGCGAGTACGGTGGGTGGACAATGGTCTCGAAATCTAGGAGGTCGATCTCCAGAGACGTCGAACTTGCCCGATGTGCCGGCGCATTGTCCTGATGTAGCAGTACAGACGCAAGGTCAAGGTCCGGCCTCTTCTTCCTCAACGCCTGAACCAAATCACGCCGCAAGACCAGACAACACAATACGGAAATATCCTTTATTATTTTATTTAAATTGTTATACAATGATCTGATATTTGAAGATCATAATTAATTTGAAAATAAAATGTAATAATATCATTTTCTTTATCGCTATTTTTATTATAAACTAACTAAAATAATAATGTTAGGAATTTACTTTTGAGTAATAGTCCGCATTGACGGTCTGGCCTTCCGGTACACGGTGCTGCAGGATCATTCCTCGTCGGTCGGCAAAGAAGACGAACATGTGCTTCCCTCCAGATCTTGAAACCTTCGCTTTCCTCGGAGTCGGCTCTTCTGGTGTTTTCCAAATGGACGATTGTAGCTTAGATTCGGGGTCATAATTCCAGATCCATGTTTCGTCGGTAGTGATGATCCTATCAAGAAATTCTTCGCCTTCCTTCTTGTACCGCCGAAGAAATAACTTTGATGCAGCTACTCTGCGGGACCTGTCATTAGTCGATAGTAGACGCGGAACCCATCGTGCACTGCATTTCCTCATCTTCAAATCATCTCGCAGTATTCTGTGAACGGTTTGCGTTGAAGCCCCAACATCGTCTGCTAAACTTCTAACTGTCACGCGGCGATCTTCTTCAAGAATGTCTTCAATTTTCTGACGTGCCGTCGTCGACACTGATCTCGGTCTTCCTGATCTAGCGTTGTCGTTAATACTTTTGTGTCCGTTGCGATATCTCTCATGCCATTTGAAGACAATAGTGCAACAACACTTTGCTGAGTTCGACTTCTCAAGTAATCGTAACGTTTCCGTGGGTGTATGACCTAGGTTAACGCAAAACTTGATATTTGCCCTGGTTTCAACGTTTAAATTTGACGTCATGGTTTTCTCTATCACTATGCGATAAATTGCTGTACCGACGAGCGAAAACAACGGATGTCAATGAAAATTAACGGAAATGACGTTGACATATTGAGTATTGACGTTACGCGTTCCCGCGTAATTTCGACGTCTCAAAGTTACCATTTTAAAGCATTAAAAACAAGAGTTATGCCAATTTTACGGACTGCTCCGTAGAACGTTACCATGGTAGCGTTATTCCTCAATAAAATGGGCATTTCGAAAAAAACAAAGTTAAAATTTGTAATTACCATTTTATTAAACATGATTCCGCAATACCTGAAAATTTCATTAACTTCGGATGAACAATAATAAAATAAACACCGCTGTCCGCGAACTTATTAAACAACCCTCGTAACAGTAGCACAGATATCAAACTTGAAAGTAAGTAAATAGAAAATTAATTCCTAGATTCTCATCCCTGCCCACCTCTCGAAACCACTATGCCTGAAACGTTTTTTTTACTTTGAATAAAAAATGCGAAGTACGAATTGGTAGAGTACGAAAATGCAGTATGAAACAGGTGCGAATTGGAAATTCATAGTCAGCTGGACGCTCATTTATCTTTGCACTAAACAATCGTCATTAGAAACTGTACATACACTGCAGACTCTTTATAACGCGGTATAGCGGGTCCATCATTCCGACCGCGTTAATAAGTGAAACCGCGTTATATTTTCCTGTGCAATATACATGTCCCGATTTTCCCGCGAAAAATACATGACCCGATTTTCCCACGCAAATATACTACCTAATACACAACTAACGAGATTATGCATGATTCCACATCACGTCATGATTCCCCACACTGTACTCGACAAATAAATAATTAAACGAACCGCGTTATAAAGAGTCCACAGTGTATATGGGGTGGGTGGGTTTTATTTTTATTTATCAGTCTCACTTAAAACGTATCCATATATAACGAAAATTGTGTAGTGCAAATATAAATAAGCCTCTAGCCGACTATGAATTGTTGATTTGCACTTAAATGTTTCATACTGTGTTTTCTTACTCTACTGATTCATACTCGTAATAAAAATTTTGATGTACGCATTTTTTTTTCAAAATAAAAAAATGTTTGGGTGAAGAATACATGTACACAATTTCATGTTCTGATTCTTTCAGTCATACAAGTGACCTTACAGAACAACATGATTGTCTCTATTTGATAACAGTTTATGCAGTAGTAAGAGGTTACTTCCTTTTCCAATACAGTATGTGCAAATGGCTTTTTTTTTAAGATGAAGACATGGATCTTTTTTATGGTAGAATATAAGCTATGGCCTGACCATGATACATTGAATTTAACGATTTCTTGGATTGTGATATAGCAGACCTGTAATACAGATAAATACAAACTTTAGGTGTCACAGGTAGATCAATTGGCATACACATTTGCGCTATGATGGTGAACAAGTTAGGCAAGTTTGAAAGCTGTAGGTATAGTCTTGTGTAAGATATAATGTGGTGGCATAAAAACTTTAACCAGCAGCAGGACAGCAATGTCAATGAAGGAGTATTTAGAATAGCTCTATATTTTATTTGATTTGTCAGGCTCAAACAAGATTTTGCTTAAATGGGATTCAACACCAAGATCATCAGATTTCATTCAATGTTGAATTTGTAGACACTTTTAAAAATACATCACTGCTCTACAAAGGATTCATAATTACAGTACATTCCACTTATTTGAATAGCGGTTATTTGAATATT
This sequence comes from Corbicula japonica, assembly GCA_038501625.1. Lineage (NCBI taxonomy): Eukaryota > Metazoa > Mollusca > Bivalvia > Venerida > Cyrenidae > Corbicula > Corbicula japonica. Next base: position 101,745 of record JAZAYU010000021.1, on the reverse strand, counting down.
TCGCTTAATATAGTAGAATATTAAAACACAAAACCATTTCTATCTATTTCTATGCTAAAAAATCTCTTTATTTGAATAGGTCACCACATGCATTTCATTTATTAAGATAACACTTTCCCACCTTAGAACGCCTTACGACGCTAATCCTACTTGAAATTCACACGTTTCTGCCCCAAGGAAATGTTCATTATCCGGTAAACTCGATAAATTTATTGTCACTGTTTATCACCTATTCAAAATAATGACTTCCGTTCACTGGCACGCGTGTTTACCGTGTACATTTATAGCAATGACGTCGCATAACGGGTTTCCCCGCATCGAGAATTTTCATTTGTTTTTGTTCATTAGATGATTACGTTTTATGGAATACGGGAAATTCTCGAATAAAAATTATTTTATTCGTAAAAAAGGAAAGAAACATAAAACAGAAAAATACTTGTATCTCGATGAGCAGGTAATGTCAGAACAACAAACTGTTTTGATGTTTCCTGCTCAATGTCTATTATGGTTAGCGGCTTGCATTAATTTTCGCTAATTATCGCTAATTTGCGGTTTGTCTCATGAACGAAATTCTGCCAGTACAGTATCAGCTTGGTGTTTTTCACACCTATTTTTTTGGCTATTGTTCGGCACAAAGTGGTTTCATGTCAAATCAGAAGCAACAGAATTGTAAAAAAAACTTTCATTTATTTTCATACGTTTGACGTTAAATTGTATCCGTTGGTAAACTATATGTACATTGCCTCTTAAATCCCTGCCTACAAATGTAATAAACAACCTTCGCCGATAATGACGTAATACGACACGAAAAAAGCGTGCGTTTCTAAATTTGTCGGCAACGTTAATTTAATCATTTGATCTTTTTACCTGCCACGAAGAATGAACAAACATATAGATTGTAAATGTACAAAAAATGGGATCCACGGACCAAGCACGATTTATTGGATATCGCGATATAACCGATCGCAGTGTATTTATTTACAATATCTTTTTTATCTTTGATTTCACCACATGTAGTTATTAACATTACGCTGTAGTTATGGTGTAAGCGAATTTCACAAGTGCATATTTCTCATGACGCACCGACGAAAAATGGCGGAGATAGGAACGAAACCAAAAACTGGATAGAATCTGTAAGCTCCGTATACGGTATATTATAATACTCCGGTTAATTGAATCAAGGGTTCTGACAAATGGGCTATTCAAATAAGCGAATTCTACTGTATTATGAAACTAAACATTATTTCTTAACAAGAGGGCCAATAGCCCTATGGCTCACCAGATTCTTGGATTTATGAAATGAAAGGTAGAAAAATATTCAAGAAAATAACAAATACACAGCTGACTTTGCAACAATTTAAATAACGGGCCTTATAGCATCACACAAAGATGTGTTTTCACATTTCAGGAGATGACCATTCTACTTCATTTGCTGTTGTATTATAGCATTTCATACTGTCACATTTGTGTTAAATTCCAAGAAGCCTCTAGTCTTCAATCCATTACATACATGCAAATAATCTGTTTTCTTTTGAGGCAGTAGTTTGGTTGAAATTAATAGAATATACTATTTCCTACAAAAATGCTTAACCCTTTCCTCCATATATATACCTTTATTGCGTGGACAAACAGTGTAGATCCAGGTCAGCCAGCATATCCCTACCATCTGAACAAAATCTACACTGTTAACTTTTTTATTTGTTCAGTTACTTCTGATTAAAATGCAACCAGTGCAGATCCTGAACACACGACACAAATGAGCCAGCTGATCTGGATCTACACTGTTGGCATTGCATAAAAATGTGTATATATGGAGGTAAGGGTTAAAGACTGGTTTGGTCAAGATCAGGGAAAAAGGCAATAAAACTGAGACTAGAGACCATACTCAATTCTCAAGCATCTGACTGCCGAAAACTGATACTAGTCTTAGAAAAAATCAAATGCATGAGTTCTGAGACCTCCTATTAATTTGCCAGTTTGTGTACATACACTGTATACAGCTGAGACCTCTCTTTAACCCTTTCCTCCATATATACCCATTTTTACGCATCTGCGACAAGTGTAGATCCAGATCAGCCAGCACATTCATGCTGTCTGATCAGGATCTGCACTGGTCCCATTTTGGTCAGAAATAACCTAATGAATCAAAAAGCAAACAGTGTAGATCCTGATTAGATGGCACGGATGTGCCGGCTGATCTGGATCTACACTGTTCGTCCACGTAATAAAGTTGTGTCTATAAAGGAAAGGGTTATTATAGTCTGAACATTTTAAGAATGTGCTTCAAATTTGTTGTAGTTGTTGTTTTACTTACGAACAGTGAATAAAATATTAAGAAAATAATATTAGAATATAAATCCAAAAATGCCATTACTCTACTGTCATAAATTTGGTATCAACGGAAAGAGGACATTTATATGCATTGAATGTAAAACGAATTTCAGCCAGTACTGGCAGTAGAATAATGTGTTGAAAAGTGGCATGCAAAACGTTTCAATCTTCCTACCGGACTTTTGTCCATTAGCATGCATGTTATAAATGACACAAGTTAAAATATTTCTTTGCTTTGGGTATATATTTGAACTGTTTTTCGAGTTAAGGTTATTTGAATGACATATTGAAATGCTCATGTTTATGTTCTTGGGAATAAACAACTATTAGCACTAACATTTATAATATCATAAAAGCATATGGGTATATCATTCTTGCATTTACATCAATTTGGATATGTCAAACTTAGGAAATCGCAAAGTAATATAATTATATGGCCTCGCCGACTTCGACACAACGCGTGTGGACTGGATATCTGTCAGCACAATGATTTAACAGTTTCCTCCATATATACACATTTTTAGCATGTGTGAACAGTGTAGATCCAGATCAACCGGCACATCCATACCGTCCAAACAGGATCTTCACTGGTTGCATTTTGGTCTGAATCAAAAGGCAAACAGTGCAGATCCTGATCAGACCGCATGGATGTGCTGGCTGATCTGGATCTATACTGTTCGCCCACACAATAAAGGTGTGTCTATGGAGGAAAGATTTAATGTTCACAGGAAGAAATAAACTACATAGGAATATACTACATTATTGCATGAGCACAGTGAACATTTCCATTTGCTGAATTTGAAAATAATGTATATAAAAGAACTTGTTGCTTTTTTAACAATTTCTGTTTTCAATAAATAAAATAAAAGACACTCGTGTTTTTCTGTTCCTGTATTGTTTTCAATAAATACAGTGTCTTTTCTTTCAAAGATACCAAACCTTACATGCTGATGAATGTTCATTGTTCTAAGTGCTTGTAAAAAGAGGTGCAAGTCGAGCAAAGAAACCCTGTGGTATTATTCAGTAACTTTGAAAAAAACAAAACAACATTTATTGGTACGACACGACATAAAATATTTTTGGTTTAATTTCACATCTGAGACATGCGAAATATATCTGGGTCATATGGTCTCCAAGCTGTGCCATATCGCCTTCAACTCGGGCCATAACCTTGAACTCAACATCACATCTTTTGCCATCCTGGGCCGAAGATCATAAAACTAAATCTGGAGATCAGTCTCAAATCTCAAGCATCTGATTGGCTGAAATGGCGACCAGTCGCCATTTCAGCCAATCAGATCCTTGAGATTTGAGACTGATCTCAAAACTTACTTTTATGATCTACAGCCCTGGGCCCAAGATCATAAAAAGAATTTTTGAGATCAGTCTCAAATCTCAAGGATCTGATTGGCTGAAATGGCGACTGGTCGCCATTTCAGCCAATCAGAATCTTGAGATTTGAGACTGATCTCCAGATTTAGTTTTATGATCTTGGGCCCTGGGCTGTAAAGTTTGCCAATCTTGGCCATATATTCTGGGCCATATTGGCGATGAGCAGAATACCCAGGATATACTCTGTTCTCATTTTGCAATTTGACAACATACAGGGCTCAGGATCCTAAAACTAAAACTGGTCGCCATTTCAGCCAATCAGATGCTTGGGATTTGAGACTGGTCTCCAATCTTAGCTTTATGATATTTGGTCTAGACTTACCAGAGGCTTGAGTGAAGACAAGTGCTGATCCCAACTTGGATCATCAAAATGAACAGTGAATGAATGCTGAAAACAGAAATAGCAATTTGATAGACAGTAACAGGATGGAGGAATGAAAGTTCATTTTCTGAAATCAGTTCTCTTATAAACTAGAACTGCTTTTGGGAAAAGCACATGTCTCCCACAAAGGCATCATCTTTGATGATGCACAGGATAAAACTGGTGAAGTGAATATAAAGATGGCAATTTATTAAAAGGGCATACGGAAGTTCTGTGCAATATTAGTCATAAACAATGTCACAAATTTTTGGAGGATCAGGAAAAACATAAGCGACAGCAAGTGAAGATTTTTTTTTAAACAATTCAAGGGCCATAATCCTGAAGTGCCTCAAGCAATATCGATGACTTTATAGCCTGGTTAAGATATTATAGCCATCAACATTTTGATAAACTTTGGTGAAGACACAATGAAAACTATCTGACTTTGAGAGATGAACCAGGTTAGTGACATGTTTAAAAGGCTAATTTCGGATAAATCAAAGGGCCATAAATCTGATATGCCTGGTGCAAAGTGGCTGGTTTTCGAACTTGGCCAAGATATTAAGGCCACACACATTATCATAATGTTTATTGAAAATCAGTTGATGAATATTTCAGTTACATAGCAGACAAGGCTTAAACAGCCAATTTTGGATAATTCAAGGGCCATAAATCCGACATGACTGGGGCAATACGGCTGGTTTTCGAACTTGGCCGAGATATTATGGCCACAAACATTTTCATAAAGTATGGTGAAGATCAGATGATAACTGTTCAAGTTACAGAGTGGACAAGCCTCAAACAACTTATTTTTGATAATTCAAGGGCCATAATTCTGAGATTCCTTGGGCAATATGGCTGGTTATCAAACTTGATCGAGATATAATGGCCACTAACATTTTGATGAAGTTTGGTGATGATCCGATGAAAACTGTTTGACTTAGAGAGCGGACAAGTGTGACAGACAGACGGACAGACAGACGGACAGACAGGAGCAAATCAAAATGTCTCCCACACCACTACGTGGTGGGAGACATAATGAATGCTAAAAAAAAAGACCAATTATATGAAGACAATGAGAAGGGCAAAATGAAGTTCATTTTCTGAATTCAGTTCTCTGATAATAAACTCTTAAGACTATAATTCATGAAACAAAATAAAATTATAGTCTCTACTTGGTGAAAAATGTGATGTGACAACCTTATTTTTTTGCTGTCCAGTATATTTAAAATTTCCCTGCCGTCTGATTAACAGGTTTGCTTTTAGATTATTTTGTTTATTTCTGACAATGGTGCTTGGTGACCAGTTTAGATCCAGATCAGATGGTATGGATGTTCCAGCTGATCTAGCATATGCCATCTAAACTGATCTCACTCATCATAAAAGCTGTATATGGTGTAAAAAGTTAAAGATATATCTGGCGCATCTGAACAAAAAAATTAAAATTCATCTTTTTGCCATGAAAGCTTACACATCTTAATTTAAACTAATTTGACCACATGGTATGTATCAAATTATGGTTTAAAATAAGATTTTTGCAAAACAAATATTGAAGCAGACGCTCTCGCGGTATATCCGCGAGTTAAAAAAACTGCCAGTTTTTTTAACTTTATACATATTTCATTTTTATTTATTGGACAAACGGGAAATAATTCGTAATACATGTATTCTTAGATTATGCCTAGTTTTTCATTAATAATCGATCTCAAATGTTATTTTTATCATTTGTAAGGGTAAAATATAGACCTTGGATAACTTTAAGAAATTTTATTTCAATTCCCTAGTAGGCAAACAGTTCAAACTATAAATGAAGGATATTCAGAAGTGATTTTCTTACCTTTGGATCTGAGGTGACATCTAGAACCTCTACCCATGTGGAAGTACCACCTGAAACAATAATTTTAATCTTTTTGTCATCCCAATTCAAAATTTACATCTTAGATCAAAACGTACATCCTTGATCTAAATGTACACTCCTGATCAAAATGTACTCATGGGATCAAAATATATAACTTGGATCAAATGTACAACCCAGATCAAAATGTACTCATGGGATCAAAATATATAACTTGGATCAAATGTACAACCCAGATCAAAATGTACACATGGTATCAAAATGTATATATATAAATTGTCAAATGTCCTTGATTTAACAATATTAAATTTTAATAACCACAATCTGTTATCCTGTGCTACCAGTAAATCAGGAGATTCTAAATAATAATCAAAATACCCCTCATTGAAGGGGGAAAAAACATGGGGGTCACCATGAGGCTTTTTGGATCTAAATTCAAAACTTTTTGGACGGAAATAACTAAAGTTTAAGTGAATAGTGTAGATCTTGTTCAAACAACACAGATGAGCCGACTGATCTGGATCTACACTGTTTTCCCATGTGATGAAGCTGTATCCAAGGACTAAAGGTTAAGAGCTAAAGAACTTATTATGTTTACAATTTCAAAGGTAGTTATCAAACATCACATACCATGGCTATGCTCCGAATACTTTGTGGTCATATCTTTATTAGTTTCTGTGTTGATGACAGGCCCAGTTTCTGATGTTGTTAACGATGAATGGTGTTTTAGGTCATGGTGCCCACGACGCAAGAAAAATATCTTCTCTGGTGTGGGATTTGGATATGACAAAATCCCCTTCTTGTCTACACAGCACAGGGACTAAAATAAAGCATAAAACTTACTAGATTTAAGCAGGAACATTTGATGGCTTCATTTCTTTTCATAATGTATAAAATAAACCATTTTTAACTGAAACTATGTTCAGTTCTAGACGTTTTAGAAGCAAGTTTGAACACAGAATTAAGTTAAGCATGAAAAGTTTAATAATCACTGGGCCTGTGCTGAAGATTATAAAACTGAGATTTGAAACCAGTCTCAAATCTCAAGCATCTGATTGGCTGAAATGGCAACCAGTTACCATTTCAGCCAATCAGATGCTTGAGATTTGAGACTGATCTTCTGTTGCCATTTCAGCCATCAGATGCTTGAGATTTGAAACTGTCTCCTGTTGCCATTTCAGCCAATCAGATTCTTTAGATTTGAGACTGGTATCCTGATTTAGTTTTATGATCTTGAGCCCAGAGATTGTGCAGGCAATACTCACGGTAACAGATCCAAGTATATGGGTAACATTGATCCTTCTAGTGATAACTTTGACTCGGCCCAGCACAATATTCTTGAACCAGCTGAGCACCACACTCCACTGTAAATCTACTCTAGCCTCGTCTGCCGAGATGGAACTGTCCGTGTCAAAACTGTCATCTCCAAGCGACTGCAAATAATGCATATTGGCTGTCAATACAAAGTTACCACTTTTACAGTAGCTTTTACACTGATAAAGTTGAAATTAAATTTACCATGAAACTGAAATTTTCAAATATTTTCTTTTATAACACAATCTATGATCAGCTGGAAATGTTTTAACAGATGGCAACACCGATAGCATAATTCTGATCTTGATAATAGTGATTGTTAAAATTCTGTCATTAGTAAAACTTAAAATTCACAAGAATCAACTCATATTTTATCCATCAGTTAAAACTGGAGTAACAAGCAAATTTGTTGAATTTATATCCCCTGCCGAGTACTGGTTATTACTATCACAACAGCTGAAGACATAGGGCTTTATTTACATATTTATCATGGATGGCAAAAACAGTGAAAAAACAAACAAACTTCAGATTGTGAAAAAGGTTGGGCAGCTCACCAGAATATAAAAATGAGACGAAAAGTCTTCAAGTTGTTAAAATGATGAACGCAGTAGTAAAAATATAGCGCGGTATTTGATTGAAATCCATGCAGAAGTTACATAGAAGTAGCACGGAAACGAATACTTCTTTTATGCATAGTGCATAACTTATCAAAGGGGCATAACTCTGTGTTAATCGGTCACACCAGAACAAGACAACAATATGGGCATCTTGTCTTGGTATTGATGGTTTCCATAGTTTCCTGCTATGAAAAAGCAAGGAAACAAATACTGCTCTACATGCAAAATGCATAACTTATCAAAGGGCCATAACTCTGTGTAAAAAGGTCTGACTGAAACAAGATGACAATATGCACATCTCTTGCTTGTATTAAAGGTTTCCAGAAAAATTCATTGAAATCTATCTAGTAGTTGCAGAGAAATAGTGTCGAAACAAATACTGCTGTATATGCTTAATGCATAAGTTATCAAAGGGCCATAACTCTGTGTTAAACCGTCTGACAGGAACAAGACAACAATATTCATATCTCCTTATGGTATTGATGGTTTCAAGAAAGTTTCATTGAATTCCATTCAGTAGTTGCAGAGAAATAGGCCGGAAACAAAAAACTGCTCTATGTGCATAAGGCATAAGTTATCAAAGGACCATAACTCTGTGTTAAACAGTCTGACTGGAACAAGACCATAATATGTGCATCTCTTCTTGGTATTGATGGTTCTCAGAAAGATTAATTGAAATCCATCTGGTAGTTGCAGAGAAATAGCAGAAACGAATACTGCTCTATATGCATAATGCATAAGTTATCAAAGGGCCATTACTCTGTGTTAAATAGTCTGACAGGAACAAGACTATGATATGCGCATTTCCTCTTGGTATAGATGTTTTCCAGAAAGTTTCATTGAATCCATCCAATACTTGTAGAGAAAAAGCACGGAAACGAATACTGCTCTATATGCATAATGCATAAGTTATCAAAGGGCCATAACTCTGTGTTAAACGGTCTGACCAAAACAAGACGACAGTATGCTCATCTCCTCTTGGTATAGATGGTTTCCAGAAAGTTTCATTGAATTCCATTCAGTAGTTGCAGAGAAATAGCCCAGAAACGAATACTGCTCTATATGCATAATGCATTAGGTATCAAAGGGCCATAACTCTGTGTTCAACAGTCTGACCAGAACAAGACGATGATATGCGCATCTCCTCTTGGTATTGATGGGTCTCAGAAAGATTCATTGAAATCCATCTGGTAGTTGCAGAGAAATAGCGCGGAAACGAATACTGCTCTATATGCATAATGCATAAGTTATCAAAGGGCAATAACTCTGTGTTAAACAGTCTGACTGGAATAAGACGACAATATGCGCATCTCCTCTTGGTACTGATGGTTCTCAGAAAGATTCATTGAAACCCATCCGCTTGTTACAGAGAAATAGCGCGGAAACGAATACTGCTCTATATGCATAATGCATAAGTAATGAAAGGGCAATAACTCTGTGTTAAATGGTCTGACTGAAACAAGACGACGATATGCACATCTTCTCTTGGTAAAGATGGTTTCCAGCAAGTTTCATTGAAATCCATTCAGTAGTTGCAGAGAAATAGCGCGGAAACGAATACTGCTCTATATACATAATGCATAGGTTATCAAAGGGCCATAACTCTGTGTTAAATGGTCTGACCGGAACAAGACAACGATATGCGCATCTCCTCTTGGTACTGATGGTTCCCACAAAGTTTCGTTGAAATCCATCCAGTGGTTGTGGAGAAATAGCGCGGATAAGAAATTCGGACAGACAGCGTGACGACGTGACAAACGGACCAACGCCAAAACAATATCCCCCTCCCGATTTCATCGGCAGGGGATAATTACCACAGTGGTAACTTTTGACTGAGAGGAAGTATATGTTTGTTATAAAAAATAAAGAAACATCTGTAAAATTACACAATTTTCATGTCAATTTTATTTTAATAAAACTTTAAAATATATATGTGAACAGAACAGAATCTTATAGATTCGAAAGTCATTATTGTAAACCCAAAAGGTAAATTTTGATCATTGTTAACAGAACAAGTAAAAATTTCAGTTGCTCTAGAATTATTTACTTTCATTTTTGTAATAAATAACATTACTGTACTGACATAGAATTACAAAACTTTCATAGAAAGATCAAGGTTTGCCTCCAGGTAATAATTTCATGGTCTTCTTCAAAATACTGAATATATGTACAGAATGTACAACTTACAAACAAAATGCATACCTTAGAACCCTTTGCCGATTCAAATGCTGTGAACACTCGGGCTTGTCCATAGAAGTTAATGAGTAGAAACATCAGAGGTAATGTAATAGGCACTAGAGGGAACACTGCTTGAACCTACAAGAGCCAAGAGCCAACAGTAGAAAATTAACTATAATTTTATTGGCCCTAATGTGTACAAGTCTGCCCACCACTTATGAACCACCTCAAATCCATATCGTCGCCTTATTATTACAATGTTCTAAGTGATATTTTTCGAAAAATGAGATTTTTATACCGTTGTAATCGTGGAAAAAAGACCTATCTGAATATGGTTTCAGAATTGGTTGATTCACTTTAGTTTTTAAAATTCCCAATCACACAATGTTCTATCTTGCGGTTTATTCACACTCGTGTAAGGATTACACTGTTCTAAGTAACTGTAAACAAGAGGGCCATGATGGCCCTTTATCGCTCACCTGAGTACAACAAAGTTATTTTAAGTAACAGTGACCTAGACCCAGATGACCCATATTCAAACTCGTGCGAGAAATCATTGGGACAAACATTCTGACCAAGTTTCATGACAATTGGAGCAAAAATGTGACCACTAGAGTGTTAACAAGAAAATTCTATTTTTAGTAACAGTGACCTAGTTTTTGGACCCAGATGACCCATATCTGAACTCGTCCGAGAAATCATTGGAAAAAACATCCAGACCAAGTCTCATGACAATCAGAGCAAAAATGTGACGGCTAGAGTGTTAACAAGAAAATTCTATTTTTAGTAACAGTGACCTAGTTTTTGGATGCAGATGACCCATATTCGAACTCATCCAAGAAATCATTGGGACAAACATTCTGACCAAGTTTCATGCCAATCGAATCAAAAATGTGACCGCTAGAGTGTTAAATAGAAAATTCTATTTTTAGTAACAGTGACCTTGTTTTTGGACCCACATGACCCATATTCGAACTCGTCCAAGAAATCATTGGGACAAACATCCTGACATAGTTTCATTACAATCGGAGCAAAAATGTGACCGCTAGAGTGTTAACAAGAAAATTCTATTTTTAGTAACAGTCACCTAGTTTTTGGACCCAGATGACCCATATTCAAATTCATCCGAGAAATCATTGGGACAAACATTCTGACCAAGTTTCATGACAATCGGAGCAAAAATGTGACCCCTAGAGTGTTACCTAGAAAAATCTATTTTTAGTAACAGTGACCTAGTTTTTGGACCCACATGACCCATATTCAAACTTGTCCAAGAAATCATTGGGACAAACATCCTGACCAAGTTTCATGACAATCGGAGCAAAAATGTGACGGCTAGAGTGTTAACAAGAAAATTCTATTTTAAGTAACAGTGACCTACTTTTTGGACCCACATGACACATATCCGAACTCGTCCTAGTATCATTGGGACAAACATCCTGACCAAGTTTCATGACAATCAGAGCAAAAATGTGACCGCTAGAGTGTTAACAAGAAAATTCTATTTTTAGTAACAGTGACCTAGTTTTTGGACCCACATGACCCATATTCAAATTCATCCAAGAAATCATTGGGACAAACATTCTGCCCAAGTTTCATGACAATCAGAGCAATAATGTGACCGCTAGAGTGTTAACAAGAAAATTCTATTTTTAGTAACAGTGACCTAGTTTTTGGATGCATATGACCCATATTCGAACTCATCCAAGAAATCATTGGGACAAACATCCTGACCAAGTTTCATGACAATCAGATAAAAAAATGTGACCGCTAGAGTGTTAAATAGAAAATTCTATTTTTAGTAACAGTGACCTTGTTTTTGGACCCACATGACCCATATTCGAACTCGTCCAAGAAATCATTGGGACAAACATTCTGACCAAGTTTCATGACAATCGGAGCAAAAAAGTGACCGCTAGAGTGTTAACAAGAAAATTCTATTTTTAGTAACAGTGACCTAGTTTTTGGACCCAGATGACCCATATTCGAACTCATCCAAGAAATCATTGGGACAAACATTCTGACCAAGTTTCATGCCAATCGAATCAAAAATGTGACCGCTAGAGTGTTAATTAGAAAATTCTATTTTTAGTAACAGTGACCTTGTTTTTGGACCCACATGACCCATATTCGAACTCGTCCAAGAAATCATTGGGACAAACATCCTGACAAAGTTTCATGACAATCGGAGCAAAAATGTGACCGCTAGAGTGTTAACAAGAAAATTCTATTTTTAGTAACAGTCACCTAGTTTTTGGACCCAGATGACCCCTATTCAAACTCATCCGAGAAATCATTGGGACAAACATTCTGACCAAGTTTCATGACAATCGGAGCAAAAATGTGACCCCTAGAGTGTTACCTAGAAAATTCTATTTTTAGTAACAGTGACCTAGTTTTTGGACCCAGATGACCCATATTCCAACTTGTCCGAGAAATCATTGGGACAAACATCCTGACAAAGTTTCATGACAATCGGAGCAAAAATGTGACCGCTAGAGTGTTAACAAGAAAATTCTATTTTTAGTAACAGTGACCTAGTTTTTGGACCCACATGACCCATATTCGAACTTGTCCAAGAAATCATTGGGACAAACATCCTGACCAAGTTTCATGACAATCGGAGCAAAAATGTGACCGCTAGAGTGTTAACAAGAAAATTCTATTTTAAGTAACAGTGACCTACTTTTTGGACCCACATGACCCATATCCGAACTCGTCCTAGAATCATTGGGACAAACATCCTGACCAAGTTTCATGACAATCGGAGCAAAAATGTGACCGCTAGAGTGTTAACAAGAAAATTCTATTTTTAGTAACAGTGACCTAGTTTTTGGACCCACATGACCCATATTCAAATTCATCCAAGAAATCATTGGGACAAACATTCTGACCAAGTTTCATGACAATCAGAGCAATAATGTGACCGCTAGAGTGTTAACAAGAAAATTCTATTTTTAGTAACAGTGACCTAGTTTTTGGACCCACATGACCAATATTCGAACTCGTCCGAGAAATCATTGGGACAAACATCCTGACCAAGTTTCATGACAATCGGAGCAAAAATATAACCGCTAGAGTGTTAACAAGAAAATTCTATTTTTAGTAACAGTGACCTAGTTTTTGGACCCAGATGACCCATATTCGAACTCATTCAAGAAATCATTGGGACAAACATCCTGACCAAGTTTCATGGCAATCGGAGCAAAAATGTGACCGCTAGAGTGTTAACAAGAAAATTCTATTTTTAGTAACAGTGACCTAGTTTTTGGACCCAGATGACCCATATTCGAACTCGTCCGAGAAATCATTGGGACAAACATCCTGACCAAGTTTCATGACAATCGGAGCAAAAATGTTACTGCTAGAGTGTTAACGAACTAAGTGTGGACGGACGACGGACGGACGACGGACGACGGACGACGGACATTCATCGATCCTAAAAGCTCACCCTGAGCCAGCTCAGGTGAGCTAAAAAGTAAGTTAGAGCATTGTAATAATAAGGCGACGAGTTACTTGCGGAGAAAATAATGGTTAGTACTGGTTTGTCCAAGAACACTGGTTAGGTTAAACCGAAAGTAGAGAATTTTTAAAAAGTTAAAGATAAAGACTAAACACAAACTCATGTAATTTATAGACTTCATCAAAACACACACGCTGCTGTTTTTCTGAGCAAATTCGGTGGAATATGAAGGTTTTAGAGAAATCTGAAACTTTGAAGACGATTTTCTCCAAACTGTAAAAAAGTAAGTTAGAACATTGTAATAATAAGGCGACGATATGAAGCCTTAACAGGGTGAATATGATAACTGCTTTACCCTTACAAGAATTGCTAGGCCAATATAAAATTTGAGGATCATGTTTGGTTAACAAACTTGACCAATATGGATGGCACCATCCTGTCTTGTGAAAATGCTGTCATTTTTAATTAGATTATAATAATTAATAATTAAACTGACAAAGTAAAAAACTGAAGCAAAGAACTGAGCACATGTAAAATTGAAGTGATGCAGGGGTCTCCTGAAGTTTTTGGTAATATTATGTGTAATAAAAATCTTTATTTATTACATGTAGTATTGATTAAACAACAACACAAATGACAAAGCAAAAAGGAAACTAAATAAACAGAAAAAAATTATGGATTTATATTGATTTATAGTATACTAAGTGAAATGTTGCAAAAAGGATCAAAGTTTAAATTTGACAAGAATTTGGTATCCCACAAAACACATGTGCCACCTAAAATTGCAAAACTCATACATAGTGAAACTACAGGGCTTTTTTTTCCTTCTAAAGCAGGGGCCGTTAATGGGCACCTTCCCCTCAGAAAATTTCTTTAAAATCATGCAGTTTTCCCCAAAAAGTAACTTTACGTCAGGTTTTTTCATTTAGACAAGATATCATGCTATTTTCCTCAAAATTATAGGGTATGGGCCCCTTTCCCAGGCAGTGAAAAAAAACCCTGGAACTTGCCAAGCAATTTTTAAAAAAAATCAAGAACTGTGGTGTTTTGGAAAATTAATGAAATTGACATTAATCAAGTGAATTTACTTAGGCATTGTTATTGGGCCTTTGGCCTTGGTCCAAAATAACTACGTCTGGCCCATTAACAAGGCCAATATGAATTCACTTGACTATAATAATTATAGTAGAAACATCATAAGCAGGACGGCTCTCACCACACTGAAATTTCAGCTTAAGAAAAGTATTGAGACTTCAGCGATGATTTGGGAGAGCTGTATCCAAACCAATACCATTACAGGATTTTATTAGAAATATGACTAGGAACAGTAAGGTCCTACCTGGAGTGTAACAACCATCTCTGTCCAGTGACCCATGTGACCTTTCATGTACAGTAGCCGTACAATGTTCACAATCAACATCAATACCTAGAAGATAAAACCCAAAGATTATAAGAGATCATTGGAACCAATCGATGCTGTCAACATCAATACCTAGAAGATGAAATCCAAAGATTACGAGAGATTAGTGGAACCAATTGATGCTGTCAACATCAATACCTTGAAGATGAAATCCAAACATTACAAGAGATTAGTGGAACCAATTGATGCTGTCAACATCAATACCTAGAAGATGAAATCCAAACATTACAAGAGATTAGTGGAACCAATTGATGCTGTCAACATCAATACCTTGAAGATGAAATCCAAACATTACACGACATCAGTGGAACAAATGAATGCTCTCCAAAGTATAGTTGTGCTGTAATATTCTATATGTATAGCAAAATAGTAAAATCAAAGGGCCATCACTCAGTGAAAATTTATACAGCTAGCTGTGAGTTTGCACCTCTCATATTATTGAAGCTTTCCATGAAGTGTCATTAAATGCCACTGGATGTGATTTCTGAAATGGCATTAAATATTAAATAGATTTATGCTAAATTAGTACATTTCAATTTAGGTTTTCTTTTTTTTCATTTCATTGTTATAAAACTTAACTATTCAATTCATTGTTATAAAACATATAATTCTTAGAAGTAAATCTTTATTTTCTAGTTCACTTTTTTGATATCAGAACTCTAAAATTTGCTATTGTCCTTTTCGAATATGTAAACATAATGTCATGTTATCTTGAACAGCATATGTTGCCAATTCAAAACATATACATGTTAACATCATAATGCATGGGTGAAAGTTGGAAAGAACTGAAATCCTGAAAATTTTGCTGGGGGTCCAGGGGGCCGCTAGGGCCCCCGGTAGGTCCAGGGCAAAGCCCTGGTGGGGGGACAAGGGGGGCGAAGCCCCCCGAAGCTCCTGGAAGATAGCAATTTATATGCCCTTGGGAAGCCATTTCTTAAGTGCATTTGAGCCTTTTTGAAACACCAAATGTTGACATCTGGAGGAATGGGTTGATTATTTATTGTCATTAAGCTTGATCAACTATGCCTTTCAATTCAGTGAAAATTCGCCATAAACACATACACGATACAAAATTTTATTTAAAGTCGGTGTTTACACAACAAAGCACAACATTAGCTATGTCATTGAATAGCTATTGACCATATACTGACATATAGAACTTTATGAATATTTCCAATAATTATAAAATTGACGTAGGCTACTTGTTTTTTTTCTGCTTTTTTAAACATCTCCAATACAAAGTATCTATGTACATATTAAAGTTTTAATTTCCAAATGACGTAATTGGACGGCACATTATGATGTAGACCTACTTTCAGTTTTGATTTTGTGTATTCAGATATTAAATTTTCTCGCGGCATAAAAAGTAAAGAAAACAAACGTAGGACTATCAGTATCCGTCTACCTACACTAAGTCTTGTAAGGTCATTTCGGTTGCATAATAGTTATAAACGTATTACTTACTACGCTTTCTCTGCGTAATTAAAAAAAACATTCGAGCATCTTCTGTGTATTTTTTTACACTCTATTGATGCGCACACAGCTACATTCACCCGCACACATGCTGTTATTCTCCCTAGAGGGATAGGAATAATGACGTCATTCGGTGAGCTAATGCTACAGCCACGTGCGTGTAAAGCAGAAGTTTTGTTTAAAAATAGCGTCTTGGGTTTTCACCGGATGTAAACAATTATTCTTCACCAGAGCTAAAGGATACATGTACAGATCGAGCAAATGCAGTATTGTATCGAACGTATGACGAAAGTAAACACCAAAGATATCAACTCGATAAAATTAATGTTGTTTTTTTGTCTTTGCGGAAAAAGCAGCCGGCGAGAATTTTTAAATATCCGGGTCGGCGAGAAAAAGTCGATGACATCAAAAGCCCGCCAAATAGGAGACCGATTACGATTGGAAGATCAACAGATAGGATGTACGATTGGACGTTCGAAATAGCGTCATTGCTATATTTGGAAACATGGAAGTCCTTACCATTAATCGTCATCGACCGACTTTTGAACTGCACCCCCCGAGCACCTTGCAATGACGATTCGTTACTAAAAATAAAGCGCAAAACAGATCGAGTCACTGGAATTTACTTTCGTTTTCGTTTCAGCAGTTTGAAAGTCGAAGTCAGGGTTTAGGGGGGACTACACCTCCCCCCCCCCTCTGAAATCTCAACGGATTTACACGTTTTGGAAAAGTGATCCCTGAGGACATCGAAAATCCGGAACTTCCGGAGCAGTCCGGAAAACTTTCACCCATGATAATGTCAGAAAAACACTTGTGCACTGGTTCAATTTGTAATTCAGCGTTACCATTTTCCTTTACCAGCTGATACTGTTTTGTTGTCTATACTACATACCATAACAACTGGTAAAAGTCTTCGTTCAAGCCACTGAACAAGTATAAAGAATTTCTCGTGATCTATGACACTGGCTGGACGTTTGGCATCTTCCAACATACGCCTAAAATGTTAGAAAATATGGTTAAACAATAACAGGGAACTAACATCAAGGTAACATCAACAGGGAACAAATAGGTGTTATCAACTGGGAACAAATAGAGAGGTAACATAAACAGGGAACAAATAGGTGTTATCAACTGGGAACAAATAGAGAGGTAACATAAACAGGGAACAAATAGGTAATATTAACTGGGAACAAATAGAGAGGTAATAAAACAGGGAACAAACAGGTGTTATCAACAGGGAACAAAGAGAGGTAACATAAACAGGGAACAAATAGGTGTTATCAACTGGGAACAAATAGAGAGGTAACATAAACAGGGAACAAATAGGTGTTATTAACTGGGAACAAATAGAGAGGTAACATAAACAGGGAACAAATAGGTGTTATCAACAGGGAACAAATAGAAAGGTAACATAAACAGGGAACAAATAGGTGTTATCAACTGGGAACAAATAGAGAGTTAACATAAACAGGGAACAATAGGTATTATCAACAGGGAACAAATAGCAATATAAAATCAATAGGAAACTAGAATGTGTCCTCGGACACTGATGCCCCCACTGCTGCAACATTATTTTTAATAACAAAGGGCCATAACTCTGGTAAAAATGGTCGCAGGAAAAAATCCTATCTTTACAATCATCTACACATCCTGCTTGATCATAGGTGCAAGTCTGAAAGAAATCTGCCTTATAGTTTAGGAGGAGTTAATGCCACAAGATTTGGGGACGTACAGAAGGACGAACGAGTGCAATTTTATATGCCTCCCACTTTGTGGGGGCATAACAAACATCAACAGGTGACAAATTGTAAGGTAACATCAACAAGGAAAAAATATTAAGGTATCTTTATTAGAGTAACATCATCAGGGAACAAATATTGAGGTAAAATCAACATGGAACAAACAGCAAGGTAACATAAAAAATAGCAACTTTTAAGTAAAATTTGTAATTTTACCATATATTTCAACTATGTAACCTTTTACTACAAAGTAACTGGATAAATTACAGCTTACATTCCATCATGTTAGACAAGTGTAGATCCAGATCAACTGGAAAAGTCTGATCTGGATCTACATTGTTTGCGTTAAGTTGTTAGATTACTTCCTACCAAGAAGTGTATCTATAAAGTGTCATACCTTAGGCATCTGACATATGGGGTTTCCAGTAGCATGAATTTCTCAGCTTGCATTGGTTTTCTACTTTTTGGAGTGCTTGTGATTTCCTCATCATTATCTTCACAAGGTGAATACACCTCATCTGTCTCGAGGGTTACTGGCTCTGTGCCAACACCAATACTCTGAGAACAAATAACTTCTTTTATTCTGTATGTTGCATGTAGTTAAATGAAAAATTCAATTCAGACATGTATATCTTGCAGAATTCTTGAGAAAAATATTTTTTTTTGGCTGATATTTACATTAACTTTTTATGCTATGAAATAAAGCTATTATGATTATCCGTGGGTGGACAGTGTAGATCCAGATCAGCCAGCATCTCTGCTATCTAATCAGGATCTACACTGTAGGCTTTAAGATTAATTATGGTTTTTTTTGTCAAAGAAGCAAACAGAATAGATACTGATCAGATAGTACTGACAGAATAATCCTAAGGGATGTTATCAACACTCCCTCTTTTATTATTTTCAGTTAGGCTTAATGTTTATTTTATTAGAATCAGTACAATATACCAACCATCAGCTGTTTACATCTGGCAGGTGCTTTGTGTCCAGGTCTCATCAGGATGATGTCCCCTTTCACGAGTAGAGGTGTGGGCAAGTTTACTATGCTGCCGTCTCGTAAGGTCCACTGAAGGGTGCAGCAAGGGGACTGTGGCGAGTCCAGTCCAGGAAAACAGCTTCGACTCCAAGTGTCGTAACGCATACATACTGTAACAACAATTATGCAACTACAGTCAAACCCTGCCTAATTGAGCAGCTTTCACCAATTTCCAAAACATATCAAATGAAGAAATTAATCCAATAGCCATGTTCATAGTTAGTGTTGGGTATTGGGGCCTATAAATTATTAAATAAATCATTTAGCTATACTGGTGATTTACATGAATTTGATCACAAATATTTTGATATGGCTAAAGTAAGTGCAGCTGTATTTTTAAAAAAACAAACAAAATTGCCAAAGATGTAGGGTGAAAGGTCAACTGTGAAATCAAACAAGCAATAGACTGTTTTTCAAATATTCATGAACAGCAACTCTCTATTAAGGTGTTGTTTAGTTCTTCAACAGATAAACTAGAATGTGTCCTCGGGCACTGATGCCCCCATTGCAACAACATTTGTAATAACAAAGGGCCATAACTCTGATAAAAATGGCCGCAGGAAAAAATCCTTTCTTTACTATCATCTACACATCCTATGCAAGTTTAAAAGAAACCAGCCAGATAGTTAAGGAGGAGTTGATGCCACTGTGGGGGCATAAAAAATTGTTGATCATCACTCCAGTAACAGATGTTTATAATGATTCTTTAAAATGAGAGTGCCTCTAGCTGAGAGTGAACCCGCACCGTCACGGCGACAGCGCCTAGCCCTGCAATTCCTGCGACGCAACCAACTGAGCTAACCGGGACAACCCCAAAAAAGGTTGTTCGGATAGCCCTGATATACGTAACAATCACTGCATGACATCGGTAACGGGTTATTTTACTGATAACAGTACTGACTATATGTACGGGGAGACTTTTTACGGCCGCCACACTGCACAAATAGCGCTACTGTGAATTTCAAATGAGAGTGCCTCTAGCTGGGAGCGAACCCGCACCGTCGTACAAGTCTAAATTAAAAAGTATGTCAAAAATTTTAACTAGAACTGCTTTTGGGAAAAGCACATGTCTCCCACAAAGGCATCATCTTTGATGATGCACAGGATAAAACTGGTGAAGTGAATATAAAGATGGCAATTTATTAAAAGGGCATACGGAAGTTCTGTGCAATATTAGTCATAAACAATGTCACAAATTTTTGGAGGATCAGGAAAAACATAAGCGACAGCAAGTGAAGATTTTTTTTTTAAACAATTGAAGGGCCATAATCCTGAAGTGCCTCAAGCAATATCGATGACTTTATAGCCTGGTTAAGATATTATAGCCATCAACATTTTGATAAACTTTGATGAAGATACAATGAAAACTATCTGACTTTGAGAGATGAACCAGGTTAGTGACATGTTTAAAAGGCTAATTTCGGATAAATCAAAGGGCCATAAATCTGATATGCCTGGTGCAAAGTGGCTGGTTTTCGAACTTGGCCAAGATATTAAGGCCACACACATTATCATAATGTTAATTGAAAATCAGTTGATGAATATTTCAGTTACATAGCAGACAAGGCTTAAACAGCCAATTTTGGATAATTCAAGGGCCATAAATCCGACATGACTGGGGCAATACGGCTGGTTATCGAACTTGGCCGAGATATTATGGCCACAAACATTTTCATAAAGTATGGTGAAGATCAGATGATAACTGTTCAAGTTACAGAGTGGACAAGCCTCAAACAACTTATTTTTGATAATTCAAGGGCAATATTTCTGAGATTCCTTGGGCAATATGGCTGGTTATCGAACTTGATCGAGATATTATGGCCACTAACATTTTGATGAAGTTTGGTGATGATCCGATGAAAACTGTTTGACTTAGAGAGCGGACAAAAAAAAAAAAAAAAAAAAAAAAGAATTTAACAGTATGCCATTCGGTCTCACTCAAGCACCTTTTAAGTTTCAAAATGACCAAAAGGGCCATAATTCTGAGATTCCTTGGGCAATATGGCTGGTTATCGAACTTGATCGAGATATTATGGCCACTAACATTTTGATGAAGTTTGGTGATGATCCGATGAAAACTGTTTGACTTAGAGAGCGGACAAGTGTGACAGACGGACGGATTTAACAGTATGCCATTCGGTCTCACTCAAGCACCTTTTAAGTTTCAAAATGACCAAAAGGGCCATAATTCTGAGATTCCTTGGGCAATATGGCTGGTTATCGAACTTGATCGAGATATTATGGCCACTAACATTTTGATGAAGTTTGGTGATGATCCGATGAAAACTGTTTGACTTAGAGAGCGGACAAGTGTGACAGACGGACGGACAGACAGACAGACAGACAGACAGACAGACAGACAGACAGACAGACAGGAGCAAATCAAAATGTCTCCCACACCACTACGTGGTGGGAGACATAATAATGACAGATGCTGTCATTATTAATGTCTATAGTCTAAACAAACACTTTAACCCTTTACTCCACATTTTTTACAGTTATATAATATATGTAGAGGAAAGGGTTAAATAAACAAGAGGGCCATGATGGCCCTGAATCGCTCACCTGAGTATGAAACTCAAGTTTTTAACCAGAAACTGAATTTTTATTTTTAGCAACAGTGACCTTGCCCTTAATCACAGACATGTGGGTAGCAATCCCAATGTGTCTCTTGATATAAGCTACCAATATACCAAGTTTGGAGTCAATATGCCAAAGCAAACACAAGTTATTAAGTAGAAACTGAATTTCTGTTTTAAGCAACAGTGACCAAAACCTTGATCGCAGACACCTGGGTAGCAATCACAAGCTGCTTCTTGATATAGGCTACTCATACACCAAGTGTGGAGTCAAAAAACCAAAGTAAACTAAAGTTATTAAGTGGAAAATGAATTTCTATTTTTAGCAACAGTAACCTTGAACTTGATCACAGACAAGTAGGTAGCATTCCCAAGCTGCCTCTTAATTTAAGCTACCCACACACCAAGTTTGGAGTCAATTTGCCAAAACAAACTCAAGCAATTAAGTAAAAACTGAATTTCTATTTTTAGCAACAGTGACCTTGATCTTGATCACAGACACCTGGGTAGCAATCCCAAGCTGCCTCTAGATATAAGCTATCCAAATACCAAGTTAGTAGTCAATAGGCCAAAGCAAACTCAAGTAATTAAGTGGAAACTGAATTTCTATTTTTAG
Source organism: Corbicula japonica (assembly GCA_038501625.1). Lineage (NCBI taxonomy): Eukaryota > Metazoa > Mollusca > Bivalvia > Venerida > Cyrenidae > Corbicula > Corbicula japonica. The sequence continues at coordinate 79,371 of JAZAYU010000021.1, read as the reverse complement.
TAACAGTGACATTGACCTTAATCACAGACACCTGGGTAGCAACCCTAAGCTGCCTTTTGAAATAAGCTTCCCATACATCAAGTTTGGAGTCAATTGGCCAAAGCAAACTCAAGTAATTGAGCAAAGACTGAATTTCTATTTTTAGCGGCAGTGACCTTGACTTTGATCACAGACACCTGGGTAGCAACCCTAAGCTGCCTTTTGATATAAGCTACCTATACACCAAGTTTGGAGTCAAAAGGCCTAAGCAAACTGAAGTAATTGAGCAAAGACTGAATTTCTATTTTTAACAACAGTGACCTTGACCTTGATCACAGACAACTGGGTAGCAACCACAAGCTGCCTTTTGATATAAGCTACCCATAAACCAAGTTTGGAGTCAATAGGCCTAAGCAAATTCAAGTAATTGAGCAGAGACTGAATTTCTATTCTTAGCAGCTGTGACCTTGACCTTGACCCTGTGGTAATGATTTGAACAACTTATGTAGGTATCAATGCCAGGATGCTTCAGGACAAATTTGGTTAAAATCTATCCAGTGGTTTCAGAGGAGATGTTGTTTAAAGGAAATTGTTGACGGATGACGGACGCCGGACGAAGACCTGTCACAATATCTCACCATGAGCCTAAGGCTCAGGTGAGCTAAAAATCATTATGTACCCAAGCTAACCTACCTGCTAATTTCTTCAACATTTCTCCAAGTAGCCTGACATACTCGTTTCTCTCGAGGGAAGCATTGTGTATGCTGAGACCAACATTGCCGATGATGGATGTGATAATGATCGCAGCTTCAAGTACAATCCACACACTGTCGTTGCTGCTTCTACAAAACAACAATAACAACAACTACTTCATTATGGTACATGTACAATATTTTAACCATTTACTCTATGTACACACCTTTTATCACATAGATGAGCAGTTTAGATCCATATCACCCAGAACATCCGTGCCATTTGATCTGGATCTACCATGTTCACCTCCTGGTCAGAAATAACCTGATTTATCTAACAGCAAACAACTTAGATCCTGATCAGATAGCATGGATGTGGTAACTTATCTGGACCTAAACTGTTTGCCCATGTGAGAAAAGCCTCATAAAGTTATATATGGAGTAAGGTGTAACTGTGTTAATCCTTTCCTGTATAGATACACCTTTATTGCTAGGGCGAACAGTTTAGATGCAGATCAGCCGGCACATATGTGCTGTGACTGCCGTCTGATCAGGATCTAAACTGTTCATATTTTTATTCCATTAGGTTATTTCTGACCAAAATGCGTCCAGTGCAGATCCTGATCAGACGGCATGGATGTGCCGTCTGATCTGGATCTACAATGGTCGCGCACGCGTAAAAATGCGTATATATCAAGGAAAGGGTTAATATGCAACTCTACTGATTTAAACTCTAATTTAATTTCTTAATTTACCAAATTACAACATCAGGGCTTTTTCCTTCTTGAGTTTGGGCTGTTTATGGCTGTCTTCCCCTCAGAAAATTTCTTTAAAATCATGCAGTTTTCCCCAAACAGTTACGTCAGTTTTTTTCCTTCAGAGAAACAATAACACTATTTTCTCCAAAATATTAGGGCATGGGCCCCTTCCCCTGGCAGTGAAAAAAGCCCTGCAACATAAAATAATATGTCTTCATAGAATAGAAATGCAAATAATGCCTGAGCTTATGTATTAAATGTGGCATTTGCATGAAAATTTGGAATTAAATGAAACCACAGTATTTGGTCTTTCAATTAAGGAATCACAATTTAATTACAGTTAACCCATTCCTGTATATATACGCATTTTTACGCATGTGCGACCAGTGTAGATCCAGATCAGCCGGCACATTTGTGCAGTCTGATCAGGATCTGCACTTGTCGCATTTTAGTCTGAAATAACCTAATGAATCAAAAAGCGAACAGTTTAGATCCTGATCAGACGGCTGTTCGCCCTAGCAATAAAGGTGTATCTGTACAGGAAAGGGTTAATACACAACTCTTACTTGATTTCAGAAAATCCATAGGCCACTAACAGGGAAATAGATAGAGAGGCTGCCAGAAGAAGAGTGGTCCAGTGATAGATGGATCGCACACAGGCATGGTGGAAGATCGACAGCCATTTTCTAATGCCACCCATCTGCATGTTATTGTGAATGTTGATCTCTACCTCCAGTTCCTCGTGCAACAGTTCTAATGCACGAGACATTGAGTATGATCGGACTTGCTCCTCCTGAAACATCATAATTTACGATTGAATTGATACTGCCACATGTTTATCAATGTATGGAAAACATTTTGTTGAGACAATGCACGATAGGAACTCCCTAGAAAAAAAGGCATGTGCCAGGATAGTTGATAGCTTTAAGTCAGCTCTCCTAGGTCGCGACTAACCCCAAAAGCACTTCACTGACGCATTATGCCAGTATACTTGAACTCTGTATTATTGACCCATTTCTATAACTAACATATATTGACTAATTTTAAATTTAAAATAACTAATTATTCACCGAGACAGTCTACTTTCACTTTCAATTTATTTATTTAACATGCATCAGTAGGTAAATTGTTTATTTCGCCCCTGATTTTTTATTGGCTAATAATTTCTCATAGTAAATTTGGAGATGCGTTCGCGGGTTTTGGACATTCGATCCTTGGTAGTCGTGTCATAGACTTCAGTCAAGAGTATTTGTAGAGGGTTGTATTTGAAGGTCGAAATTTTGGCGGATTTCGCCAGTTTGTTTTTTGAAAGTTAGTGTTTTTCAAAAAGACTACTAGAGACAACGTAATTTGTAAGAAAATTAGCAAGGTTGCCTTTGGAAAGTCTCGAGGTTAAAAACTTTTCATTTCAACAATAATTTGAGATTGTTTATTTAAACATTTATAATTTTCGACTGTGTTATCATGAATAGAAGAAACAACCGGTGGACTACAAAAAGTTGGATGCAGAAAGTAGAAAGAGTTGACAGTTTCCGGTGAAAAATTTGTGAGCAGGGCCTCTGCGGAGTGTTTGTCAGTTGTCTCCCGGCGTGACACTTTAATACGGCAAAAGCCCGGGCGCCAAGCGCCCGGGCGTTGCCGCTTATAGGTTACACGTATTTTTATTTAAAAACAATCAAATTTATTCAAAAATCGTATGTAATTATTGTTTAGACAATGTTAGAGGGGTATAAACCCGTGTCCTTTTTGGGCGGCCATTGGGCCGGAAGTTGAAATCTTTTTTTAAGATATTTAAACGAAAATTTAAATTTATCTAGAAGATAATTATTTTCAATGCCCATCTTAAAAAACCTTGAAGTTTATACAATTAAATTGTCTTACAATAAAGTAGTTTTCTTGGTTCACAGTTTTTCAATTCCAAAACGAATGCCTGCACACCCAAACATTCACGCCGTCTGCTTCTAATCTCCACTGTGGAGAGTTGGGTTTCAGCTAAAAACTAGATTCTGGAAGACTATCACACAGTCTTTATCATTGGATAGACTCCCAGACAGCTTTGTACATCGAAATCTTTTTAGTATATATCTGTACTGCTTATCATTTGGGATGTATACACATTTGTTTTGACTTTTGTGTCTGGCTTAATGGCACAGACAGTAATTTACATTTACAGTCCCTGAAGGCATACACATTTAAATGCATTTCCAGTCCATAGATAGACTAAATCATATAGTCTATTTTCATGTGTGTGTTTTTTCCTGTGATTTCAAAGATTCCTTTCTGTATCACAGTTATTACTCAAATTTATGTGTATTATTCACAAATATACAAATTATGCAGCTTCACCAAAGTTAAAGAAGACAGGCTTTATTTTCCCAACCTTTGAGACTATTATATATTTTTTGGAAGATTTTCTGTTCAATTACTTGCCATCTGTATGGGGGAGTGTATGACCTTCATATCATTGATATTATCTGGCCTTTCAGCACTACAAATTAAAATATTCATGTCAGACAAAGTCAATAAGAAATCAAAATCTCTGCATAGCCAATAAAAAAGTATGCAGTACAGCCATTGTTTTGCGTATTAGAATTTTCTAATTTCAATCACTCTAGGATCAAAATAATTAAAGGATGACATAACCCACACAAAAAAGTGAAATATGCAACTTTTCTCATTAAAGAACGATAAAAATACAAATACAAGTGGATAATTTTGTAATTCTAACCTTAACACACAGATCACATGTGTGACATGCAAGGGCATAAACATAATATAGAACTTGAAAAAAAGGATTATTTTGCAAAGATAAAATTCTCTTGAAGAGGTCTCTCTGAACATTACATCAAACATAAATCAGCAAGATCACTAGAGAAGTAGTTGCAGGAAGACCTATACAGAAAAGATAGGCAATCATACTGAGATGTTCAAAATGAGAAGTGCAAACTTTTCCCATAAGATCAACACAATATCATGTGATCAATCAGCTACACGTCGTGTTGAGAACACACCTCTATAAAATCATTTATAGATGATCTTGCTTATTGTTGTCATGAAAACTGACAACATGGGATTTTGTTAATATTCTCCAACTGCATGTTAATGCAAAATGACTGTAGGAAAATGGTGTTTGGAAAAAAAGGTTAATAAATCTGAAAAAAACTCATCTATCTCTATTGTGCTTCTTTCATCATCATTTAGCAAATTAATTTTGGGGAAAGCTTAAACATATTTGAGAGTCAAATTAAAAAAAAAATTTAATGCCTAAATGCAGAGATCAGAATTCCTTGTCATATTTCTAGTAGAGGCTCCATCATGCAAACACTCTTTGGCTGTGTGGGGAGGCTGTGTATGCTGGATGTGGCCATTCCTGATATCCATTTTTCATTTTTTTGGTATGAAATGAAAACAACTGTATGACAAACTGATCACAAAACTTGTAAAGAACTATAAAATAACATGGTGGTTACTGTTCAGTGTTGTTAGCTCTGAAAATAAATAAAGTTTGAATTGAACTAATGTGTGTAAATAGGCTGAAATAACTAAAAGTCACACTGTATAACATTCATCAGTGCACATGAACAGGCTCAATGAAACCAAGCCTCCAATATTTTCATATTTTTCTTGTTCATTTGCTAGTCTGGATTACCTGCCCCTAACACTATGTTATCACCCGTACTGTTTGATAGTACGACGATTCCAGACTAGTTCATTTGCTTGCAAAGTTCTCCATTAGCTTGTAAAGAGAAAACGTTCATGCCAGATAATGTACATATGATTTAAGCAAATTAACTATTTTTATTATTGTGATTAATCCATGTAAAATCCAATTGGTAAAATTATGTTTGTAACTTAAATGTTGTTATATAATAAATAAGTAGTTAGAACTCATGTTCATTAAGGTAAACTGTCTTTGCGCACAGAAATTACCAGTATTTTATGTTGAATCAGTTATCTACAGGGCTGCCAACAGCAAATTGTGAAAAAAGAGGACTATGCACCGGGGATCAAGGGGGCCGCATTAGCCCCCGGAAGCTCCTGGTTTCTAGCTGTTTTGGTGGGCTTAGAACCCAATCTCCTGCAATGTTTTTTTTTTCTCATTGAGAGTATCATCATCTTCTATTTATTGATAACCAAATGAAAAATTCTCTTACAGTAATATTTATTCCTTTTTAATCTCTGTCTAGAAAACAAGATATATGTATGCATAACAAGTATGTGAACTTGTTTAAAAGCAAAAAGCTTTTTGTCTAAAAACAACATTTCTTTTTTGCAAAGTTTGCAGAACACCAGACCAAGAGAAGCAAGCGTAACGTAATCAACTTCGATAAGAATAGATTTAGTCCACTTTGACTTCTAACCACTTAAAATTAAATTTATTGACAACACCTCTGTCTATTTCTTTAATCCTTTCTGTGTCTTTTAAAAGAGCAATTTCCATTTTATTATATAAATTTCTAATCTTCCGATTTTGGAAAATTGTATCTTTTTGCAAGCCGTTTCTCAGAAATTCTCTACCTCCTACCCCTCCCCATTTTTTTTGGATTTATGGACATCGATCTCAAAATTGACCCCAAATCTGAAAATCTGCAGCTCTAAATCTAAAAACTGGCTTTGTTTACAAGCAATTTATTATTTTTTTAACGGCATTTAAGGCTTTTGCCGCAACTAGGCATAGCCTAATTCATATTAGAGGAGATAAAATTAGATAAAGTGATGGGAGATTCGTATGACACCAGTGAGACGGATGGAGAAATGGTTTCAGTGTTGGAAGAATTAGAAACATTGAATGAACGAAAGAAATTATTTAAGAGGAAACAACAAACAGGTCTAGGAAACGGCTGTTTTTACAGACTGTCTGTAAATTTACAGACTGAAAAGAAATTTGTAAAGAAATGTGGGTCGAACTGATTTGGAACGAATCTAATGACAATAATTTTGGACTTCATACTTTTGTATTAAGTCCATGAATGGGAACTTGTGAATATTTTTTACCATTTTACAACTCTAACTTCATCTGTTCATATCAGAAAATATACATCTATTCAGATTACAATGCTTTTTTTTACAGAGGCGCAAACTAGTTGCACTTGCAGTGAGGTTGAAGAGTATTGCAGTAAGTTTCGCCCCTAGTTGTATTCGCCCTGGAACGAACGCAGCGATCGCTGCGTGTTAAGGGGATGCAAACATCATATTTGGGTGTGGTAATTATGCACTAATTTGGAAGGAGTTTTCCTTAGAAATTCGAAATATTTTCAAATTAAAAATTAGACTATAGCCCAACAAACATTAATAGCACACAGACCAAAAGAACAACAAAAACGCGTTCTTTCGAATGGGAAAATAGTAGCCCAACTATTTGTGCGCAATAGAAGAGCTTTTCTATATATATGATTGTCACTCACACAGGCAACGAAAATGTCCGTATGATGATGGGTCTGTTCTTGCAGTCGAATTATTGAGACTAGGAAAATAGAAAATGCTCATTAACGAGGCAAACATAGCAATGGGAAGTAACCGCTTCGACGAGTTTGTCAAACTCCAACGCAGTGATCACCATCTGATGCTAACCGGCTAGTGAATAAAGCATGAACACTTTTTTTTGATAATTAAAGATTTAAAAGATGATGAGCAATCCTTAGAATGAAATAAAAAAAGCAAAGCCAATGACATTTTTGGCCTCTGTGCCTGCGTGCTCCGGCTTTTAAAAGACCTGTGTTTTATAGATCTTTGGTTTCTTAAGATTCAACAATGGGATGGGATTCGATCCTTATGTGCACCGAACAACTCATGTACTTTCAGTGCTTTGATTAAACACGTGACCAGATGGAAGATATGGCCACAACACTAATTAACATTGTTTGAATATCATCATCACAAGTTTAGCTTTCCAAAAAGCTAGTCGGTCATTAGCAGATACATTAACAGAATAAGTATGTATTCGTGCTTGCATTTACATTTTGACCAATGGAAGTCAAGGCTATGTCAAGCTTTTTGTCGATCAATATCACGTAGATTGTATCTGACAAACCATTTGTGAATTTAGTTGTCCATTGCTGTAACTCTTAAGCATGCAAACAAAAGTTGTACGGCTTATGTTTGATTGTTTGAATAATGAACAAGACGTGTAACGGCAAAAGACATTAATATACATAGTAATGATAGTGCATGAGTTGTCTACCTTACTGTACCGAAACCAGATCCGTTATATTTCTTGTTTATGTGGTAGCAGACATCGGGGTCAGGGGTATCCACGGAAATCTTTTTAAAGTTAAACGCAACTGCGGCGAGTCCAATCGTTCAATATTATTTTGACGAATTGGCACTAAACATTGAAGACCAGAATATACTTATTTCAGGTATGAGTTGCTTTGGTATATTGTTCACGAATTTCAGAGTTCTCATGCAGACGGTTTTTCTTTTGTTTTACTATGTGCTTGGTAATTAGAACATGAATTAGACTAAATTGAGCTTGCAAACATTAGTACATCCTTAGCTAAATACATTTCTTCACTAAAATCTAGGAGACAATAAGTATTCACCCAAAATTCATTTTTGAAATTTTAGCCAGTTTTCGCCTTTTACAATGTTTGCGACCCCTTAAAATAGATGAACAGGTAACTTTGAAAACCACTGAACACGACAAATATGAAAATATTGCAGGATCGGTTTGACTGTTTAAGACTTTTTAGCAAAAACATAAAATACCGCATCGTAATCAGTGCTCCAGCTTGGATTTCAAAAGGACAGGGAGATAGATAGATCTCAAAAAACAGGACAGTCTTTGCGCAACAAGCTCAAAATTAGGCACTGTTATGCAAATTTTTGAGAAAGGGTATTGTATATAAATGTCCCTCTGAATGAGTATTTGCAAATAAAAGATAAAATGAATTGCAAGGAAGACATGAAAAGTCATCCAACCAACTAGTTTGAAACGCTCGCAGCTCGGGTTTTAACATTCACAATTCTGAGGTTGATTAGCTGATCACAACTAGTTATGGATTGAAATGTTTTTTCAACATATTTGACTTACGAAGTACTTGTTAATATATGACACCAAAAACTGAGTAAACATGTCGCCTTTTGTCATATTAATATTGATATAAGACAAAAACAAAAAACAAACTCAGTATTGATACTTCCCTGGCACTTTGAACGTGTAATCATAAAGTGCAATTATCCTCCTGTGGCCATCCTATTCGTCAATCTCGGACGTTCGTAGCTAATTATACGTATCGATGACTGTCTTTTTAGCGTACCACCGCGCAATTGAGTACGCTTATGATTTTAGATAAAAAAGTATTGTCCATGCTGATCTCCCATGTTAAATAATTGTCATATCACGTTCGCTAAACCTCCTGTTATTTCTGAGAACATTCACCAAAATTGCACTGGATATCGCAAACAAATTGCAAAATCCCTGACCTCCCTAAGTTTACTTTAAAGAATGGCCATCTCACATTCGCTAAACTTCTGTTAACTTCTAAGAAGATTCACAACTTCTAAGAAGATTCACAATATTTGCACTTGAAATCACAAAAAGCAAGATCTCTCTTTAAAAGTCAATATTTTTACAATTAAGCGAAGTTCTGAGCATTTGCTTCGTCCTAAATGCTTATTTAAAACCTCTTGTCATATGCTATAAGCCTCCACTATTTTACGACCATATGTTTGGTGATTTATACCACAAGTTAGAAAATTTTTCATGTGAATGCATGGGTAGAAGTTTTCATCAATTTTCAAAGTGAACGCAGTGACAGGAGTTTTTTGAGACCCGCATTATTTCATATAACAAGGTATACACCTGTATTGACATCATTAAAACAAACCCCAAAAAACAACAAGAAAATGTGCAAGAACCTGTAATATATTACATGTTGAAGTTCTAAATAAATAGCAATACCAACATTCTACCGAAATTGTTGACGATCAGAATAGTAATTATAATCCGTTCGAGTCCCTGTCAGGCTGCCGTTGCAAAGCATTTCAAAGCGGCTTAAAGTTTTAACTTCAGTGCCATGTTGTTGTTGTTTTTTTTTTGTTAACGGTTATGCTAATGACCGACTAGCTTTTTGTAAACTTTTGTTTACAGACAGCGTTTCCCGCCAAAGTCGGATATTCGTGAGTCTCTAAGAAAAACATAAACGGTGTCTTGCTTTTGACGAACAAAATCAAGATAATTTAACGAATCTATTTAATATATGGCATCATCCTGAACAGTTGTTTGATTCAAATAAAGGATCAGTTCAACTTATATGCAACTAAAAACTTTGCTATAAAGGTTTGCATCACGTGACTTTCTAAATAAAGACGCATATCATTATTTCTATACGCTGTAGAAAATACAACATACGTATGTTTACATAATTTAACATGTCTTTATAGATTAGCTCAATTTCTGATTTGCCGTAACTACAATGTTCAAATATTGTTTCATCAACATTTAAAAGACTTTTCTTGCAAGTAGGGGGAACGAAATAGCATTTGCAAGCTTTAGACGAGCGGTTTTGTCTTAAGTGACAACGTCCGGTACCGCTGTTAACTGGTGTTACCCTTCAAAGTTCAAGTTTAGTCCATTATAATATGTCGGTCATCAGGATGACCGACAATTAAATTAAGTATACAAGTAACAAGGTTATCAATATCGAAGTCTTTTCCGGTAAACATCTTCTCTATATATCAAGCAATCAAACATCAGCCTCTACACTATCTTTTTGCATGCGTAAACAGGTGGCATAGTCTAAATTATGCGTTCCGTCCGGTACGTGATATCACTGTTTATCGGTGTTCAGGCTAAAGATCTCAAGTTTGGTCGATTATAATATGTCGGTCATCAGGATGACCGACAATAATTATAAACAAGCAAGAAGAAGAGAAATGTACCATTACCTTAGCACATTACTTACACACCTGTTCTTTTTAAAACTCGTTGGCTCTAGAGGGAACATTGAAATCGATATTGTAATTAAGGTATGACCATCCTAATGAATACCTATATCAAGAAGAGTACCCAAGGGAGGTAACTATAGTAGTAAGTTAGAGTAGATTTCTATCACCCAGGAGGACCGGGGTTCAAATCCCAATGGAACCTAATTTTTTTTTGTAAGCCTAGAGCTTAAATAATTGGCATATTTCTTTTTTTCCTGTATAATTCTGTCATTGAATATAAAATTCTCATGATTTAAACTTAAATAAGCAAAATAATCAAGATTAAAGGGGTTTTCGCTATCAGAATAGTGTTTATTCAAGTCATCAATTTGAAAATTTCTAAAACTGGACGGTAAACTTCTCTGAAATTTTGTATACATTTTGTTTAAGGTATATAGTTAAAAAATGGTAAATTTTTGTATATTGCACCAATTAGGATTTTGCACAATTTTCATTAATTTAGTCTCGTGAAATACAAAAAAATGCATTTTTAAAATTTATTTGGTCAAAAAATGTCATTTTAAGATAAATTTTGTATTTATATATTATATCTTAAATTGGTTTAGTGAAATATAACATTTTTTGGATAAACTGTAAAAAATTAGGGTTGAATTTATCAATAACAAAAAATTTTGTTACCGATTAAAGAATTTGGATACTTTCACGATTTTTCTCACTTTTTTAAATAAAAAAAGCTAAAAATCTCAAAAACTACACGGTGAAAATCATTAAAATTTTGCATACAAGTCAGTGGTATGAAGCAGTTGATGAAAAAATAATCAGATGTTGGATTCTTAATAGTGCCCATTAGGATGGTCATACCTTAATTATTTGTGATACATTTGAGTGAAAAGTGTATTATTTTTACTCCCGTAATAGGCGTCATATAGCAGGTACCAAACTTTATTACTTTTCTAACAAAATTCATTTTTTCAACAACTTTCTACTATTATTTTCATTATACATCTGTTTATAACAATATACGAGGTACAATCAAAAAGTTCTCAGACTGTCATGATATCTTTTTTATTTTCCGTACGATTCTGTAATTATATAGATAACATAAAAAAATAATGATTCCATTGCAACAACATATAAAAACATGAAAAATACACAAACATAAACATGTTTACGGATAAACATGTTTACGGATCCATTTCAATAACCATGTCGTGTACGGGGCTCTTCGCGACGTCGATGACGTTCATGTGACGTTCTACATAGTTTGCTCCAATCTCCATACAGAGTTGTCGTTCCTTGCAGTCTCTTTTTGGAAACTGATAGATTGATTAATCAAAGATCATCAAGTCCTTAAAAATACTCAACCAATAAGTCATCATCTTCACCATCTACAATCCCACCATCTTTTCTGTCGGCCCCAAACATCCACCCTCTCAATGACTCTCTAGATACAGGCCTGTTCTTATCTGAACCTAATTTTATGTTGCCAGTTTATGAGAATTGCATGCAAATATTTACACTATTATCAAGTTATATTTTGTCCTGATCCTACTTTAAAATCCTAATCATTTAATTAAATGTAGAAGCTACAATACACACACATTCTTGGTATAAATTAATCACATATGAAATAAATTAACTCTTTTAATAACTTTAACATTGCAGTCGAACAATTTCTGCAAAACTAATAAAACAGTCATGTAGGCGAATTGCAATAATTATACCCTGTCATCAAGCCCTCCTCTTGTGGCAATTGTTGTAGTTAGTCTATGATATGCTGACAAGTTATGGAATTTGTGTTTCATCATGACACTATATGTTGATGCCAGCACTGGAATAAGTGTAGATGTCACAATGCCATTAGCAGGTACCGCAACACAGCAGATAACTTGAAGCAGCAAAGGTACTCTGTACAATAAACATGCAATTAAATTCATAAAAGGTTATTTATAAGGGCTCGTTATTTAATTCAGATATTGTTTTACACAGTTTAAAACTAAAATTATACCACCATACATGTAATATTACCAGAAAGATTCAGAGAGTTCCAGTTGATTCTGTCATAGCCGATAGAGATTTAAATGCTGCTTATTCAATAATACACCATATAATTAGGTTGCAATGTAACATTTGTCCTCATCCACTTATTATTATAAAATTTATTGTAAGAACTTATAACAATACACATTTAAAGCTCACAAAAACAGTGAGGACCAATTAAAAATAAATTTGACTTGATTATAATATGTATATTAATCACAGATTAATCATTATTTACTTAACTTCTTTACTTTTTAATAAAACATATTTTTCTCTAATTGCAAATACATCATTACTATAACTACATTACTACATAACTATCTCTACATTATGATCACTTTCTTTTCCTCCCAAAAAAAGCACATTTTGCAATAAGGTTTTTGCAATAAGGTTACTGGTACTTCAAAAAGAACATAATTAACATAGAACCAATAGAAACTTGCCCATGACACAGACAATGACAATCAAAAAATCCATCTAATTAATATGTGAATATAAACTAACTCCTAACATCTTCAGTTAAGCTGTTTTCACTAAGTGATTGAAACCAATGAAAAAAACATCCAGTGATATCAATAATCATAATCTAATATGCATTTCCATTGCAGATCAGGCAATCCTTAGACTGTCAAGAGATTACAAAAATTGCATAGAAAACGGTTTGTAAGCTGAAATTAAGAATTTTACACTGAATTTCTTTAGTGTGTTACATTATACATGTATTACAATAATTATATTGTTGTTGTTTTTCATCATTTTCTAAGTAAAATATGCTTTTTCTATTGAATACCAGATGATGTCTTAAACTTGTGGGATAACTGAACACCATCAATGGAATATGGCATAATGTATAGCATATACAACAAATATTTAAAAAAAAAATCAACAAAACCCCTGACTGTTCAAAGAGAAAACTAACCTAAAAATTTTAAAATTTACATTCTCTACCTTTCCAACATTTCCTTCACAATTTCGTGCAGTAAAGACTCACTATTTTCAAGCAAAACATCAACTGATCTGTATTTATACAGAACTGAGGAGAGAGTCTCTGATCTAGATGTTAACTGTCTTGACTGCTGGCATAATTCAGCTAAAAAATGGCATTTGCCAACTTCTGAATAAACTTGCTTAATTATATTAAGAAGGTCATCATTAGTAGAATTTTTGCCAGATGATGGTGGAACTGCAACATAATCGTGGTCAATTGATAGAGGCTTCAAAGCATTGTTGTCAGGGACTAAGCCTTGATCAGAGGAAGGTTCATGAAAATTTAACTGCTTCTTACTTTTCTTTAAACCAATATTAATACAATTATTAACACGGATAGGACTTGGTGTTTCTGATGCACCCCGCTTACGTAATACTGTTGATGTGTAAGAATTGGCAGAGTTTCTCATTAAAACAATAAAGTCTGCACAATTAACAATTTTGTGATAACAGTTTCTGCAAACACCTGCATCATGTTCTTTTAAATCATCAACCAAACATGAACCTAATATAACGTTTAATTTCGACGAGAAATTGTCGGCAACTGCTTTTCGACCGTTGACTTTGTAAATTCGGTTTGTATTATTGTAACATGTAAAGCAACCGATTTCTTTAATTTTCACTGGAGTTCGCGGTGGATCCGCCATTTTGATGCTATGTAACAGTTGTCAAGGTATCACGTGGAAAAAATCATGTGACGAACGAACTACTTTCTAGACGTTGACAGAGATTAAAGCGAGTTAAGGAGCGACAACTCTGGATAGAGATTGAGTTTGCTCTCGTTTCATCTGTCAGCAGACAAGGAACCCAGCGCGCACATACCTTATTCATGTTCAAGTCCTGGGTCACTATTTTATGGACGGTTCCATGACTCAGCCCGACAGTGTAAGTCCTTAATCTTTTTGACATATCGCGCATGATTTCCCGGCCTTCCGCTTCGGGCATTATCCTCGAAATACGCCCTACCTTCCCGGAAACGTTTGTGCCACTTAAACACAAGAGTCCTAGAACAATTAATAACACCATCCTTCTGTTTCATGAATTCAAAGTATCCGTCGCGGTCATGCATACCAGACATCGCACAATTTAATCACTGTCCGCTGCTCCGTATGTTCACTTAACGTTGTCATTTTCTTGCTTCAGAATTTTACACGGCGGAAATTATACTTCACAAAATGGCAATACGAAAACCGATCAGACCGAGTTTTTTTACTGTTTTTTTATTGTTTACTAGTATCGTTCCGTTAACATCATGCGGTAAAATCAAGACGTTTTTGCACCGTTATTTTGTGCTACTTGTTTGTAATATGAGAACCTGTTGGGGCAAGTATAGATATAGGGATTTAAACCACACACCGTTCAACCCGATAAGATGAATGCCTTGGGTAAGACGACGGCAGTTGCTTGTGTACATGAACGTTTTTTCGGCGAAACTGAGTATTGGCCTGATTTTTACATTTTCCGGCTATATCTTAGCAGACAAAAATATTAGTGATTTTGGTAATGACAACGGCCGTTAACACTAAAATATTGGTACAGTTGAATGCAGTTTCGTCAGTGGATTGGATAACGTTAACGGCCGTCAAGTGAACTTATTTTCAACGTCGCTGTTGTCTGCTTTATGCATAAAGTGTATCAGACTCTAGTGTTAACAAATCTAGGCTACTCCTTGTTGTGTATAAATCAAGATAATTATTGAAAAGTATGTTTACCTAAAGAAAAACATTTATAACAAAACACCTGATTTCCAGGTTGAATAATATTACCTAACGTTTTGTTGTTGATGCAATTTTAGAATTGTAATAATTTAAAGTATTCAATTATTTCGTACACTTGTCAAAAGAGAAGTACAAGCGTCTGTACTCATTCAAATGAAAACAATATAATATTTTATCTAACTTTGTACAAATTCTTATATTATTTACTATATATACTTTACGAACTTGAAATTTAATGCACTTGCACAGCCGCCTGCAGACGAGAAAAAATGTTGCACCGCATATTATTTCAGCTCGAACTTTATCTGGGGACGAACCATACCGAGTACGTAATATTATAGTTTTAAAATTCGGAAATAAATGTTATTATTCTTTATTTTCATTTGGTAGCCATTACTCTTTAAGAATATTCGATCTTGATTTACTTCTAATTAATAAATAAAAGTATATAGACAACGAAAGTAAGTAAAATTCAACTCAGAATGAAGTATTTGAAGTTCTTCTGCTTCATATTTGTAACAGACGAAAAACAACTATTTTTATGCGACTAAGTTTTGCCGTCGGACCGTTCCAAGGCGGTAACCCCTCGGGTTCTCACTTTCGTTAATTGTTTGTGGCGTCTATATTGAAATTGATTATTGTAATACCATGTTCTCTTTTCGTCTCTGCTGTTTGGCTGTATGGGGAAGCTGTGTCTGCTGGATTTGGCCATCCCTGATATGCATATTTCACTGTTTTATATATCATTGTCGTCACATTTGCTTCGCTGACAATACGGCTAAGACGTCATGGTCATATCTCTAGAATATAGTTTAAATACAAGGAATCGTAATCTCTGTCAGATCAAACTCAATTTGTAAAACAGTATTTTAAAAACTTTCATAAATATGTCATTTTCAACAGCTGTTTAAGGAAAAAATATACAACAAAATTGGCAATGTGCGCTTTAAAAAAACATCGGTCAAATCACGATGCAATAAAAACATTTAATTATGTTCTCGGGTCCAGTGTTAATCATTGTAAATACAAAGCTAATTTTCGCTTGACGGCCGTTTACGTTATCCAATCCACTGACGAAACTGCATTCAACTGTACCAATATTTTAGTGTTAACGGCCGTTGTCGTTACCAAAATCTCCACGACGTACAAAGTTTAAAAGTAAATATCTTTCTAGAGAAAGCGAATTGGAAGCTGTGGTTTCAAATAATTACAGGGAAATAATTGAACTTTATCATGGTATATTTCAAATATTTCAGATTTGGTAATGAAAAAGAATATTTGCGACCGATTCGTCAAATGACATATTTTGTCAAAAAATTGCACACTTTTTCTGAAATTTCTTTGTAAATAATATCCTGTGTGCGTCAAGATTTCGTCAGTAGAGTCCTTAACAAACAGGGAATCAATATGTATATTTTTGTCTGCTTAGATATTGCCGGAAAATGTAAAAATCAGGCCAATACTCAGTTTCGCCGAAAAACGTTCATGTACACAAGCAACTGCCGTCGTCTTACCCACGGCATTCATCTTATCGGGTTGAACGGTGTGAAACCACAAGTTAGAAAATCTTCAATATGAACGCATGGGTCGAAGTTTTCATCAATTTACAACATGAACGCATGGGCAGGAGGTGTTTCTTTAAAGCCCAAGTTTTCATGTTTATCTCATATACAACCGACTATTTGTCCGTCATGTTTCCGAATATTACATCTGGATGGCTAAAACATTATTTCATATTAGTCTCAGCTTTCGTATCCCTTAGAACCTATTGTTCATAAGCAATACTGAATATACTTGCTTAAATTAATTTGTAATTACTCATCATGCAAACATCTCATAATGACTGCTTTTCTTACCAAAACTTGTCATTTTTCTCAGTGTCCGATGTAAAATATTGCTTTATATTCACTTAATATTGTCACTTTAGAACAACACTTGGCATAAAAGGAACACTAATGTAACAATAATTGCTTTGACACTTAATGATTAACACCCCACCCGCCTTTACACACACGCACACCCTTTTTATAAGCTCCGTCATTTGTAATGTTTAGGAGCCACTGAATAGGTTAAATAACATTGTTTCTATGGTGAAGTTTAAATAAATATGAGCCACATAATTGTTTTACAGCACCAGCTATGGTGGCAGTAGTTTTGTTAGATCCTTTCTTTTTTTATATCTTTTTTTTGTTTTATTTAAACGATAATTGATATTTGTGTATGCAGTTAAAAGTAAATGTGAAATTCATGTCACCGTTTTTTAATGTCTAGACCTTAAACGTAAGGATTTGGTCCTGAACGAAATGCTTGACAAATGTCCGATGTTGTTGAAAACCCCCAAAAAAATAAAAGAAAAAAAAGAAAGCATCTAAAAAGCACCCTGTCCACATAGCTGGCACGAATAAATCTATAGGTTATTTCACGGCACTTGGCACTTTCGTCAGCGATTTTCATTAAGTTCTTTCTTCACGTTCTTCAATTGGAGTGGTTGCATTGAGATCAATGTATCTCCCCAATAAATTATGTAAAATATACCGTGACATTGTTACATTAATTTTTCATTTAAGTCAAGTTTTGCTCTTGGGAGTCAATATTAAGAGAATAAAATATAAATTTTACATCTGAAACGGAGATGAATTACTTGTTATGGGAAGAAATTCAGTTATTATTGGATGTTCGCATGATGAATAATTACAAATTAATTTAACCATTTTACCAAGTATATAATAATAGTACTGGTAATTAGCAAAAGCTTCTGGGAGATACGAAAGCGGGATTGATTTGAAATGATTTTTAAGCTATTCAGACGTAATATCCGGAAAATGACGACCATATTGTCGACTTTATAAAGGATATAAATGAAACAAACGTGGGTTTTAAAAACACCTCCTGCCCATGCGTTCATGTTGAAAACTGATAAAACTTCTACCCATGCGTTCATATTGAATATTTTCTAACTTGTAGTCTTAATTCAAAAATACAGCAGTAAAATAGTAGAGGCTTATGGCATATGAAGACATGTTCTAAACAAACCTTTAGGCAGCCAGATTCAAAAAATTAACTCAATTTTGATCAAGTAAAAACCGAAAAATGGACATCTGTATTTGTGAAAAGGAAATACGTTTTTATTTAGGCAATAATGTATAGACTTCAGAATAAACGTGTGGATCACACCATTTAAACGATAAGCTCAAAACAAAACAATTGCTTCTTTGTGTCAAATGTTCAGTTACGGAGAAAAACTGCAGGTGCCTATAACACATGGTTTATAATAAATACTGTACTAATTACAGTATACACCTTCTAAACATGTTATTGTTGACTGTAAACATAGTTTAATGGATTAAACACACAATGTCTATGGAATATAAACAAAAACGACTGCTATTTTATCAACTATCATGAGTAAATGTATGTCAAGATTTACAGAAAATAACTTTATAACAACTACAGAGATGCATTACCAATTAAACAGAGATTAGTAACGTACTAACATACCTGTAATTGTACGTATATGTATTAATAAACAAACTAAAATTCAAATTCAATAAAACTTATCTGAATTTACAATGCTAAACAAACAAAAAAGTTATCCAACAGTTACGGAGGAAAAGTAACGGAGGAAAATGTATTAAGTAGGTGTATGTTGTTCATATTTTTCTAGAGGTTAAAAGGTACATATCATCAGGTTATATGAAACAGACTGTTTGCAATCTGTCTTCAATCAAACAAACGCCAAATCAAGCATTTCAAGTAAACTATGTTCATAAAATAAGAATGCAGACCACTTTACATCACTGTCAGTTCTAACAACAACACGGGTATTTTCATCGTGCCTAGTACTGCATTGTAATTCAACTGATTTCAAGGTTTATTAAATGTTGTGAGCTAAATGTTTTCACTTTTATTTGTATAACTTTCATTTAAAATGTAATTTTAATGTTTAAGCAATAGAGGCCAAGCTCAAGCAAAACCATGCACCAGTCAAAATAAAAAGTAACCTGCATATATATTTTATGCAGTACAATAATAGTATTTGTTTGAATTTTGACAAACAATTTGGAGTACTTACGTATCAGTTGCAATGGAGGAACTTTTTTTAATAAAACTCATGTGTGCAGCTTACATTTAGACACAAGTTATACGAGGATAAATTGATAATCGTGCATATTTTACCTCCGTTACTTTTCTAGCTTCCTCCGTAACCTTTCCTCCGTAACCCAAAATTACAAGGGTAAATTTTAATTATCTTACCACTTCTGACCATATTACTTGACGGCTTCTGTGATAATAACGAGGCAGTCAGTTGATAACAACAATTTAATTAGCACTAGAAGCAATCATGATACTTTTGGTTACGGAAGAAAAAATTACGGAGGCAATTTTTAAACAGTTTTTGACTAATATTTGCAATTAATAATACTTATTCAGTGATGGTATGTATTAATCAATTGATAATCATGTAATTGATGCAAACTGTTTGATCCATGGAATTAACATAGATTAAAAGAAGTGAAATACACAGTTACGGAGGAAAATTTTATCATCGGACATCAAGAATTTCGTGTTAAGGCTATGACCAACAAAAATATAAAAAAAATCCGCAGGTGTTTTAATTTTAAATACATAAAATTTGATAATTCTATAAAATATTTATGCCTTTATAAATCTTTTTATCTTATTTAATACCATCAGTAGTGAGGTTTTAAAATGGTTACGGTAGGAAAGTAGTTTTTTGGCGACACCCCTTAAAACCAGTGTCGTTGTTTGAAATGGCATCCAATTGCAACAGAACTTTCTAATATCATTTTTTCACGTGCCTTAAACATTAAAAACAGCAAATTTCTTAATTGCCAATCATCATATTTTAACAATTTTACTGTAAAAATTGAGGTTTTGTCTGGCGACATGCAAAAAAGCGATGTTACTAGACATTTAGCATGCTATAAATCTTAAAGGAAGTAACATAAATGGCTATCTCAGTGATTTTTGTTCTAAGAAAACATCAGATCTCTCCCCAAAATAGCAAAATTTAATTTTAGAGTTATAACCTTGAAGATTTGGTCGTCCAAAGGCTGGCGACATGATTTTCTCAAAATTGAGTAAATTTTTTGAATCTGTCTGTAGGACGAAACAAATGCTCAAAGCTATGCTTTATTGTCGAAATATTGACTTTTAAATACTGTTATGAAAGAGACTTTATGTTATCTCTTTCTACTGAACATCAAGATGATATAATTACAGCTTTTAACAACACCTCGAGGTACCTTGATGATTTATTAAATATAGACAATAACCATTTTCCATTACTGGTTAATAAGATTTATCCCAAAGAACTACAACTTAACAAAGCGAACACTTCAGAAAAGCAAGCAAACTTTCTCGATCTAAATCTGTCCATTGAAAATGGTTATGTCACTACTAAAATTTATGATAAAAGAGATGATTTTAATTTTAATATAGTAAATTTTCCGTTTTTAGACGGCGATGTTCCCCGTGCAACATCTTATGGGGTTTATATCTCACAGCTTGTTCGCTTTTCAAGAGCTTGCAACAATGTAAATGATTTCAATGAACGTAATCTTTGCATTACAGAAAAACTCTTAAAACAAGGTTATCGGTATCACAAATTAAGGAAAACCTTTTGCAAGTTTTATCGCCGATACCCAGATTTAATTCATAAATACAAATGCAGTTTAAAATCACTTTTGCAACAAGGTATTTCACAACCAGTTTTTTATGGTGATTTAATTTATAAACTTAAAAAGATTAAAGGCAGTGTTAATTTCTCCCGGTTATTCGTAAAAACCATCTGTAAATTTAAAAAGAAAGGTTACCAACATGATATTTTACAGCGCTCTGCAGGCCTGGTGATTAACCCTTCTACAGTTGATCATTATGCTTACCTCTTTGGTTGCACGACGGTGGCAGGGGTTTAAGAGTTTATGAAGGTTATTGGGGAAATCTTTTCTTAAAAGAACCTAGAAACTCGATTTGTTTCTTTTATCCCTGTCATCGTGTTCTTGCTGATTTTACTCCAGGAGCTCTGGTCTCGGTAAGATCATTGAGTACCCCTTTCGGCTTTGCAATGCTCTTAGCTTCTTATGTTTTATATGTTTGTGTGCTTTTGCATGCAACATTGTTAAGCAGATAAGTGGGTTGGAGTCTTTTCACCAAGACAACTTGTACTTGTTTTGTGATATGAGAACCTGTTGGGGCAAGTGTGAGGTTGGTGCACCCTAGAACCTGGTTTAAACCCCCAGTGGCAATTTGATTTGCCACTGACCGTTCCAAGGCGGTAACCCCTCGGGTTCTCATTTTTGTTTATTGTTAGTGGTGTCTTTTTTGAAACTGATTATTTTATTAACCATGCTCTCTCCCCCTCTCTTCTTCTTGACTGTGTGGGGAGGCTGTTTTTTCTGAATGTGGCGATTCCTGATATGCATATTTCACCTTTTTTTAAAGAGCGATTTTACCATTTTTGCGATTTAGTTGTGCAGTTATTGTGAATGTTCTCTATAGTTACCAAAAAACACTGGCGAATTTGCGATGACCATCGTTTAAAGTCAATATAGGAGATCAGCATCTGTAGGCTATATCTTTATGTGATAGATGCATTTTCAAAAAAATGCGAGACGATTTACTAACCACAGTACCCAATTTAATTCCTCTTAAAAAAGCGGTCTATCCATGCGTTCTCCTCCTGGAACCTATAGTGAACGATTGGACTCGGTGATTAAGCTTACATCTTTGGTTGCACGGCGGTGGCAGGGGTTTAAGAGTTTAGGAAGGTTTATGGGGAAATCTTTTCTTAAAAGAACCTAGACGCTCGATTCGTTTCTTTTATCATTGTCAGCGTGTTCTGGCTGATTTTACTCCAGGACCTCTGGTAAGATCATTGAGTACCCGCCCTTTGGTTTTGCAATGCTATTAGCTTCTTATGTTTTATATGTTTGTGTGCTTTTGCATGCAACATTGTTGAGCCGATGGGTGGGTTGGAGTTATTTCACCAAGACAACTTGTACTTGTTTTGTGATACGAGAACCTGTTGGGGCAAGTGTGAGGTTGGTGCACCCTAGAACCTGGTTTAAACCACCAGTGGCAAATTATTTTGCCACTGACCTTTCAAAGGCGGTAACCCCTCGGGTTCTCACTTTCGTTAATTGTTTGTGGAGTCCATTTTGAAACTGATTATTGTAAAACCATGCTCTATTTTCCTCTCTACCTTTTGGCTGTGTGGGGAGGCTGTGTCTGCTTGATGTGGCCATTCCTTATATGCATATTTCATTTTAAATTTTTTGTGAAGATACCATTACATGAAAAGCGACTTTGAATTATATTGAAAATTTTAAAGTGACGTCATTACGACATTAAATCGTCATATGCTCTGCGCGCTATCGGAATATGAATTATTCTAAAAATAAAACACCGAACCATTCCTCTTTAATTGCACCTGTACCCGGTATATAAAAGGATACGATTTGCGTCTTCCGTCGTTATGGACAGAAGACGCAGAAGATAGCATTAGTGTTAGAATATTTGCTTTTATTTTGTACGCCATGATTAATGTGTTGTGAAAATACTCTAGAGGTCTACATGAAAAGCGATTTAGAATAATTTAGAAAATTTTCCAGTGACTTCATTACGGCATAATATCGTCATATGCTCTGCGCGCTTTTTCTTGCATAACTTGATTGTAATATTTGTGTACATGCATGCCATCTGAATTTTTGTTTCAATGCGCTAAAAAAAACGTTGATGTTAACATACCTATTTTTCTAAATGACGTCACATACTTAAAATATTATAATTGAAAATATGAGCATTTAGGATTACCTTATCTTCATTCATTGCTGGTGTGCACGCCCCGTTCATTCTACTTGCAAGGCGACTTGGCATTCTGGCCGGGTTGTTCTCCTGAAGGTCAATGCCAAAACTGACCTGGAATATATTTAAACATGTTAAATAAATTTCTTGGTGAAGTAATTAAAAACCACTTCTCGTTTTAAATGAAATTGATTAATACTTTCAGCGACGGTGGAGTAATGTAATAAAATTAATATTTAGCATTACTATGAAGCATGTACAAGGGAACTCACTCTTTGCAGATTAATTTCAGCAAAGCACAATAAATAAAAAAGGCAACGCACAATAAATATGTAAAAAGACAAAGCACAAACAAAATAAATAAATAAATATAGCTCCTTTAATATTAATATTTTTTTTATTAAAACCAGAAACTGAAAAAATAGTTTCACTTAATGTCCTCGAGCTGCTTTGTCATGTCCGCCGGATTAACACTTCTGCCTCCAGGTCGCGGAGAGGCACGTGATATTATCTCGCAGACGTCATCTTCTGGTGCCGGAGCAACGGCGTTCCTTTTAATCTTTCGCTTTTGATTTTCGCGAAGCAATTTCCCATTTTATTTACTTATCTTGTATAATTACATTTCAGCTTAAAACTTAGTCGTACTTCAAACAATTAAAAGAGTATATTTAAGGAATGATTCTTATTTTGGTGCGGTTCATGCAGATTGGACGTGCACGCGAGAGCTGGCAAATCCATAAAGCGCGCTAGCATTTTATTCATATTTTTCTTTAAATAAACTTAAGTCGAACGCTTTCATAAATTAGTATTAAGTGAAAAGGGGGAGTTATACGTGGGAGTTTTCAATAGTAACAGCCATGACGTTACTGACGTCATTACGGGTCATGCGGTTCATGCAAAATGAACCGATTTTTTTAAAGGAAGAAATCAATAGGAATGTAAATATTCTCAGATGTAATCCATTAGGTTTATAATCGTAAAAAAACATATCCAGCAATCTGATAACTTTTTCTCTTTTTTTTCATTTTTTATTTCTTATAGAAATGAGCGGGGGCGGGTATTACCGAACACTTAAGCCACAAATTTTACTGTTCGGTAATAGACGTCAAAACTGTGTATTTTCCGTTTCTAATGGATAATTTAAGTCTTAAAGCAAATTTTAAAGAAAAGCCCGTATCTGTAACTAAATTATAACGTGACATACCTTACTTTAACATATCCCACTGTTCTTCGGGTATTACCGACCATTACGTCTAAATCCGAACACATGTGCGTGTATTTCCGAACATAAAATAACTTCTTTAAAAATACGCAACTTTAAACAAAAAAAACAACACCCAAACTGTTTATTTAATTGTATTTTACACATTAAACTAAATTGGCCAGCTTGTTCATCCACAAGTGAACTATATGCATCCTTTGCAGTCTTTTTCAGCTTTTCAATTTTCTCCTTTTCATCAGTCCATTTTTCAAATCCGACTTCTGCATCACGGACAGCTGTCAATATCACCTGAAAGAAGCGGGGATCAGGATTCAGATTACAATATCTTGTTAATATATCACTTTCTTTTATATTGGTGTAACCACTGCATCTGCTCAGAAATGCTTTATTTTCTTCTGCAAAATTTCTTATCCATGGCAATTCATTGCATTGCAAGAGGATTGGTGAGCGGTTAAGTATTTGTGGTTGATTGTTTTTAACATTTAACATCACATCAAATCCTTCAAGTACTTTTTTCATTTCCTCACAGACCTCAAGTTTGACAATTGTTAATTCGGGAATGATGATGATTTCCTTGTTGAAGCATTTTTGTTATATGAAATCAGTACTTTGCACTGTTTGACCAATTAAATCAGGGAAAGGGCATAAAGCATTCGCCCAGTATGTTTTACCAGCGTTGCTTGCACCTTGCAAAAGGAAACAATCGATCTTTGTGTGACGGAGACCAAGTACCATGTACAATTTAACCAAAAATTCATCAACTTGGATATTTTGTTCATGGCACCATTCTTCGAAAATTTGAGCAGTGACTCCAGGTGAGTGACATTGTATTGGCATAATTTCTCTTTCCATCAAACAAATAACATAAGATGATCCTTTTTGTTTCTTCTCAATTTTCATTTCCATCAGTGCTTGTGCTCTGATGGTATGGAATTGAGGCACAAGATTTAGAGATCGCCATTCTTCCAACATACGCGGCTCCCCTATATTCATGATTCTTTCAAGTATATCTGCTGTTTCAGTTTGATGAAGCATGTAGAAAAACTTTTTCAGTATGTCAACTTTGTTAGCCGTTTTGGTTGTTTTTAATTCTGTATTAAATACTGGAAGATCTAATTTATTTGACAGTACCTCTTTGAAAGTGGCAGTCTTGCTCTGCGTTTTTATTGTCCATATGCGACATTCTGGCTTCTTCCATCCTAGACGAGCTTTCATAGCTGCACCTCTGTCATATTCAGGCTCTTCTTCCGCTCTTACGTCCTCTTTAGTATCAGATCCAACGAAGATTCTACCAGTACTGTCTTTGCATTGTTTGATCCTTTCGCACATTTCCGCATTATTAATCCCAATAATACACGAGGTGGCTGTTCCATGTAATGAAGTATTGAATCCAAATTTCGTAACTTCTGGTTTTTTACTTCTACGCCAAATTATATTTTATATTATATTTTCCTGCGTCATGAAGTGGTGCTTCACTGTAGGCAATAGCATGAATATACAAACCATGGAATTCACACTTACCATCATCGTCACCATTGTGCCAGTAGAAAGCAAGTAGTGAATTCAGGAAGTTTTTGATGACATTGGCAACATTGGCTTACGTTTCAGATAGATTGTTGTAGATATATTGTTCTGTTGCAAACATTATGACAGGCCATTCTCTCATATCTAAATCTTCTTTCTGTGGGTATTCACCGAAAGGAGCTCCTGTTTTACTTCTTATGATTAAACGATCAAACTTGTAGATTTTTGGAGAAATCTCGCTAAACATGATCCGTTATGTTGCAAATCACAATAGAGTAGGTTTTCAATCCATTGATTTTGGCATTCAATATCTGTTCAGGAAGTTTAATCTTATTCCGGTCTGTACTTGATTGTTCCATTCTGTAATTAAAGTTTTTGAGATACTTAATAATTAACAGTTAAACCATCTTGACCTAACTGTTAGTATTTACGTTTTTTTAAGTTCCGTAATCTAGTAGTAATTATTCCTAAATGTTTTCCTATTCCTTTTATTGCTTTTTTATAATCATCAATTGATTTTTTTCATGGAGTAACATCTGTTTTAGTTGGTGTAACAACTTTTGTAGGAACTTCTTTAACTGTATCAACTGTTTTTTTTTAGAATTATCAGTCTCTGTTTGTTTATTGTTTTTTTATTGCTTTCGTTTCAGCTTCCTTTACATCTAGTTATCCATCAACTAATTGTCGTACCATACCTCTTTATTGTACATTTGTTCATTTTGTTTTCTAATTTCCTCTAACCATTATTCCTCATCATTTATTTTTGTCTAGTATCTTATATCTTTTTAATAACATTGCTTTCTGACTTATCAATGCAATCTTTTTAATAAATTCTTAGACTTTATCTAGTATTTTATCTATAACATCTCCTAAAGCTTCTAAACCTCCACCACCTTCTTGTACATCTCCATCTGCTGTTGAAATACCACCACCTATTACAGATCCTGCACCACAAATTGCTCCTTCTACAATACCACTCACAGCTGCGTCAGCACCACTCTACCTACAGCTGCACCAGCTACAGCACCTCCTAAACCTTATAATCCTGTTCCTAATGTTGAAGCACCGGCTTCTAATAATCCTATCATATACTCCCATGGCGGGAAAATTTAAAATTGGGTTTTTAAAAAAAACGTGAACTTTTTAATACATTTTATTACATCATTCCATAAAACATCTTTTACATAGATGATATAACGTTACAAGTAGATATAAAAAAATAAAAACAAAAAGAAAACAGAAGTCAGAAAGTGTAGCACACCAATGCCAAGCACATCAGACCATCTGTATAAAAGACTGTGAACTCAACGAAAGAAAATACAGGGCGTTTGTGACCTCCCATTCATCATCCCAATGATTCGCAGTGTCTGCGCTCACAGTTTAATTCGTGTGACTCCAGGACTGGTCAGGGCGGACACAGACTTTATTGTGGCACAAATGACTTATGTCAAGTCGGCCTGACAAATTTCTTTGTGGCACTTTATGTGGTAGTAACTTGTGCTGGACCATATAAGCCACTCTGTGTGCACTTTCAAGGGTTACAGATTTATCTGGCCATGTCACTCTCTTCCGGCCATAGCCATATCTGTTTAAACACCCCGCCCACTCAATGCAGCCTCGGCCTTTGTCAACCCTGGCAGTCATTTTTGTCAAAGACTTACTCAATTTTTTTCAAAAAACTTTCATTTTGCTTGTCAAAATGCTTGCAGCAGACTATGGTTTAGAATCTGGCATAACAAAACAAGTTTAAATTGCTTACTTGCGTCACATGCACGTGCAGTTACCCAGAGTTGGTGCCTATTTAGGTTACAAACCACCAATTCAATTTCCATAGACTTCCATTATAACCTTTCATCAATTTTTGAATTATCTATTGAGTCAAGCACTTAAAATCATACAATTCGCATGACAAATAAAGGCATTTCAGCTACAAGTGTATCACCCCAGTCTCTGCGGAACTGATTAAATGCGGGAATACTAATGTTAATCGTCCGAAGTAAAGCATTTTGAAAGTTCTATTCCTGTTTTTGGCATAATTACCAGTAGAAAAGTGGATACTTATCTTGGCTCAATATATACTGGGTATAGATAATGGTTTTGCAATAATAATAAATTGTGTGACGGATGTTTCAAGTTGACAACAGTTCTATAAATTATCAATGAACATAGTTTTATTTGCATATGACTCGTGTGATTATTATCGTCTTGAGACAAAATAGATTAAATATACAAACTGTGCAAAGCCATCATCCTTCTCTGTAAGTGGTATTCTTAGGAATAATGTACACCCAGGAATAAAGTACACTTACACAAAATTCTAATTGGTTGCTATGTTTTGTCTAAAGATGAAATTAACATTTGTGGTGATAAGATCAAACGACAAAATACAATCAGATATTTAGGGGCATATTTGGACGAAAATCTGACTTTCAAACATCACATCAAGATAAAGTGTCGAACAGCTATGTCGAGCTTTTTTCGCATTAAGAACATTCGCAAATTCCTCACACAAGATGCAACAGAAACTCTTGTACTCTCACTTGTTATTTCTCACTTAGACTATTGCAATGTGATTTTGTATGGTATTTCAAACTGTGATATTGCAAAACTACAGCGAATTCAAAACATGTGTGCCAAACTAGTATTGAATCGTAGAAAAAGTGACAGTTCTAAGCAGGCACTATACGATCTACACTGGCTGCCCATCAAGGCCAGAATACAATTCAAGATTCTTGTATACATGAACAACTGTCACGTTGGAAATGCACCACCGTATTTGACTTACCTGCTTACACCTAAAGTTCAAAAACGTTCTCTGAGATCATCCTCATCTTCGATTGACAGTTATGAAGTGCCTTTTAATAAGTGTAAAACTTTCAGCGACAGAAGTTTCAGTACAATCGGCCCGAAACTCTGGAATGATCTTCCATTAAATATCAGACAATGCTCATCAGTTGATAGTTTTAAGAAACACTTGAAGACTCATTTCTTCAGAGACTATTTTAATCTTTTCTAGTCAATGTCAGTAGAGTGTAGAAACACTTAACAGTGAACTAAGAGACAATGTTATTCTGCGCATTAATTCGGTGATCAATATCTGATTTTACAATTTGTTTTATTATCCAAGTAACATTTTCATGTCTTTTATCATGTCCTTTAATAATACAGCCATATTTTTAATTATTTTAAATAACATTATTTTCTCTTACTTTTGATAATATGTTTTAGATTTCTAATTAATTGTTTTATCTTTCTTAAACTACATTTAATTATTATTTTTAATGTTTTTATATACTATTGTACAACGCCATTGAATATGTATTTTATGTAGAAATAGGCGTTTAAGCAAATAAAACAGTTTCAGTTGTCTGTAATGTTTCATTAAAAAAACATAGACTCAGTTCTCAATAACAGTCACTTGAACTCAACTTCTTATACTGACTTTTTCATCTGAGAGTGATATTGTTACTGCACACACTCTACAAATTACAAAATTTAGAATCAGTATTGAGCTGAAACAAGACAAAGTATTTACTATGTATTGGTTGCCTAAAATGCATAAAACACCGTACAAAGCAAGATTTATTGCAACTCTAGTTCTTGCACAACTACTAAATTATCCGTGCTCTTAACATCTTGTCTGACAGCTATAAAAGAACAACATGTAATAAGGTGTTGCGATAAGGTTTTTGAAACTACTGGCAAAAATGTATTTTGGTCGATTGAACATTTGACGTTTTAAAAAAGCTTAAATCAAATAATTTTCAGGCATTCTGTTTGTCTACTTATAATTTCTCTACTTTATACAATTCGCTCCCTCATAACTTAATAAGAGACAAGCTAACCAGTCTCATAGGAAAAACGTTTGCTAGAGAAAATAAAACCTTCATCGCTCCAAATGGTTCTTATGATAATTATACTTTATGGACTTGTCAAAATAGATGAAAAGGGAACTTTGAAAGCCACCGAACACGACAAATATGAAAATACTGCAGGCTCGGTTTGATTGAGCCTGTTCATGGGCAGTAATGGGAATGCTTATTACTGCCCACGCCGCCTAGCCCCGGGTTGAGCGCAACTCAGTAATTACACCATTAAATAGTACAATTTTGATCCATCCCAAACGATGGTATGCATATGGCGGTGAACATGGAACCTTCAATGAGGTATTTTCAGTATAATACCATTCCATGTTCAGCGGCGTATGGTCCCCAGATAAAAGAATGGGTTTGCCCTAAACGAGAAAACAATGGGCGGAACTAAACAGAATACAATTTTGACAGGGGATCTTAGAATATAAATCCTGCATATCACAGACTACGCCCAAGGCAAAATTTAAAAAGCAAGAAGTATATCCTTGGGGGTGATTGGACAATATCCAAATCGACATTGGCTGGGATATTGAAACCACCTATCTATAAACTGGCCGAAATATTAAAACAAAAGGAATTTTAGCAGTACTATAAACATAGTACATAAGTATCGTGCTCAACGAACTTCAAAGGACGTAACTGATAACAGCACTGATTGAATGTACGGGGAGACTTTTTACAGCCGCCACACGGCACAAACAACGCTACTGTGATATTGAAATAGATGAAAAGGGAACTTTGAAAGCCACCGAACACGACAAATATGAAAATACTGCAGGCTCGGTTTGATTGAGCCTGTTCATGGGCAGTAATGGGAATGCTTATTACTGCCCACGCCGCCTAGCCCCGGGTTGAGCGCAACTCAGTAATTACACCATTAAATTAAGTCAAGACCTTATAGAGTCGCTAACTGTCTTACTGGATAATATTTTTGTTAGATTCGGTACCTCTATTTATAAACAAGTAATAGGCATCCCGATGGGTACTAATTGTGCACCCATTGTTGCTAATTTGTTTTTATACTGTTATGAAAGAGACTTTATGTTATCTCTTTCTACAGAACATCAAGATGATATTATTACAGCTTTTCACAACACCTCGAGGTACCTTGATGATCTATAAAATATAGATAATAACCATTTTCCATCAAGATTTATCCTAAATAACTATAGCTTAATAAAGCGAACACTTCAGAAAAGCAAGCAAACGTTCTTGATCTACATCTGTCCATTGAAAATGGTTACGTCATTACTAAAATATGTGATAAAAGAGATGATTTTAAGGAAGTCTTTCCCTGAGCTCCGGTCGATGTCGCCACAGTTTGGTCGCGGCAGTAGTTATCGTTTTTGCCTGGTGAAAAATGAAACTACCAAATAACACTAAATAAATTGGTAAGGTTTAAGGTTAAAAGCTAAAATGGTTCATAATATGTTATAGAAAACAAATATTACGACATATATCATGTTAAGAGATAAAATAATTAAAAAAAAAACAAGTTCCGGTCACGTGACGTTTTGGGAATTCCCTGCTTTCGAAACGAAAGTACAAAAGCTAATACAGGTAGAACGTGATTTTCGAATGAGATTTAATGTTCGTTGGCGTCAAACAATACAGAAACAACCCAGTAGAACGTTATTGACTGAACACAACTATATCAACGTGTATTTGTGCGACGGAGAAGACATAAAAATCCGAATTTCACATGTGGACAGGTGTAAGGAACTCGGGTACAATGAGCTGATACGCGAGATATGCGGCTGAATGTTTTTATTTTTCTTCGTTTCTAATAATGCCGTAATAATGCCGATTCTCTAAAAAATACAAACAAACACACTTTCATTCAATTATTCACAAATAAACCGTTACATATAATACTGACTTCCATTTAATATTATTATTGTTTTTAAATACAAAAATATTACATAAATAAATACCCAATGCTTAAATAAATATGTTAATGATAAATATAATTACAATAACTGATTAAAAATAAAAAAACTTCCTTACCGACTTTGATCTGAACCCGTTCCTATTCATATAAACTTCAGACGTCAGACGACTTATTTGCGCCTTGCCGTCACGTTTTATTTGACGCCAAAAACATAATATTCGTATAAGAAATAAAAGAATTTGAACAGTAACGTTCGTACAACAGGTTTAAAACACATCCCGGTCGTAAAATAAAGTAAACCCAAATAGGAAAACACGTTCCTCCCTTTAACGTTTTGATTTCATATGATATCTTCGAAATTCTTTTTGCATCGTGGCTATAATAGAAGCATTTTTTCAGATATAGTTATATTAAGAAAAATGATATAATTGCATTTAATATTATGTCCTTTGGCTCTCTGTCATATCTCAAAACAGTGTGTAGTCATTTGAAATCTTAATTTCTGAAGTTAATGTCCCTACTTTAAATTTTTGAAAAATAGGCTAATGTGACTTCGGCATTTGTGTTTTTGAGAATTTTAAGGAACTTAAGTTTTTCACGAATATGATAGCAATTTTTTATAAATCACTCATGATATGAACTTTTTTGAATAAGAACATACATATCTGCAGTGAATTAATGTTTTTTTGCATAGAAATTTGTCCAAAAACTTCAAAAATAAACTTTTTTAGAATCAAGTACCATTGTATTTTTACCGATTCACAAAAAGACAAGTCGGAGAATTAAAAATGTTAAAAGGCAAAAAGTAAACGGAAAATATTTGTTTAAATTTGTATTTTAATTAAATAATGCAAATACATCACAAATATTGCAAGTTTTTTTTATTAAGTATAATTTTTTTCTCACTAGGGGAAGACTTCCTTACTTTTAATATAGTAAATTTAACGTTTTTAGATACATGTGCAGTTTAAAATCACTATTGCAACAAGGTATTTCACATTGATAAACTTAAGAAGCTAAAAGGCAATGTTAATTTCTCCCGATTATTCGTACAAACCATCTGTCAATTTAAAAAAAAGTTTCCAACATGATATTTTACAGCGCTCTGCAGGCCTGGTGATCAACTCATCTACAGTTGATCATTGTGCTTACCTCTTTTGTTGCACGACGGTGGCGGTTGTTTAAGAGTTTATGAAGTTTATGGGGAAATCTTTTCTTAAAAGAACCTAGAAGCTCGACTTGTTTCTTTTATCCCTGTCATCATGTTCTTGCTGGCGTATTTTAAAACAAAGTGTAATAATATATCAGAAGTATAAATTACCTTTTCAGGTTAAATTTAGGATAAGTACAAAATATGTGTTAAAAATCTAAATTTAGAATCGTTTCTGAGTTATCACTAGTTTGCATGGTGTGACGTCATCAGTGAATTCATCACGTACACAAACAGTCAAGTTTTACACATTTGAACATCTTGTTTACTAGAACAAGTCATGTAAAGTTCATTGGATAATAATTATATAATTTTTCCATCAACAAAACAGACCAAAAGCCGACTATAAATGTATCCAGCCATTTGCAATTTTTCCATCTCTGTTTTTATTGAGAGCTGAGTTCTAATGTTGTCAATAACTGTTTGCGGAAGATTCTCAATCTCCACATATATTGTTAAGGACTCTTACCCGGTTGCAATACACTCCTAAAATCCCAGACATAAATTTGTCGTTGTAATTGGAAACTACCTCTTCGTGGCAGCTGGTGGATTGCGTAGCATGGTCAACGATCACCACTTCTTGGCCGTGGGCAGGAGTGTCATCAACAACTGTTGTTGTTTCTTTGGGGCGGGGTTATGGCTGATTTAATTCCACCTAAAAGAAGCACGTTTAGACCTAACAAAGTACAAATTGTACGTTACTCGACAAAGTGTATTTTTGGATATCTTCATAAGAAATCGTTCTCAAGTTATGTAAGTGGTCTTCTTTTCATTTAGGGATATGATGACGGCTATTTCGCATAGGGTTGTGGCATGACATTGTCCAGGCGGCGCTGGTAAAAATGAGCAACACATAATCTTTTAATAAGTTTTGAGAAAATAACAAATAACTGTAATAGATGAAAAGGGAATTTTGAAAGCCATCGAACACGACCAGATATGAAAATATGATAGGCTCGGTTTGATTGAGCCTGTTCGTGGACAGTAATGGAATGCATATTACTGCCCACGCCGTCTAGCCCCCGGTTGAGCGCAACTCAATATTTACATCAATGAACAGAACAATTTAGATCCATCCCAAACGATGGTGTTTGTATGGCGGTGTACGTTCTTTCTAAAAACAGTACAAACCAAAATGTAAAATATATGAACGAAGGCA
Source organism: Corbicula japonica (assembly GCA_038501625.1). Lineage (NCBI taxonomy): Eukaryota > Metazoa > Mollusca > Bivalvia > Venerida > Cyrenidae > Corbicula > Corbicula japonica. Next base: position 45,603 of record JAZAYU010000021.1, on the reverse strand, counting down.
TCCTTTCCCGTGTCGTAACTGATTAACAATAAGGCAAAACATATAAATACTGGTAGCAATTTGACCAATTGGTCATTTTGAACATAATTTCATTCTCATGTTTTTTTACACCTCTTTTCCAGAATTCTGAAAAATGAACCCATTCGGGTTAAATTTCTTCTCCTCTTTTGCTCTCCATTTCTTCCTTATATTTGACCACATTGGCCGATGGTGGCTGCTGATCTCAGATAATGACTGCTGGTCTTTGACTTTTTTATTTAGATTTTTGCTGCAGTCGGCAGTTCACATTCACAGATGATGCGTCGAAACGGGAGCGATGTCGCGGATGTCATCTAAAATGTATTCCAAAATGTCTAGTTTTAAGACACGGGGTGCTCCACGGGAAAATGTCTCTGAGAAGTTGACGCTCAGTCGCAACTTCTCGGTAAGCCTTCGTTATTTTTTTATCAAGACCTCGAATGTAAACGAGTGAAAGTGTTCTGACAGTTGCGGATACATTCACATTATTCATTATCATTTGGTAGTAACTGACATGATTCTTAAATATTTAATGTATATTTCTGAGTTTATATTTCTGTGGGCAAAATCAACATTTTAAGTTGTTATACCGGTTTATATATCCCCTTTACCAGTAAATCTGATTAAGTGTTCAAAATTCATTTGAATGGAATGAAGCTGGCATCACACCGATCAAGAACAGGTACACGCTAACCTACTTTTCACTCCAGCCTTTAGACTGTGGCAGATACAGATCTGTATCTCTTTGATGTCCAGCAGATAATTAGAATGGGCATAAAGAATCATCAGGCACTGAGTGTTAATGGTTTTATTACCTAATTGATAGTCAGGCTTACAAAAACATTTATTGAGATACACCTTATTCATGCATTCATTCACAGAATTATACAAGCGTAACATACAGCTTAGTATAGCATAGTTAAATGGCAGGACTTTGCATTTAGTTGTATTTGTTTTAAAGAATGATTTATATGTTTGTACAAAAAACAACTAAGTCTCACATTATTATTGGCAATGGGAGCTGCTATTTAATTTCTAAGATTGATAAAATGCCGAGTATATATTTAATTAGTTAAGGGGTTTTAAGTGCTAAGAAAAAGTGATACCATTTTTATGGGGAAATCTTTTCTTAAAAGAACCTAGAAGCTCGATTTGTTTCTTTTACCCCTATCATCGTGTTCTTGCTGATTTTACTCCAAGGTGATCTGGTCTCGGTAAGATCATTGAGTACCTGCCCTTTGGCTTGCAATGCTATTAGCTGCTTATGTTTTATATGTTTGTGTGCTTTTGCATGCAACATTGTTGAGCCGATGGGTGGGTTGGAGTTATTTCACCAAGACAATTTGTACTTGTTTTGTGATACGAGATCCTGTTGGGGCAAGTGTGAGGTTGGTGCACCATAGAACCTGGTTTTAACTCCCAGTGGCAATTTGTTTTGCCACTGACCGTTCGAAGGCGGTATCCCCTAAGGTTCTCTTTTTCGTTAGTTGTTTGTGGCGTCCTTATTGAATTGACCTGCTTATAACAAACATGCTCTCTCTCTCTTCCTCTCTTCTTTTTCGCTGCGTGGGGAGGCTGTGTTTTGTGAGTGTGGCGATTCCTGATACGCATATATTACTTTTTTCATAAATGAGGTATTTAATTGCTCTGTAGAAATAAAAGGAATTGAGTTACAATGCATAAATTTTCTGTAAATATGATCATAAAACAACAAAATAACGAAAATTTAAACAAAAAATAGTTTTTTCTTCAGTTGTCAGGGCAGAAAAAATATTCAGTGGTTTTTCTTATCAAACTTTAATAGTCACATGTGCATATATAAGCTTAGTTTTTGTCATTTTGTAAACTGTTGAAATATTATTATTAATTTTTAATTTATCCCCCCGCCAAAGGCTAGGGGGATATTCGAAATGCCCTTCGTCCGTGCGTCTGTGCGTCCGTCCGTGCGTCCGTCCGAAACAATTTTGTCCGGAGCGTACGTCCAAAACTACTGGAGGGATTTTATTCAAACTTCATACACTGACAGAGCTCATTGGTAGGTAGTGCAGTGTGCAAGAACAATAACTCTGCCTTGCCTAATTTTAGAGTTATTCCCCTTTATCATATTTACTTGATAAATTTTGTCCGGAGCATAAGTCCAAAACTACTGGAGGGATTTTATTCAAACTTCACACACTGACAGAGCTCATTGGTAGGTAGTGCAGTGTGCAAGAACAATAACTCTTCCTTGCCTTTTTTTAAGAGTTATTCCCCTTTATCATATTTACTTGATAAATTTTGTCCGGAGCATAAGTCCAAAACTACTGGAGGGATTCTATTCAAACTTCATACACTGACAGAGTACAATGGTATGTATTGAAGTGTGCAAGAACAATAACTCTACCTTTTCTATTTTTAGAGTTATTCCCCTTTATCATATTTACTTGATATATTTTGTCCGGAGCATAAGCCCAAAACTACTGGAGGGATTTTATTCAAACTTCATACACCGACAGAGCAAATTTGTAGGTAGTGCATTGTGCAAGAATGATAACTCTACCTTGCCTATTTTTAGAGTTATTCCCCTTTATCATATTTACTTGATAAATTTTGTTGTCCGGAGCATAACTCCAAAACATCTTGAGGGATTTTATTCAAACTTCATACACTGACAGAGCACAGTGATAGGTAGTGCAGAGTGCAAGAACAATAACTCGACCTTGCCTATTTTAAGAGTTATTCCTCTTTATCATATTTACTTGATATATTCTGTCCGGAGCACAACTCCAAAACTACTGGAGAGCTTTTATTCAAACTTCATACACTGACAGAGCACATTGGTATGTAGTGCAGTGTGCAGGTGCAATAACTCTACCTTGCCTTTTTTAGAGTTATCCCTGTTTATCAGAATTACTTAATAAATTTTGTCCGGAGCATAACTCAAAAACAACTTGAGGGATTTTATTCAAATTTCATATACCGACAGAGCACAGTAGGTAGTGCGGTGTGCAAGTTCAGTAACTCTACCTTGCAAATTATTTAGAGTTATTCCCCTTTATCAGATTTACTTGATAAATTTTGTTTAAAAATTTTAACTCCAAATTTAAAAGGATTTCATCTCCAGGTAAATTATACGAAAGTACAACCTTCAGGTTACTTTTTCCGGCGGGGGGATTTAACCATGTGTAACATGGCTCTTGTTAAATCAAATGTATTGTTATGATTTAAAAGTTTCCACGAATATCACAAATATAATTTCACAACTTTCTTTCAAACCATTTCCTCCTAATATACGCATTTTTACACATGTGCAACCAGGGTAGATCCAGATCAGCCTGCATATTCGTGGGGTCTGATCAGGATCTGCACTGGTCACACTTTGCTCAGAAATATCCAAACGATGCAAAGTGTAAACAGTGTAGATCCTGTTCAGATGGTACGGATGTGCCGGTGTAACTTTGTAAAGTGACCCCCATAGAATAATGACCTCCGGTCATTATTTTATATAAAATATTGACTCCGCGGTCATAATATTATGACTGGGGGCGGGGGGGGGGGTCATAATATTATGACTCCTCACACGTAGAAAAATGACCCCTCACGTAGAAATGTGACCCCCTATAGAATAAGGACCCCCGACCGAAACCTCTACGGTACACTTAATTATCTCCATAGATAGGCATCGGAGGAGTAATGGCACCCGTCCGTGCATGCTTCCGTACGTGCAGGTTTTTTGACCGCAATTAGACGGAATTGATCCATGCTTCAGGGATTACCACTACCGATGCCTATTTGTGTGGAAAGAAAAAATGGTTAAGGTCTCCCACCGAGAATCACTTGCCACTCACCGTTGTGAGTTCGATGCCTACCAGGGTCGTGTATGGGTGACAGGCATACATACTGTGCGGCGCTCAGTTTATCATTTAAAACACAGGCGCTGGACTGCATAGGAACGTTCCATCAACAAGATACGCAACTACTTTTTGCAATTTACGGCCTGTTTGAATATTAATCATCAAAAAATATTTATAATCACAGAACTAGCTAGTTTTCAGGCGGCGAGGGTGGCTGGATTTCAATCTAGTATCTCTAGGCTTCTTACCAGAACTCGTCTAATCCTGATCTGATGTAACATACTTCGATAGCGTCCTCGCCTGGGAATCGAATCTGATCAACTGGATTAGGAGTCAACTACATAAACCACTCTGCGACTGAAACCAAATATCTATTAATTATACAAGCAGAATCACTGTAAGTGCATGTTTGTTAGTGGTTTGAATCATTTTCGTAGTCATCAAAGTTGTATAGTGATTAAACGTCCCACACAGTGTAACTAGTGGAACTAGCAATGATGAAATAACTTAAAAATATTATTCTGTTTCCCTTTTCACGAGCATTCGAAAAGTGGTTTTAGAAGTCATTTAGCACAAAAAGGATAAGCAATGCATGCAAAAGATCTGAGTTACAGGTTAATTTACAGCAATCTCAGATTATTATAAATTTTCTTTCTTCCTAGGACTGTATACCATTGGAACAACCTACCACCTACTGTTGCCCTCCTCCCTACCCCAGAGCAGTTCAGTGCAGCTATATCTAGCATTGAACATGTCTCGCCCTAGTTGTACAGCCCCCTGATCTATCTAACGTCAGATGAAGTAGAAAAATGTTGTCTTTGAAGTTGAAGCATATACAGCTACGTTAAAGCGACTTATGTATATTGTAATATAATGATGATAATTCAAATGAAATTCAAATGAAAGCAATTTTAAATTTCATTTCAATAGATGTAGACGCAGCAGCAGCAGCATGCAGCGGCTCCTTTAGAAACAACAACAACAACACCAAATATAAAAGCAATAGAAACACGACAGTGACTTGAATCGATATAGAGTTTGTTAGTAATAGGCTAGGTGGGGGTCAATATTTTACAGATAAAATCTGGGGGTCATTATTTTATAAGGGGAGTCAGTATTTTATAGAAAGGGGTCATTCTTTTATATAAAATTCATTATTTTATATAAAAATAATGACCGGGGGGGGGGGGGTCATTATTCTATGGGGGTCACTTTACCACGTTACACCGGCTGATCTTGATCTACACTGTTCGACCACACAATTAAGGTATATATATAGAGGAAAGGATTTAACATACAATGAAATCGCGCATAAAATAGACATTTGCTTGGTCAATAAGAAAACGTGGTGTATGTATTATTTTACAATATTATTCAATACTGCTGGTTGTATTTACACATTTTTCATTTTCATGCTTTGATCAAGGAAGAATTACCCTCTGTTTCAAAATTGAAGTGATGCAAATGCGGACAAATTTTGAAATTTGGTATTGCAATTAGTGTATAAATCTAATGTTGATGGTTCCAAAGAAGTAGGGTTTTTCTCCCTTTCAACCATTTTTGTAACAATACTACACGATTCAGAAGAATTGCCGTAATGAAAGCAATATCTTAACGCTGACTTCACTGGAATAACTTCCTGCTCATTTAAAGTTATAATACCTCCTTTGTAAGATTGTAATGAGGGGTACTTTTTTTAATTTTCTGTCTTTACTTTTCAAAAATAAATAGAACTGTTAAAAAGAAATATATCTGTTTTCTGTATCATCTACTTGCTTTACATTAGAGAGATGGTGAACTTCATAATTATGCCGAATCGTCACCAGTAAATTCAATTTGCAATAATTAAACAAAATAAAAATGAATAAAATGCAAAAATCAGACTAAATCAAAATCTTTTAACACTACTGTATTTCAGAGTAGGTGCATAGTGTAGACCGACCTTTTGGACCTTCCTACAAGACTAACAGAAAACAAAAACATTTTAAATAATTATGCTTTTACTATGTTACTCCAAAGTAGCTTATACGCTACATGCGACAAGTTTACATAGCATAACTGAACCACACACATTCATGCAGTCTAATCAGTAGCCTGATTCCAGACGATAGTCAAAGTACTTTTTTTGAATTTACAGCTATTAATCTTAAGCAAGTCTACATGCCCCACTGAACCACCTACAAATGTACCGGGTACATCTCTCTCAAATGCAGTACGATTGAAAAAAGACAGTATACAAGAAAAAAAATATGATGCATAAAAAATATAAAGACATAAAATAGTAAATCTTTATATTTTATATAATTAAAGCTGCATAATAAATATTTTCTGATGGCAAATAGTACATAGTTCAATGATTTTTTCTCTTAAGTTTGTAAATTGTGTAACCCTGCTTCATCTTGCAAAAGTAAAAACCTGACTGCATCTAACAGAGCTCCTGTTGGATGAAACTTTATCTATACCCTTATGATTCCTGCAGAGATTACCAGCTGACCAAATGGCACATTATCAGAGAAATTAACACCTGATTGCTAGTAATTAACTATGACTCATTGATTAGTTAAATGGCCTGTTACACTTGTGGCTTCAAGACTTGATGTGGTGTCTAAAGGCTGGAGTGTTTTCTTGAAAAAGATATATTTTTTTCTAAAACTAGAATATTCTTAAGAAACACAGACTTCTCCAATTATAACAATAGTCAAGACAGCTCTTTTGGAACTGTATATTTTCAATAATATTTATTTTTTTTGAGATGATTACAGAAAATGATAAAAGCCATCGATCACGACAAATATTCAATTATTGCAGGCTCTGTTTGATCGAGCCTGTTCATGGGCTGTAAAAGAAATGCATATCACTGTACGGGTCGTCTAGTCCCTGGTTGTATGCTACAAACTTTTTACACGAATAATAGTATCGTGCTTCAGGACATTCAAATATGGTAATTGATAATAGCACTCATTTAATATAGGGGGAGATTAACGTAAATTGTCTCAATTAAAGCCTTTTAAAAGTTCTTTTCTTGTTTTTGGCATAATTACCAGTAGAAAAATGCATACTTGTTATCTTAGCTAAATATATGTAATGGTTTTACAATAATAATGAATTTTGCATGATATAAAACTGTTCTGACGGATGTTTCATGCAATTTGACAACAGTTCAATAAATTATCAATGAACATAACTTTTATATGCAAATGCTTCATGATTATAACCGTCTTGAGATAAAATAGATTAAATATATAGACTATGCAAATCAAAAGTCATCATCCGTCTCTGTAAGTGGTATTCTCAGGAATAAATTACACTCAGGAATAAAGTACACTCACCCAAAATTTTAATTGGTATTATTTTTGTCCGTCATGGTTTTAGTAGAACGCCAATGACATAGACTTAAGGCGTCGCAAACATTGCAAATGGCGAAACAGGCTAAAATTTCAAAAATGAATTTTGGGAAAAAAAACTTCTTGCCACCTAGATTTTAGTAAAGAAATGTATTTAGCTAAGGATGAAGTTAATGTTTGCAAGCTCAATTTAGTCTAATTCATGTTCTAATTATCAAGCACATATTAAAACAAAAGAAAAAACCGTTTGCATGAGAACTCTGAAATTCATGGACAATATAACAAACCAACTCATACCTGAAATAAGTATATGCTGGTCTACAATGTGTAGTGCCAATTCGTCAAAATAATGTTAGGGTTTTCAAGAAATTCAAGGAAAACTTACTTCCTGGTTCAAACCGAAAGTAGAAATCTATAGAAATCTACTTTCAGTTTGAACCAGGAAGTAAGTTCTATTTTTTTACTGTTTAACAGTCACATGTCTTCAGCAGCCACTTTTTGTCACTTCCTTGCTGAAGACAGGTGACGGTTAAAGACAGTAAAAAATTAGAACAAAATGTCAGTTGTCACATTCAAACTGGCTGTTTAAGACAGTTGGTTGCTATTCGCATGTGGCTGCTAAAGCAAATTTCACTGTGTATTTACACTTTCGACGTGCACAAAGTCCTGCCAGAAACACTCGAAAGAGGAGAAGGCGGTAGTCAATGATAGATAATAAAATGGGATGGGGATGTAAGGAAAATTTAATTTAAGTTGACGAAATTAAATCTATAAAACTATAAAGACTTTAACCAATACTATAACTTTGATGTAAAAAATCAATAATAATCTATCTCATCGCGGTCCATCTCAAAAATTGAGTTTGGTCCAAAGCATCTGTGATAAAAATCTGGCCGAAACTTTTGAAAGAAAGCAATAAAAGCTTATTTACAGATATGAAAATCTAATCATGAACAATATTTATACAAATTATTGAAAAAACACTATTATTATCTATAAAACTCCCTAAATGCGATTAAAATCCGCATTCTTTACAAATTACACACGACATTCCAGCGATTCTGCGCCAAATTGTCAAATGGATAATACCCCAATGTACAAAACACAGTTCACGGTCCATGACATCATTATTGATCTGGGTTTTATACATTGATAATACCCCGGTAGTCAAACATAGCCGAAAAGCCGGATTGAATAATACCCTGCTTAACACTGTTGTGTATAATTCCTAACAAATTAAAAATAATTATAAAATTCGATTTAAATCTTATTTAATGCTTCACTTTTATTTACCATATCATTTTCAAAGGGAAATTGTAACAAGTGTTTACGTTGCGTTCAAGATTTACCGTTTCGCACCACGGAACTTCTCGAACCAGTGCCCCCCCCCCCCCCCCCACCCCCGATGCGGTGTAACTAAATGGTTTGTTGATTAATTAAAACAACAACAAATCAGTCAAAATTAAAAAAGGCATTGACTAATTGATTCAAAGAATAAACATATTTTTTTTCAACCACAACGAAACTAGCTTACGTTCGAAACATATACTATAACTAACAACTATTTAGAATGGCTGTTCATAACTTGGGATGATTGTATGTGCGATGTATGTTCAAAAAGCACTTGAACTCATTTCCTTTACGGTAATCCAAACTTGTGCACACATCGCAGAAATTTTGCGAATTTTATTTATTTTCTGCATGATTAATTAAATTTTGCCAATAACATTTCAAAAACAGAAGTATAAGTAAACTCATTCATCTTGAATTGAAAATTTAAGAACGCATGAACCCAGTGCTGTTGATCGGACAGGGATTTGCATCTTGCAGTTGCTTTCATGAAGAGCTGCCTTCATTAATAAACATGAAATTCAATATCTGCCTGCGCATTCGCTCGGGCATGCTTCCGAGAAAAAATGACATCAAAAGTCACATAATATGATATATTTATGTATCGAATGAAGTTAATAAACCAGGAATAATATTGCTGTTTTCGATGAATATTGTAAAAAGATTCCCTTTGCATAAACTAAAACAAAATCTTCATTTCAAATGTCAGACATTATTTGCGCCAAAATTGAGAAAAACGTGTCTGTGAATATTAAAGTCTTCTCCATAAAGATGCGGTTTCACTTGTATGGTTTAGTATGTATTGATATATATGTACTGATTGAGTGTTTTATTTTAATTTCCGAAGACGCGGTTTCAAATTTCTGAAGTGAAATGAAGACGAAGTTTCAAGTTGTCTAAAGTTAAATGAAAATCAACAACACAAGTAAATGCAAGACAACAGTTAAACCGGAGGAAACGTTGCATTAAACATATTTTTTCACAATTCTGAATTGTGTGGTAATTGTTTGATTATGCTTGTTTGATGTAAGTGTTGTTAATGTTTAAAAGTTTATTTTATTTTAAACAAGAAAAATATAAACTGGTTTTCCTGGTTATGAGGGTGTGTAAGCGTGGTAGATTGGTAGAATGTACGAATGCGGAAACATATGTATAGGGAGTAAAAGAGCGAAAAAAAAAACATTTCCAAAGGAACATGCAGATTATTTTTGTTTATAAATTAACTTTTCAATTTATCACGTCACTCTTTTTTCTGTAATTGATATGTTATTGTCAAAATTATTAAAATACAGCGATGATAAGAATCTGAATTTAAGAGATATTAAGCGAGTCAACAAAAGGCAGTTTACTCAATACTCAATATGCCTCTGACTTGAGAAGTATTTCAATAAAATCAATCAACTACGCTTAATTTAGCAGCCTGAACTAGTAATATAAATAAAGGTTAAATATGTTTGAGCCAATGACATTGCAGTATTTTTCAAATATTTTGAACCTTAATTCTCATAATGTTGCGCGTCTGAAATGTGTTCATTATAGGTCGATTTGCTCATCGTTCGTTAGACATCGTCTCACGTTGCGTTTTTCTAGCTAGGCGTTTGTATTTGTTTCGCATGGTGTTATTTTGCGTCGCAATTTATATGCTTGGATGTCGCTGTTATTGCTTGTTTGCATGAACTCTGCCTCCTCGTACTGCCTTATGGTATTCATCATCGTGTCTATTCGAAACTCGCCCAGCGTGTTCTCATTTTGTGTTCTCAGGCTTCGTTTCACGTGTACCTTCATACAATACTGGTTTCTTCTACTATCTTCTACCATCTAGTCTGCAATAAGATTCGACTCTTTCAATAACCCGTTGAACACGATGTCGCACCTCTGCCACGTTTGATTAAAGAAGACTCTATGACCATAATTATTTTCAGCTCTTCATCATTATGAAAACAAGGTTTATAAGAATATGAACCCAGACAAGAGCTCTTTGCTTCAATCATGATGCTGTGCCAGAGTTCCACAGTTATTAAATACGGTTTAAGTATCATAATGATTTGAAATTTACCAGAATCGTTTCTAACTGTTTTGTTTAACTTCTTAGGAAAAGACAAATCAGACGCAAACAAAGCTTTACATCGATGTCTGCTTGTCTAGATTGATATGGTTGTCAAAAGCTCTTATAGTAGTCCAGGATTTATCTCTTTTTGATAGTTTAGCAGGAGAATGGTCAGGATGATAGTTCGCAAAATCACGTCTGGCAATTTTAAATTAAGCTCCTAATAAATGTGCTGCGTTTGTCTAGATTAAATAAATCAACTAATATGTATTAATATTATATTAATTTTCTTCTCTTTTCTGGCACTAAATGTGGGTTGCAAACGCTGTAAAACAGAAATGTTTGCTACACAACAGCCACAATTACTTTATGGTCAATAAAGTTAATGATGTAAGAGATCTCCGTCTAAGATATTGACACTAACATACCTAAAATCACGAAACTCTCAGACAATAAAATTTCAATAAGAAAATGGGCATCCGAGTTTAATTTGATGAACGATATCAATTAGAAATACATTAAATATATAATGACAAAATGCCAAATTTTACAATGACAACAAGTGCGAATAAATCATAAAATAATAGGAACAACAATCAAGTGGCAAAGATGGGTTTTAGAAACAATAAAAAACAAAAGAAGCTTATAGCATTGTCATACAAAATGGTGGGTACTTAATGGCCTTATTGAGACCGTAGACCCATGAGCCAAAAGAACTAGATAACAGAGACGAAAACAGATTGAGCTTTAAGGTTCTTTTCATGATTTCTTTATAAACATCATAAACTCTTAACCCTTGGCACCGTCGTGCATAAAAACCTACTGTAGATGGGTTCATCACCAAGCATGCAGAGCATGGTAGAGTATCATGTTGCCAACGTTTTTTTTTAATGTAGAGGGTTTTTACGAACAATTTGGATAAATTGTCCCTAATTTTCTTTGGTTTTAAATCAAATGAGCGAATGACGGTGCCAACTAGAGGTAGGTTCTCTTGCACCTTCGAATAATTTTTTTTTATAAACACGTGTTCTTTTTTCATCTCTACTTTTTGTCTGAGTAGGGAGGCTGTGTTTTCTGAGTGATGCGATTCCTGATACATGTACATGTATGAATATTTCACTTTTTTCAACACCCAGTGTCAAATAAGCTTTGCTTCTTACCATTCGTGGGTTATATACGATAAGGTTCTTTCTTTTAATTTATTTTTTTTCCAAATATTATTTGATATCTTTCTCTCTGTTTTCTGATTTGTAAGGATGCTACATGTAGGTTTCCATCCTGATATGCATTTTTCGCATTGTTTCAAAATTAAAACCGAATTTAGAAGAGATTCTTCGTCCTCTGCGAAATTTGATCACTTGCAGGGTAGAACAATAATTTGATACGTTGACAATAACTGTGTATTTATCTTGATATACACAATCTACTTATCATTTACAAAAAAGGAATGTTGCTTCAAATTTTGGCGAAAATATGTTAAATGTAGTGTATAGGTAATACCACCATGTTTTGATTAACAGATATTACAAAGTTTTAAATGTGTGTAATCTTACCGACGACCGTGTTACAGTGGGTAATATTTTTCAACATCTCCAGCTTCACAATCTTTACCTACAGTTTACATACCGTTAAACTCCTCCCGGCAGTAACATTCGAATCGTCAAATACATTGAAGCATCAACCACATCCTTTACTTAAGGGCAATGATAAAAACGCTTTGATTATTTTCATACAGTGTCATAGATGAAATTATAGCTTTTACCAAAGTATCATTTACATATGATCTCATTAGACAGGTCATTGCCGGGTTGTTTTGAAACAAATCTGATTCGCAGGTCAATTGCTATGCTATTTTTCCAGTCAAATATATTCTCAAGGTGCACTTATAAGCTTCCTTCATTATAAACCTTTACAAATTATTTGAAAGGCATGGTGCTAAATTGTGAACTGTCCATGTCCTGTCTTGATTGTTGGGCTTTTTTTGTAGCATTTGCTATGGTTAAAATAGAGGAAGAACGCACAAGTCAATCTACATTTAATTAATTTTGATAGCACTGTGCAGGCAAGTTACAGGTTCGAATTAGGGTCAAGTTGGTCAAGTTGCGTGTGAATTACCTTGATACAATCTAAATTTTAACCTTGAGGAAAAGCTTATTTCCGAACCAATTTGAAACAATTTTCCACCGATACAAATCGATATTTTCATCATACCTTTTCATAAAAATACTAAATATGAAACGAAATTATCTCAAGTTTTCGTTTGGATATTGTTTATAAATCTGAGTTAGTACCTGTTATCAGTTATTCTCAGGAAAAAAGTACATTTTATGAAGCTTACTAATTCAACATTTTTTTAAAAAAAGACAGCGTTGTGTTTTGTTCACAAAGTTCCAAAATAAGAGAATACGAGAGAAAGAAATGAATAAAGCAACTGGTACAAATTTTCGTGATTTGTATATTCTCAAAAAGAATTAAGCTCGATTGGTAAAGAAAACCAAGAGATTTATGCCTGCATAGTAAAGCAAAGGAACATAATACGAAAAATAATACACACAAAGAAAAGAAATCTCAACGAGGAAATAAGTGATCCTTCGAAAAGGAAGACCGTGTTAAAAGTCTGGGACATTTCACATTTCTAGATCTTGTTCAGCAGTTGGGACGATGTTACAATTGTGAATAAGTTCAATCATATCTAAACGCGTTGATTTAATGCCACAAAGAACGTTCATTAACTTGATGATTCAAAGGGTTTCAGTGATTATTACATTGATACGGCAAGCACTTAATATCCTAATATCTAGTAATAATATTTCTCCTAATATTTAGTAAAAGTTTAGGATAGATACTTGTAAAGCTGCTGACATACTTCAAGCCAAAAAAATTAAGCACCTCCTCCCGTGTCCAAATTCCTAGTAAATTTCAAATATATATTTGAAATGAAGTTCCCGTGTCAGGCACTATCAGTTTAGAATATAAGCAACAGTGTAGGTCAATTGAAACTTTGTTACACATTGTGGACACTCCAGAGAATTAATCTTTAGAGTTTTACAGACCTCAGTTGACCTAGGTCTTTAAAATGTAGCAAATGCTTTATCTGGATAAGACAGACAGGATATATTACGAAATTACGCTGGTCTGCTATAGGGCAGATGAGTTATTTGCTATTCCTGGAACTTGTGAGATGCATCTGAGGAACCAAACTAGGCGAGCGTTAAAAGCACGAAGGTCAATGTTGCATGAAAAACCGTAAAAACTAAAGGGTCTTCTTCAGTCGTCATTAGACCGTGATCGGTAAAAAATTAAGAATATCAGAATCTATGTCTGATTAATGTAGACGACCATTGAGAAAGATATATGCATATCACGAATGGACCCATTCAGGAGACACAGCCTCCCCACACAGCTTAAAAGTATAAAGGAAAAAAGAGCATGTGTTTGCAAAAGAAGGAACAAATCTTATGTTTGTTTTATTGTTGTATGTTTTCCTCTTGACATTAACATGACTATGCAAGGTTTTAAAATATGATGTAGAAGATTATGACATATCACTGTTTTATTTGAATACTGTGTTATATCACAATGTTCTACCATATCAAACTTTCTAAACATTTCATCAACTTTAAAGTTCCAATTTTTACAGCTTCTACCTTTTACTCTATGTGCCCACCCAAAAATCTTTTTATTCAGTCTATTATCAGACATATTTACAAGTCTAGACCATTGGTTTATTATGGCTTTTTTGGTTTTACATATCATTGGTTGCCAACCAATATCACCATTGACGGCAGCATTTAGTGTATATTTTCCAACATTTAAGAAGTAACGTGCCGCTTTATGTTGAACTGCATTTATACAACTTAATTCTTCATGTGCCCAAATGCTAGCATCATATGTGACAATTGGAGCTATGTAGATTCAAACAACTTTGTAAATGCTTGATATGGGAATCCACCAATTGATCTGGCTCTCGCAATAAGTAGTCCAAGGGCCCTGCTGGCCGCCTGGGCAACAGCTTTTGCAGTCACAGCATAATCCAGATGCTCAGACAAAACAAGCCCAAGATATTTATATTGAGAGACATACTCAATTTGTGCATTTCCACATTTAAACACATAACCACATCTATTCACTGATGGATTTCTAAAGTTAACTATATTTGATTTACTGGCATTTATACACATACAGTTAGAAACACACCAGTTATTAAGCTCATCTAGCAGACATTGCAGATTTAGCGCATTGTCAGATAATAAGACTATATCATCTGCAAATAACAAAATTGAGCAATTAACACCATCAATATCAATACCCTTTCCTAATACATCAATTTTGGTGGCTAGATCATTGATATACAAATTAAATAACATGGGTGATAGAGCACATCCTTGTTTTAAACCTGTTTTGACATGGAACCAATCTGTATAAAAATTATTAACTTTAACTGTACACATAACATTACTATATAGACTCTCTATTGCATTTAACAGTTTTTTGTCAACTACATGATTAAGTTTACCCCGCAGTATATCTCGATTTATTGAATCGTAAGCCTTTCTAAGGTCGATGAAAGCACAAAAGGTAGACAACTTCTTTTTGCGTCTAGTATCAATAATGTTAGTTAATAATGACAGATGGTCTATGGTGCTTCGACCTTTTCTAAATCCATTTTGTCCTTCAAATAAAACATTATTTGACTCCACCACCTCAGTAAGCTTACTATTCAACAAAGAACAGAATATCTTATAAACTACTGGTGTAATGGCTATACCTCTATATGACAAAGGATCTCTAAGATTTCCGGTAGAACTTTTGGGTATAGGGTTTATTATACTTTTGCCCCAGGCGTTAGGAATTTTACCAGTATTAAAACAAAAGTTAAACAACTTATGAAGAAAAAAGGCAATATTTTCATTTTTAAAAACCGTTGCAGGTAGCTCATCAAAACCCATAGCCCTCGAATTCCTTACATCCATTATAGCTTTCCCTATTTCTGTCACAGTAAAGACATTTTCATTTGGATCTGCACATGATCACATGTATGATCACTGTTCATACAATTATCAACATTTAGCAAGGAACAAATCTCGGTTTTCCACTTGTGTTAAATCTTATTTGGCTCCTTGCAAATATTTCCATTTTCGTCTTCAATTTCATATTATATTGTTCATGTGGAATGGATCTTAATGCACGTACAAAGTCTTTTACTGTTTTCTGGTAGTCTTACATTTTTACTTAAAATGATAAGAGTTTTTTTGCATAAGTAATCCGTAATGCCTAAAATCGTGAGAAAATATCAGATCGTATAATAAACAGCACTTTCGATTGCCAATATTGGGAGGCTCCAAACCGGGACGCACCGGGGGTGTACACAAGGACAGTGTGAACAAGGCTTTACGGCTTTGATATAAGCACTGGTGTAATATAGGGGAAAACGAATGTTCATTATTTTAACTAAAGCCTTTTGACTGTTCTTTTCCTGTTTTGGCAAAATTTCCAGTAGAAAAGTGGATACTTGTTATCATGGCTGAATATTTAGATAATGATTTTACAATTATTATAAAATGCGGATGATATAAAACTGTTCTGACGCATGTTTCATGCAATTTGACAACAGTTCAATAAATTATCAATGAACATAGCTTTTATATGCAAATGCCTCGTGATTATTATCGTCTTGAGACAAATTGATTAGATACACAGACTATACAAAATGAAAGTCATCATCCGTCTCTGTAAGTGGTTTTCTCACGAATAAAGTACACTCAGGAATAAAGTACACGCACCCAAAGTTCTATAAGGTATTATTTATGTCTATAATGTTTTATTAGAAAGACATAGACCTATATTTGTATCTGTGATCAATTCTAACAGTCATCTATAAACTTTTTAAACAATTAATAATTGACATCCAAACAGAACATTTTGGCGTGAGTTGACCTTATTAATTATATAAAAATGCAATAAGAGGTCAAGCAACCGGAAATTACTCTGAAGTGCTTGTTCTGTTTTAACCCTCGTTAATAACAAATCATTAATAAACGGTATTGATTAGCGCTACAAGAACTCTCGAACCCAGTGCTATTGTTCGGGCACGGAATGGCATTTTGCAGTACTTTTCATGAAGAGCCTCCTTCATTTAATACTAAAATTTAGTGACCTACTGTAATATTTCATGTCTAGACTCCCTTTTGATTTGAGCCTTTCACTTTTGATCTCATTCAAACTGTTCTGAAACAAGAATAATAACAGAGACATTCAGTTTTCTGCTTTATGACATCAATAAACCTTATTGCAACAGTTTATTACAAATGTGAAACGAGAAAACGCGGACTTAAGTCTGTGTAATAGCATGTTCATTGTAATAATTCGGAAAAAATCACATTAAACAAGAGCCGACTCCATAACAGGTTTTGGATATGTGTAAGTGAATTATGTATGTAATTTGTATACTAATGTATTGCAATGATGTTGAGTCATTTCCCGAGACAGCGATATGCATCTCTGTCTAAATAGGAAAACGACGATTTATCACTGATGCTCATTCAAAGCTTAATTTACAAAGACAAAGTTAATATAAGATATAGTTCCATGTTAAAATATGGTACAATTTGTCATGTCTGGAAGATGAATTTGTGTTCTTGTTGTAGATTCTTGGTATTCGTATGTCAGAGAAAATGTTTGCTTTGTGATTTCCGTTTTTAAAGTTGTTCAAACTAAATCTGCTTTTATAACCTCTCCCTGAAAGAAGGGCACATTTAGGTTAGTCCTTTTCCGTCTGTCCGTCAGTCTTTCCGTCCGAAACCTGTGTCGCGTGTAAGTCAAAAAGTATGAAAAAGAGCAATAATCATGAAACTTTACTGGTATATTGACCATCATGTGTAGTTGTGCATCTGGGGTTTTGTTTCTGGTCACATTCATTAAAACCAAAAAAATATAGGAGCCAAAATCATAAAACTTTACAGGCAGGTTGACCATGATGACATTGTGTATTTGTGCACCTGGGGTTTTGTTTCCAGCCTAGCCCTTTAAACCCAGAGCTATGGCCCTCTTTGTCTTTCAGTATAACACATTAACCATGTAATCTTGTGTCGTGCATAACTCAAAAAGTATGAGAACCACAATCGTGAAACATTACAGGTATGCTTAACATTACGTGTAATTGTGCATCTGGCGTTTTGTTTTTTGGTTACGCCTATAAAAACCAGAGTTATTGCACCTTACGCGTTTTACTGTTATTCATTCAGCTTGTAATCTTACGTCGCACATAACCCTACACGACTTGAGCCACAGTTATAAAACTTAACAGATTTTTAAACCATAATGTGTATTTGTGCATCTAGAGTTTTGTTTCTGACAACGTCAATTAGAACCAGAGTTGGGGACCCTTATGTATTTCTGTACAATACAATCACATGTAATATATTTTCTGCACATAACTCCTAAACTATATTAACCAGTCATGAAAATTGGAAAAAAACTCTGATTGGATTATCTCCCTCGGTTTAAATAAACATTGTGAATTCTTCTATGGAAATGTTTTAGTGTATAAATTGATTTTTATCCTTAGAAGTGTTTTAAATATTAAAAGGATAATAAACCTTGATGTTTAGCACAACGATTATAATCTTTATCTTGTAATTTTGAAGTAAAGTGTAGTGTGACCAAATGTTTGGCTTTTTTTGACAATGTTGGGGCATCTGTGCCCTATGGATTTTGATTTCTGTATTATTGTTATTTTGCAAACTTATTGATCTGTCTTTGGAATAACTGTATTTTCTTTTTACCAGTTCAATAACCTTTTTCTCAATTTTTTTCTTGCTAACCGTTTTTTTTATATATATCACTATTTCTAAGTAAAACACTTATTTAAATTTTGCCGGACACGATGGTCATATCTGTTTATAGAATTCTTATAAACAATTGATGAAATAAGGAACATGAAAATTACTGAAAATGACAAATATATTGTATGCTCAGCTTTACTGAGCCTATTCATCAGCAGTAATGACTATGCATACTACTGCAAGGCATCGATGGACTCGATGCGTTAATTGTTTTGTTTTTCATGACAGCAGACATAATCCTGTATTATATATTATTAACTATAATATTTATGACTCTATACGGACAAACCATGGCCTGTGGATCTCTTTTGCAAGAAGTAACTCATTAAATACATTCAATTTTGTTGTTTTTTCTTTCGGAATTTTCTGGTGAATTGAACATATCCATGAGGTCCGTTTATTATTCATCATCATTTCTTAATGCAGACTGCTTTCTTCCGGAGCGTTAGCTACAACCTTTATTAATCATAAATGAATCAAATAGGTTATAAAATATAGGAGAGCATTGTTTTATATTCTCTGGTTTGATTGGATTTTGCTTACCTATAAAAGCGGTTAGCACGGTCTTGCAGGTTGGCAGACAGAGATGGATAGATTCCAATCTTTCAGAATTCAAAAGTCTGGAAAAGTACATCTGAACTTCACACATTTCAATGCTTTTTATTTATTTGGTACTGTAATTTTGTGAAAATACGGTTGCGCTCAACACAAGGCATGACGGCGCGGGCAGTAACCAAATCGAGCCTGCAATATTTTTATTTTTGTCGTATTCGGGGACTTCAAAGTTCCCCTTTTCATCATTTATTATAAGTCTTAACGTAACACACACGCGTATTAAGTGTTTGGATTGCTGATATGTACTTACACAAGTAAATGACTAAATCCTGATAGTTTTCGTAAACTTTTGTAGTTAAACAAAGGGCCGGTTCGGTACCGGTTTTTTTACAGGATGTCCAGATCTTTGTTGAGCGCATCTCTTGGAAATACTTTGTCAGATTTAACTTTTTTGGGAGTAGCTGCCTAAGCATGCTTTCGACATTGTTTATCAACCAATGAAGTGTTTGTTGTAAACAAACCAAATGTTCATTTATTATGCAAAAGGCAAATCAAATAAACCATTTCGAATGGTGGCAGGATGATTACTGAAACTTTTATAAACTGGCATTTTGAAACCTTGTAGATTCACGTTTTTATGAGAACTCGTCACAGCGTTTCGGTATTCCAAAAAGGTGTTCAAAGAGAATAATTATGATATGATAAGTGTCCCGTTTTAAACATGTTCTCAGTGGTTCATTCCCTTTACAGACCAGGATACTAAGTGCATATGAAATGTTGATTGATAGCGCAATAACCAGCTGTTTTTATGCAGTGGGAGGATGCTCGTTTAACATGTAAAGGCAACGAGTTCAATCCTCTAGCATGGTATTTTTGATAAAAAAATTATTTAAATATACTGAAAGTAGATAAGTGTTGTCTGGCAGTGTGTTTATTTTTTTCTTTTTCTACGTAATCCATCACAAGTCAAGATCTCAACAAGATATTAATTAAACTACATCAGCTTCACATCACTAATTATTAACTAACTTGGGTTCCTTTTCATCTGTTTGGAAATCTTTATCAACGCCTTTTATATATTTTAAAGATATTAATTGTGGGCATCGGCAATAGAACTTGCTCGATATATTTCTTGTTTTTGTACCGATACCAGGATTGCAAGATATTACCTTTTATGCAATGATTGTGTTAAGTAACTAGTAAATTTTTCGGATAGATTGTTTCCAGCTCCAGAGAAAAGACCAAACTGTGAAAATTAAATAGAATTAGCTCTTGCAGCATGTAGGACATCAGCAGCCAAAGATAGAAAATTAAAATGTATTAAAATCACACAACACATTTTTTTGTGGTTACGAAACCAGTTTTAAAAGTGAGGATTCTGAAAGATTTCTTGCTTTTTCTGGAGAATTTGCCTTACTTAGAAATATAGAAAAAGAAAATAAGTAATAAGTAATGTGCCTTTCTGTAAAAAATGCTCTTTATTCATCAACTCTTTAAGTATGACTGGCTTATTACATTATGGTGAAGTTGAGTGTACCAATTGTACGTTGACAGAAAGAAATCCTGAAAATTGTTTGTGCAAAGTGTCGCGCAACATAGATTTTTGCCAGTAGTTTTAAACAATTTATCGCATAATTACGTGTTTTTGAAGGCTGAAAGCTAAAAGGAATTATGTTCAGAGCCTGGTTAGTAAAAAGTAGGAGTTTCAGATAAATCTTACGTTATTTCACGGTTTTTATCGTCGATGTTTTTTGTTTTGCTTTATGGCTCAACATTGATTCTAAATTTTATTACAGGTAGAGCATTTGCAGTCACAATTTCTCTTTCTGATAATGAAGTATGTAAGGATTTTTACTATCAGTTTGAATATTGAACATATGTAACCGTAAACTGTAATTACTTACTATGAAGCTTTATCAGCAGGTATCAATATATATTTGTAATTATGGCCTTGAATTACATTTTTCAAATCATAAATTCAAAACGTTGTCGTGGTTATTAAGCAATGCTTTAAAAAATATTTTCGTTCGTCCAAGTTATTTTAATTTTTTCCGAGTTAGAAGCATCATTCGGTTTAGCATTCTTTTCTTACAAAACGTGTAGTTTTTTTAATGACTCGGCAATCTGTTCACCGAAGGCATCAAAATCAATGTCAGAATGAAGTTTTTATTTGTGACATTTTAAAACTACACTACGGATTCAATAGTAGGTGAATACTCAATCTGATTAAAATTGTCTCCTGAAAACCGCTACGCTTCGGGATCTGACGACGAGTCACTAAAACATGCTTTTGTCAACAACCTAACGAACCTATCAGATTGTCGCCTACAAAATTGGCGAATACTTAAAGATCATCCGCGATAACACAGCTGGCAGGGTTAAAGCAATATATACAATGAAGATAAATAATAAGGTGAAAACGAATGTATTCTAAAAACCGCGACAATTGCAGAAATTCTCCACCTCCATGAAAAGAAGTTGCGTTAAAATGGCAATTGTTTAAGAGTTTATGAAGGTTTATGGGGAAATCTTTTCTTAAAAGAACCAAGAAGCTCGATTTTTTTCTTTCATCCCTGTCATCGTGTTTTTGCTGATTTTACTCAAGGTGCTCTGGTTTCGGTAAGATCATTGAGTACCCGCCCTTTGGCTTTGCAATGCTATTAGCTTCTTATGTTTTATATGTTTGTGTGCTTTTGCATGCAGCATTGTTGAGCCGATGGGTTGGTTGGAGTTATTTCACCAAGACAAATTGTACTTGTTTTGTGATACGAGAACCTGTTGGGGCAAGTGTGAGGTTAGTGCACCCTAGAACCTGGTTTAAATCCCCAGTGGCAATTCGTTTTGCCACTGACCATTCCGGTATCCCCAAGGGTTCTCTTTTTCGTTAGTTGTTTGTGGCGTCATGCTCTCTCTCTCTCTCTCTTTCTCTCTCTCTCTCTCTCTCTCTCTTTCTCTCTTCCACTCTTCTTTTTCGCTGCGTGGGGAGGCTGTGTTTGTGTGTATGGCGATTCCTGATATGCATATATTTCTCTTTTTTTTAAATGGAGTTTTTTTATTTAGTTTGTCTTTTTCTGTTTTGGGGGTTTATTATTATTTGGTTACAGAAAGCAGCAGACAGAGCATGTAACACGTTTTAATTTCCTGTGATCTGGCAATTCCCAGTGACATTTTAATGAGAATGAGACGGAATCGCCGCTACACAGCTGCATAACAGTTCTTAATTGGCATTTTTATTGACGCTGTCAATTGATACAAATATTGACAGAGACACTTATTCTGTTTAGTTTAAAGCTGAAGCCGATTAACAGCACAGCGAGTTGAGTTAAAGCGAGCGATAACTATGTCGAAAACCTAGACAAAAGAAACTGTTATGAAAAAATATGTCATTTGAAAGATGAATAACCAATTTTCCAGTTTAAAAAGTATGAAATTTATTAATTGTATTTCATCTAAAATATTGATACATAAAAATCGAATTTAGCAGTATTGTTCAATACATACTGAAAGCTTGTGTTGTGGCCAATTGAGATCACTCCGTTTTTCGAATTTTGCAGAGCAACGCAGAGCAATTTGACAGAAAATATCACAACGCGAGAAGGTAAAAACGAGAAAAAACTAACACAAAACAAAAACAACAACAACAAAACAATACACGAAAACCACGAAAAGTCACTACATAAAAAATAGCTTCTTTTCTTGATTCGCTTGCATTTCGCATCGCTTTTTGGGTTTTAACTTACTTTATAGGAGGCTGGCCACAATACCTTGCGAAATAACAGCAAAACTCTTGGTTTAGCAAAAAAGTGAAATATGCATATCAGGAATGGCCACATCCTGCAGACCTAGCCTCCATACACAGCCAAACAGTAAAATAGAGAGAAGGAATGCATGATTATATAATGATCAATTTCAAAATAGACGCCACAAACAATCAACGAAAATGAGAACCCGAAGGGTTACCGCATTGGAACGGCCAGTGGCAAACCAATTCGCCACTGGGGATTAAAAGCATCCGTGCTCTCTTTTCCTCTTTTCTCATTAACTATGTTGTGATCTTTATTGGTTTTACCCTTAAATCAATACTAGCCATGAAATGTTGAAATATTCTGTCTAGTTTCTCGTTCTGCAGTGTCTATCTGGCTAATAATCTCTTTGCATTTTTGTTAATTTTCAAATATTAAACATGAAATTTAATACCTGCCTGTGCATAACCTCAGCCATGCTTCCGACTAAACATAAAATATAACACCAAAAGTCACATAATATAATGTAATTAAATTGAATGAAAGTAATAAACCAGAATTCTTATTGCTGTTTTCAATGTATATTAAGAATATATTCTATTTACATCCACTGAAAAAATCTATTTTAAATGTCAGACAATATTTGCGTCAAAATTGAGAAAAACGTGTCTGTGAATATTGAAATTCTTCTCCATAAAGACGCAGTTGTATTTGTATGGTTTAGAATGTATTGATATATTAGAGGAATAATGGAGTGTTTTATTTTAATATCAAACTACGTGGTTTCAAATTGTTTAAAGTAAAATGAAAATCATCAAAATAAGAAAATGCAAAACAACAGTAAAACCAGAGGAAACGTTACATTAAATATCATTATTTATTTTACAACTCTGAATTGTGTGATATCTGTTTGATTATGATTGTTTGATGTAAAAGTTGTTAATGTTCAAAAGTTTATTTGATTTTACACAAGAAAACGATAAACTGGGTTTTCTTGAGTATGGGTGATGAGAGAGTGCATGTGTGTTAGATAAGGAATGTGCATGAATGCGAAAATCAGTGAAAAAATAGGGAGTGTACAAGCGAATTAAAAATAAATCTAAAATGCAGATTATTATTTATTAATTAACTTTACAATGTATCATGTCACTCATATCTAAATTATTGAAACAAAACAATGAGTAATATTTGTAAAGGCAATTAAAATAATTCTCGCGTATTTAGCTTATAAATGTGACAACCACTTCTCATTGACCAGTTGAATCTGTCAAAGGCAATAATTACAAAAAATGCCTTAAGAAGTAATTTAACAATCAGCGTGTTCAATACACTATTAAAGACTTAAGGAAAACTCCGTTGTGCTCAGTTATTTCTAATACATACATCTACGTCGTTTTAAAAAAAAACTTTGACACATTTTATCAACCAACGAAATTCTTCCGGCAGTTGTAGACAATAGGCTGCTTGATGCTTCTCTGATAAAAACTGTGTCAAAGGAAGAGAAGACAGCTACGTCAAAATAAAAAAATCATCTGAACATTCCATTATATCCCACTTGATTCAGTATTAAGTTTTAAATCGTCAGTTGTAAAATATGTGTTTACGGCTGGTAACAATGTTTAAGCTTTGTTGCTTTGTCTCACAATCGTACTTTTATTGGTGTAAATATTGCATTTCGCACAACCAGGGACGTGTAATAAGCATTTTCATTTTTGCTCATGAAGAGGCTCAATCAAACCGAGCCTGCAATATTTTCATATTTTTCGTGTTTGGTGGCTTTCAAAGTTTCCTTTTCATCTATTTCTTTAAATTATGTTCGTGATTGTTTGAAGATAAATATGAAAAACTATGATTAGGACGGTTCTGGTTCAAGTTCTACAGAGATATATGATGGATTTTAAGTAACTTATTGTTCTCCGTTATTTAGCTGCGAAAAGAAAACGCCCAGCAAATAAAGTAAATGAAAAAAACAACAACTAAACTCTGAGCAGAAACGCCAAATAAAATAAAACAAACGCTACCGACGAAAAGTCATCATGCAAAGCACGCTAAATAAACTGTTTAAATTAGCGTTTGTTCTTGCGTAGCACAGGGCTCTGCCTCGTCGTAGTGCCTCGTCGTGGTTATTATCTTTTAGTCTATCCGCAGGCATAAAGTACGGTTTAAGTATCAAAATGATTTGATATTTGCCAGAATTATATGTAACTCTTTTATTGATCTTCTTAAAAAGAGCCTAATCAGACACATAACAAAGCTTTACATTGAGGTTTACTTGTCTAGATTGATATGGCTGTCAAAAACGTTTAGGAGTCTACGATTTTTTATCTTTTTATAGTTTGGCAGAAGTGTTCCGGACGATAATTTGCAAAATCCTGTCTGGCGATCTTAAATAATGCTGCTAATAAATGTGCTGCTTCTGTCTCGATTAAATAAATCACTTTACATTTATTAATATAATATTAATTTTCTTCTCTTTTTTGACACTAAATGTCGGTTGCAAAGGCGATAAAACAGAACATTTGACTAAACAACAGCCACACTTACTTTATCGCCAGTTTCTACTGTTTTGCAGATACAGAATGCAGTTTTGTTTTATGTATTTGTTATACATGTTATTTGATATAAATTTATATTGAATGATGTTAAAGGTCTCCGCTTACAAATGTCTGATCTTAAATACCTTAAATCTCATAATGTTGTATTCTTGAATTGATTAAAACAGGCAGATTAACTTAAAGGAAATAAAAAAAAAGATGTACAAAAGCCACATTATCATCTGATTCAATACAATAATCACCCAGAACACAAGGAAAACATGTGACCTTGTATCTCTCTGCCCTCCCTCAGGGCCGGAATAAGTGATGCTGACTCTGATGTATATTTGTGCTGTATATCACCGTCATGTAACAGCTGCCCTGTACCAAATAGTGGGTACCGTGTGGCAGTCCGCAAGAAGGCGACCAGTTAAGCAACGAAAAGGTATGTGTTATTTTGTTTCCAATTTGTATACATATTGTAAGGTATAGACTTGTATACTTGGATCATATAATGAAAAGGATTGTTGATTGATTAAATGATTG
This sequence comes from Corbicula japonica, assembly GCA_038501625.1. Lineage (NCBI taxonomy): Eukaryota > Metazoa > Mollusca > Bivalvia > Venerida > Cyrenidae > Corbicula > Corbicula japonica. The sequence goes on along the minus strand of JAZAYU010000021.1, from coordinate 19,789 downwards.
CTTGCTTTATTTCCGGTGTGTCCGTTTGACCCTGTAATTGATAAAAATAAATGACTTTATTGGCTATTTCAAAATTGAAGCGAGAGCGACGACTGATTTCGGCTTTTTATTCTATGACAACGTTGTTGTTTTCGTAATATGTGACATCCATTTGAAGCGCCTCTAGTTGCCTATCTTGTGGTATAACTATTAAACTGAACAATTATTTTGTTTTTAAGAAAATGCGATTCAAACAAATTGTTGTTGATACCCTGTACCGGCCCTCGGATTATAGGAGGGTACAAATTGGAAACAAAATAACACATACCATTTCTTTGCTGAATTGGTCGCCATCTTGCGGACTGCCACAGGGTACCCACTATTTGGTACAGGGCAGTTGTTACATGACAGTGGGTTTGCAAACCTTAAAATCTCCCCTGGCATTAACACTCAAGTCGTGGAATACCTTCAAGCATCAGTCACATCCTTTATTTAGTGGCAATGACATTTACTCTGTTATTATTTCATACAGTAATATTGATAAAATTATAGCTCTACCAAAGTATGAGATCAAAGTACATTTATTAATGATCTCATTAGACAGGTCACTGCCGGGTTGTTTTGAAGCAAATCTGATTCTCAGGTCAATTGCTATGCTATTTTTTTCCAGTCAAACATATTCTCAAGGTGCACTAATTAGCTTCCTTCATTATAAACCTTTACAAATAATGTAAAAAGGCAATGTGCTTTATTGTGAATTGTTCATTTCCTGTCTTGATTGTTGGGCTTTTTTGTAGCATTTGCTATGGTTAAAATAGAGGGAAGAACGCACAAGTAAATCTACATTCAGTTAATCTCGATAGCACTGCAAATGCAGGCAAATTGCATGTGGGTCAAATTGGTCAAGTAGCATTTCATTTGAATCACCTTAATAAAACCTGAATTTGAAGCTTGAGTAAAGGCTAATTTCCGAACCAAATTTAAATAGATGAAAAAACATTTTCCACGAAAACTGATCGATTTTCTCATAGCTTTTCATAAAAATACAAGACGCGAAATAAAAAAAATATTTCAAGTTTTATACTTGTATTGCTCTTGACATACTTCGAGGCAAGGAATATAAGCACCCCCCTCGTATCCCAAATTCAAGCTAATCTCATATACAGGAAATGAAGTTCCGTATCAGGCACTATAAGTTTACAATGCACAAATGTACGTCAGCTGAAAATTTGATCCACATTGTGGACACTTCAGAAAAGACCTCTTTAGAGTTTTCATACCTCTTTTGACCTAGGACTATAAAATGTAGCAAATGACTTATCTGGATTCGAAAGGCATGACATTACGAGATTACGCTGGTTTGCTCTGGGGCAGAGAGGTCATTCGTTATTCCTGGAACTTGAAGGCTGCATCTGAGAGGACCCTGTGTCATTTGTAAATCCAACTAGGCGAATGTCAGAGGCAGAAAGGTCAATGTTGCAGGAAGAACTGTGAAGAATTAAGGGCAGTCTTCAGTTGTCATTAGACTTTGTCATCGGTAAAAATTTAAAAAAAATAAATATCTCTAACAGCAAAGCGAAGTTTAATACAGCTTTGCACAAATAATCGTTATTATTGTATCTTCAAGGTTTTTATTTCTCTTGCAAACGTTTTTGGTGAGCTTGTCTCATTAAATTATGAGGGAGTGGGGTGTACAAAGTGGAAAAAACTTAAGTTGAGAAATAGAACGCCTTAAATTATTTGACTTTAGCTTTTTTAAAACGTCATATTAATGTAAATTCGAAAGTCTCCAAACCGACCGAATTGTTTATTCACTAGAAGGTGTTGAAAACTAAATGCATGAGACCGACGGTGCGGGTTCTCTGTTGTTTATGACAACAAAGTTCACTGACGCTTAGTAACACCGACAGCACTTTAAGGAAGTCATGACGATTCCTTAAATTAAAGAAAGATTTGTGCTCTTTACTAGTAGGCAAGCTAAGAGGATCTTACGATTTATTTCTTTCTGTTTGCAATCACTTTTGATGATAACAGAATAATCAGCGTTGTCCGATATTTTAAAAATATCTTGTGTATCGATCTTAATAATATTAAGAAGAATGACACCATTTCACTAGCATTTCGTAATAATGTAAGCAATAAATTTCTACACACAGGAAGTTTTACTGCACAGAACAACACTTTGATATGTGATCTGCATGCTAATATTAGCATATCTTTATGATAAAGACACTTAGGCGTCTAATATCTATTTGGTTTTGATTTTTTAAATAGGATTTCAGGATGAATAGCAGCCTTGAAGTCTCCGAAACTGCCTTAATGTTATATTGTTGATTAATGTACTTCTTTGGCTTCGACATATACGGCATCTATTTATTTATTCTAACAACACTTTTAGAAATTGAAGCAAACAAACGCGAGATCAATCTGGATAACAATTGAGTTTTTATCTACTACGAACCCCCAATTTAAAATTTTCGTGAATTTGAATGATTGGCAGTTTGAAATTAATGAACGCTACGAAATTTAACCAAAAGTGTCTATAAGTGATTATTGCGTTACAAGTTATCGTGATGAATTAAGTTCAACCCTTCCACATTCTTCATCATGTTCTCATTGAAGCACAAGAAACAACAACAGAACATTACCAACTAAACGCGGTCAAACAATAGGGGCAGGCATTGAATGGCCTTTCTTAGACCTTATCAACGGAGTAAAAGCAGCGAAAACACCATGACACGAAAAAAGTATGCCATCTGGTTCGTTGTTCTATGTCACTAAGAAATCCTAATTCAGAAATATAGCTTATCCAACCCAACCACACAGCCATATGTGGGTACGAATCTAGTCACTATTTGGGGAGAGAACATGTAAGCGGTCACATAGCTAGATAGCATATCACTTACCCCGTAAGCGATGGAGTTTCCGGTTCGAGACCCCTTGTGTGCCTTGACATTTTTTCTTACCCTGTGGCTAGCATGTTTGGTCACTCGCCTTTGACAGCAAATTAAATAAGCAGAACTCCCAAGAATCCAAAAAAAAAAATTCAAAATATAAGAGCTGTAATGTACGAATCTTGTCATTTTGGGGGATAGGCGCCGATGCAGCTTTGTCGAGAGAGCACTCGCCATGCTCTCGTTCCGGTCTTATCGGTCTTGTCCCATTCTTCTACCCTGTTACACAAAAAGCAGAGACAAAAAACATCACACACACCACAAACAGATAAAGATAAAAGATCACATTTGAATTACCGTCTTGTAACGGCCGATGGCAAAATGATTTTTTGCCACTGGGGTTTTGAACCAGGTTCTGGGGTGAACCGACCTGAACACTTGTCCCGTCAGGTTCTTATATAAACAACATAAAGAAGTTGCCTTCAAAGTTGGTGAATGAACACCGTCCCATCCACCTTCTTGTCACTGATGCATGGAAAAGCACAAAGTGACACTGTCAATCAAAACTGGTTGATACCCGATAACCTTACTTAGACCAGAACATCTGGAGTTATAATCAGGTCAAGGTTATTCTAGAACCCTTCATGAACTATGAAGCTCCAGTCACTGGTATGTACTCTGTAACTTTTCTTATACCAGAACATCAGGAGTTATTATCAAAACAAAATTATTTAAGAACCCTTCAGAAAGTGTTAAGCTCCAGCAACTGTTAGGTACTCGATAACCGTATTATGTCCAGAATATCCGGAGTTATAATCATAAAAAGATTATTCTAGACCCTCCATAAATTAATAATCTCCAGACACTGCCGTGTAACCAAAGCGATCATGTTATACAAATATTGCATTCACTGAAATTTGTCCTGATAACAAGCTGTGGATAAACGAACATGCTATGAAATCTAGTCCAAGTATGATTTTACCCTGGATATCGTCAAGGTTTTATTCTCTAAGCTTGACGCTTGGAAATAAAAAAATAATCCATGTTGAGTAGTCAAGTTTTATAAAATGAAAGTTTTTCAAGACGACATTTCCTGACGTCGTATTTACGTTGGATTCCGACCAAAATCCAACCATATTCCGACTGAAATCCGACCATAATCGAACCTCGTCCCTATTCCTTTTATAACAATCAGTGTAAAACACTGTTTAAACAAATATCTTTATAGTTTTTTTTTTAATTCATCTCTAAACCTCTCTTCTTAAATAAATGCGTTTAATGAGCTCTGTTTCATAATAACAACCCAGTAGCAGGAGTTTTTGGTCGAAACGTATGTCTTACACATACAGTGGGCTAAATCACAACAAGGTTTCAACAAAACGAGATTACAAAAACTATCAACACGAAAACATTCTTTCGTAAATATTTCATTTTCTCTTGCAATTATAATGTTCATGTCGAATGGATCTTAATGCTCGTACAAAGTCTTTTACTGTTTTCTGGTTGTAGCGTAGTAGTTAATAAATCCCAGGTGTATATTAAACGAACACTGATTAAAGTTTCTAAATAGCTTTACTTTCGACTTCTTAAAGTTACTAGATCAAATATTTATACTAAAGTTTCTGAACAGTTTTTCCATAAACAAATAACAATAATTTCAGTTTACATATATCCCGACTGACATAAGTTCCCCTTATAATAATTTAGTAATTTAGAATTCCCCGTGCCAAAAGAGTTCGAATGTGAATTGTCAAAATGCCGTCCTTAGCCCAGCTTTTATTTAGAATCTCCCGAGACGGTTTTGACATAATGACAGTTTTTAAGGTGTTTTTGCGATGTTCACTCGAGATATATGCGTGCAGTTATGTTTCATAATAATAACAAAACGACATAAAAGCTATTAGCAAGTCACGAATACATAAAAATGAAAAGTCATTTGACAGTTAGATAAATGAATAACACATGTACATTTTATGACCTTATATGATGAAACACTTTTAAACTTTTAAAAGAAACCTAATAAAATAAAATCCTACAACCTTTTAAGAATATTAAGAAATAAACTTTTAAATTTTAGCGTATATAAATAACCTTTAATATGATGCGGCAAATTATAGATATAATTTCCCCATTACATTACAAATCCCTTCCTTTCTTTTCCAAAAACCAAAAAAAACAAAAGATATTTTGTGTGAGGGAAGTAAGATTAAGACGATGATTAGATGTTTCTAATGATAAGTCTTAATTGACGACACTAAATGCAATTAACTTTGACACTTAGAGTACGTCCGTGATCCGGAGAAATCTCTGAGAAATTAACAATGAGAATTTTGATTATCTAATAATGATATGAACTGCTCATTAAAAGTACCGGAAAACATAATTGCTAATTAATTTAATGGTTCGTGTATAAATTTACAGCAAAGTTAGTCAGCAGTATCATTCTTGGAATAGGAATTACCCAGTAAGAAAAGTAAGAAATTAAGTAAGTGCAGTTTCGTTAATATCATATTTTTGCGTGTTTAATCTTCTTCTAAATTTAATTAATAAATTTTGTACTTAGAATTTGAATTTTAATTTTCCGTTCCCGTAACTTAGATACTGCTAACTGTAAGAATTATTTACAACAGTTATTTTCAAACAATTTATGTAAACCCTAAAAGGAAAAAACGGCATGAAATGTTAAAACCTGAAAACAACACAAATGCATTTAAAATATTCAATCATTTCAACTTATTATAACAATTAATTAATGCACAGAAAACCCGTTTTAAGAACACAAAACAATTATTAATCACGGAGAGTCACTTAATAATATATAACGGCAATATATGAAAGTCACAATTTCATAATTCCAGACAGTTACAATTATTCATTACAATCATTTCTTCTGGTTATAGATCTTGCCGTGACGCGCTCCGTGTCCCTGTGCTTCATTGGTTTAGGTTTTCTTTCTTGCAATACAAAAATTTCTGAAAATAGATAGCAGATGTAAAGCATTTGCGTATAACAAAGCAAAGTAATCATACAATAACAATTTACATTCTTATATATACGTATATTTTTATTTTATTTAGGAAAAAATTGATTTTTCCGAAAGTAATCATACAATAACAATTTACATTCTTATATATACGTATATTTTTATTTTATTTAGGAAAAATTGATTTTTCCGATTTCCTTCATATTTCACGGAAGACAAACCATTGAAATTACAGAACTGATAATTAGAACTAAATTAATAACTTACTTCATGAGAGAAAAGAAAATGTTTAAATTAAGTTTGATTTTGATGAAATTCCGATATTTCCAGTTTCTTTTACGACTAAGGAGTTCGCCATCGAGTTACCTCCCGTGTAGAAGAGACTGCTTATCAATAATTCCGAGAACGCGAAATATATAGAAATAAATAAAATAAAGCAATGGAACAATACGACATAAAATACTGTTTCCTCACTGCACCGCGCCATGTGTAGTTCATGTAGGTACACTCCGGATCAATGGTATCTTCAGGTGAACCAAACGAGGCATCGCGGCCGTTGAAAGCGTGTCTTTTTTCATGCTGTCGGACTGCATCTCGCCGGGGGCAGGTGTGTCTTGAAACTTGCTGTGTTTTTCAGTTCGTCGTGTATATGTTTGCTTTGTTGTGAACTGACGGATGAATGAATGTCTGATTCATTGTTGTATCTAGGTTGTTACAACTTCGGGTGATGATTGTCGCTAATGGCTGAAGGTTATGATTCTGGCATTACACGTTGAATCTTTCTTGATTTTACTGTCTCTTTGTTTGTTAGTGTTGTTATGAAATGTCATATTGATGAATATCTTTGATGAACTCTTGACGAATCTGGTGAACTGCTATCAATATTAAGACAGAAAAGGATGCAGTTTTTCTTATCAAAGACCTGAGGGAATTGCTTTTGTCGAAGATGTTGTTATCAAAGGCTGGAGGTTGATTCTTGACGGGGATTTGATTGACTGGTTTTATGAAACGTCACCTATGTCAGATTGTTAGTGATTGTTGACTGTAACAAAGGCAGGATACTTCCGGCGGATGAAGGAGCTGCAGGGGTTTTAAACGTCATCTGCATTGTGATTGGTTGAAGCGTGTTCGCTGATCGGTAATGTTTCCTCGTTTCATGAAGGTCACTCATCCGTACGAACAGGGTCCCTGTTAGCGCACTTTCATTGTTTGTTTACTCGTTAACCGTGGCTGATTAAGTGTTTTTGGAATAACTAAAGTGAATTTTGATTTAAAATACCACCACGGCAAGAAGGTCAAGGATACTAGAACAATAAAGCATAGACTCGGACCGGACAGCCATTGTTTTAATCGTAATGATTGAACTCAGGTAAGTACTTTACTTATTCTTTTAACTGAAACATTTTTTAATTTCTTTAAGATGATGTCAGTTTACGAAATAATAATTTAAAACCAAAAATATTAATATTTAAAAAAAAATATTAAGAAAACGGTTTTTAAATGTGAATTTTTATGTATGAAATATAATTACGTTGACTGGGCAGAGAAAACAATGCATTAAATATAGGATTAATAAAATTTTCAACGGTATAACTCAATAATATTTTTGTTTTAAAACAAAAACTAGGATAGCACTTTCATGTACTTCTATAGCACCGAGAAAAGCCAAACAACAAGTGAGCATAATAAGCTTTATGGTTATACGTCTTTGAAAATAGACAATAAAATCCATATTGTAATTACTGAAAATTACTTTGCGAATCGCAATGCGTGATGATGCAACACTTGTAACATATATTTACACATTTAAAGCCTACAACAATGCTTAAACATAAAACTGGCTACGTCATATGATTCTAATCGTAATCATAGCAGTTTTCGTTATATGATTCTACTCGAATTCATATAAATAAACAAACAAAGTAATGTACAATAAACATTAACAACCGAAGCTATTTACAGTGGAATGGAGCTCACCCCTATTCCATGTGAAGTCATTTTAAGGTTTGTCAACAATAACGTATAGCGTTTCTCTTAACTCTATGAACTATGCAAATTCATGAAATTATATATCAACAGAACATTTTTTTTTATGATTTTCTAGTCATTTTTATAGTTTTTTTTTGTTTTCTTTAATTAAAAGAACTTTTGTAGTAATCCTTGCATTAGGTTGGCATTGTTTTGCATTAGATTTGGAATGGCCTTCAGTAACTCGGAGTTACTGCGTTCCATATGACTTAACAGTAATTGTAAACACTGTTTCTTTTCATTTTCAAGATTATCAGTTAACTTATCGGGGATTGATTTATTCTCTTCTGGAAGCAGAGAAGTTGTACTCTTCATGGGACATGAATCTGTTGAATCAATGTTTGTTGGGAGTACTGAGTCCGTGATAACAGCTATTTCTAAACTATCTTGATTAACAGTTTCAGGTGTGTCTGGCAAGGAGTCAACCTCCATACCGTCAGTGTCTATAGAGTCTGCTGACTGCGACTCGTCAGAGCTTGCCTGAAAATTTTTACCCAGGTAAGCAGAATGATCAGAGTTTGCATCCATAATTGAATTATCATTGCTAGAATCTTCTACAAATGAATTCGTTTCCTGTGATGTTTCATAGTCAGAATTTTCATTTGAAGAATTTTCTGTCTGTGAACTTTCTGAATCATGTACGTTATTTTGTTCCTGATTTTGTTCCCTCAAATGGTTACGTAATTGAGCTAATGGAATATAATCTTCTGATGAGGAGTCTTCGCGTACTTGTCTTATTCTATTTGTACTTTGCGGTAATATGCCTGTAGTTTGATTGTTTGGTGTTTCAGCATCAGAAGCATCTGATTCGTCATAGCTACTAGAACTGTCATCAGGCGCAACGACATAGTTTGCCTTTCGTTTTGGGTAACCCGTAACGGGTCTACGTTCTGGCCATTCAGTGATATTAGCCAGCCTAATTTGGTCGGCATGTACTTGAACAACAGAATTGTCTAGCTGATTCTTGATCAAGTAAGTAACAGGGCCTTTTTGTTCCATTATTCTGTAATGGGATTTCCAGCGGTCTTCAAGTTTATTTTTCCTTTGAAAATTTTTGTAATAGACAGGGTCATTAATTTCGAATTTGATATCCTTAGCTTTTTTGTCAAATTGCTGTTTGTGCTTTCTTTTTGAATGTTTTAAATGTCTGTAAGCCAAAAGAAATGATTTATGCTGTTCTTGTAAAGCAATTTTATGGTACTCTTCACCATGATATTAAGCCCTAGGGCGAAGTAGATTGTCAATTGGTAGAATAGGATCTCTGTTGTATACCAAATAAAAGGGGGAGAATTTTGAACTTGAAGAGACATTGTGTCTGATTCCTGCTAATGACATATTGAGATGAATGTCCCATTCTCTAGTGTTACCCTGAACTCGTTTTGCTAAAATGTCATGTAACACCCTATGCATTCTTTCTTGTTTAGCATTAATTTCTGGATGGTAAGCTGTGCATGAAACATTATCAATGTTTAATTCTTTCAGAACCTCTTTGAATGCTGAACTAGTGAACTCAGTCCCTCGGTCATGAATGATTTGCAACGGACAGCCATATCTAGGATAAATCTCGTTCAAAAGTAAGTCTATTATAGTATTTGTACTTTTATCAGGGGCAGCAAATGCCTCTGGGTAACCACTGAACATATCTATAAAACAGATTATGTACCTATTATTACTAAGTGTTTGTTCATAAGGCCCGCATACGTCTATTGAAACTATTGCAAATGGAAAAGGCGCAATATTTGTTTCCCTTAGTGGAGCCTTAACCCTTGTAAGATTTCTAGTTTGACAGTCGACACAGGTCGAGACATATGCTTGAAAATCTTTGAACATATTTGGCCAAAAGTACTTAGTTTTTGCTGTGGCAAACATGCGCTGAGTGCCCGGGTGTCCATTGTTATCATGATATTGTTTGATGACCAATCCCTTTAAATGAGCGGGGACATAAAGTCTCATGATAGGTTCTTCATCAGGATTTGATAAGTAATACGAGGGTTGTCCGTAAAGTTCATATACTACTTTATTTTTTACACTAAAGCAATACATGCATTAAAACAAATTTAGCCAGCAAATACATACATATCTAACAAACAAATTTACAAAAAACTGTCAGGCTGTGATGAACATTATCATAATAACAGTCCTTACATCCAACATATATACATAATCACGGAGCACTTTTAAACGTCATCAACGTCAAATGAACGTCAGAGTCCATAAAGAAGATGAACATAAACTTCTTTGCAGATTTCGTTTGTTTAGCTTTTACCGGTGTGGGCGAATTCGGTGTTTTCCTTATCATAGAATCCCGTTTTGACTCCGGTTTATGTAGATGAATCCAAGTTTTATCCGTAGTAATAATGTTTGATAGAAACGAATCACCCTCTGGGTCGTATTTCCGTAAGAACTCCAATGACGCGTCTACCAGCTCTTCCATTTCCGTTTTCAAGAGCCGCGGTACCCATCTTGCGCTCACTTTAGACATGTTCTTTTGTCATTATTTAATGTACCAAAGTCCGTTTCAAACCAAGAATGTCACTAATTTCCTTTACAGTGCGGCGTCTACCTTCGTCAAGAACTGTTCTAACGCGTTCTACGTAATTCGGCTCTGCTATTTTCGGGCGTCCGCTTCGTTTCTTATCTAACACATTTTCATCCCCGCTTCTAAATCTGCTGTGCCACTTAAACACAAGTTGCCTTGAACATTTACCGGTCGTATCTGCTTTTGAAATTAACTTCCACGTCTCAGTTGGTGTCATATTAGCATGAACACAAAACTTGATAACACTCCGTTGCTCCGTCCATGAAATTGACGTCATTTTTTTCGAAACAAATGTTAAGCACCCCCAATGCGTCTTACGGTCGTTTACAACTTGTTTATTAACGTATGACGTCATAATTTTTACCAAATGTCATGCAATGATATCAAATAACGTCGCGTAAGTAAAAACGCGTTAGGCATAAAACTTTCATTTTTATTAACTTTTATTTTGAGTAGCTACGGTCATGGAATCAAAGTGCTCCGTAAACCGTCGGTCATGTTACCATGGAAATGGGCGTTTTGCGAATATTATTGTTATCATGTTTATTAATTTAGAGATATGTAGCCAATACATAATTAAGCAAAATACCAAAACAGCTTATTGATATGACTGCTTATAATTATTCTGTAGCCTTGTCTACGAACTTTCCGGACAGCCCTCGTACAATACTTGATCGACTTCTAAGTATTTCCTGAACTCAGCCTTACTAGGATCCCCATGCTTAAGTTGATTTTTGATTTGGACAATTGAAGTATCTTTTTGTTGCTCAAATTGTAAATTTAATCCCTCAATTTCAGCCACAGGTTCCACAAAAGAATCCTGTTTTTCATACTCTTTATTAGCTGATTGTTTAGGATCAATGTCATTAGAATTTATAGCCTCAATCTTTTTGATAGATTCAATTGTCTTCACAGACTTTGCGTTTGTTCCAGAAATTTTGTAAGTATTATCATGTATTTCCGGTTCAATGTCAAAATCAGACTCTGATTGTATCGTTTCAGACTCGGGCGGCCGTGAGAAGAAGTCAGCGATTACATTTGTTTTCCCTGGAAGATGCTCAATCTTACAGTTGTAACCACTAATACACAAGGCCCATAACTGAATTTTCTTATTTTGCATTGGAGAATCTAATAAATGTTGCAGAGGCTTGTGGTCAGTCATGATTTTAAATTCTGCATTATGCAAATAATGATCAAGTTTTTGTAGAGCATAGTGAATACTGAATGCCTCTTTTTCAATTGTGCTCCACCTGCGTTGAGTGTCACTGAGTTTATGTGACAAGAAATAAATTGGTCTTTCATTATTATCATCTGCCTCAGGCAAATCAGTTTTCTGTGTTAAGCAAGCGCCAACATGGGTATCTGAAGCATCTACATACAATATGTAAGGCTTGTTTATATCAGGGTAAGCTAAAGATGGTATTGCAGTTAATTGTTCTTTGATCTTATCAAAACTATCTTGACATTCTTGAGTCCAATTAAAATGTACTTTTTTCCTAGTTAAATTAATCAATGGTTCTGCTATTTGTGAAAATGAGGGTATGAAGCGTCTATAAAAACTTGCTGCACCTATGACTCTACGAACGTCTCTTACATTTTTAGGAATAGGGAGTGACCTAATTGCTTTGACCTTGTTAGGGTTGGGTCTGATGCCATCTTTGTCAATTATAGAACCTAGGTACTCAGTCTCAGACTGTAAGAATTGGCACTTCTTTAACTTAAGCTTTAAATTGTGTTCCCGTAGCCTTTGGAAAACGATATCTATATGGGGCTTATGTTCTTCGAGCGTGGAACTTCTGATTAAGATATCGTTTAAATATGCGACAGCAAAATCTAATCCCTCTAAGACTTGTGCCATAAGTTCCTGGAAGACCACCGGGGCCGCTAAAAGACCAAATGCCATTACGTTAAATTCATGTAATCCCCTAAAAGTGGCAAAGGCGGTCTTTTCTTTGTCTGATTCTTCAATTGGCACCTGCCAGTATGAACTTCGTAAGTCTAGTGATGTAAAGAATTTTGCATCTCCCAAAGTGGCCAAAATATCATCAATAACTGGCAAAGGATATGAACATGGTTTAGTGACCTTATTTAATTTTCTAAAATCTACACAAAACCTCTTGCTATTATCATTTTTCTTGTGAACCAGAACCACTGGGCTAGCATACGCGCTGCGCGAGGGTCTAATTACCTTAGCGTGTAACATTTCATCAATTGCGTCACTCATAATTTTCCTGTCATTTAGAGGTACCCTATAAGGACGTTGTTTTATTGGTTCGTGATCAACTGTGGGTATTTTCATTTTAACTGTATTAGTTTGAGTGAGCTCTGAGTCATTATTTGCAAAAATATCCTGATTTTCTAAGACCAAGCCTTTGACATAATCATAGTGCTCCGGGGGTGTTTTTATCTCGCTTAGATCAATTTTTGATTTTTCGTTTAATGTCTTATCTGATAAATCATTTGTTGTACTTGTGACAGATGCTATGTTATCTTCGCTAATTTGTTCGATTGTTGCTATGGGACACCCTTGTCGTAAACGCATTGTCCTAGTTGTAGTATTTACAATCATGACGGGAAATTGTCTATGTCCCCTTAATTTGAATACTGAATTTGTCACTACTAAGCCCGGTTCGGTACTTAAATAGCCATTTTCGACACTCTTCAATTCGTATATTTTTGATTTTTCAAATTTGCTATTTTTATTTAATTTTCCATTTACAATATGTACACTTTGGGGTTTTATAACTGTGCTTTTCTGAAGCCTAACAACCGAATTTATGTGAATATCCTCTTCTAAAGAGACATACGTATCATGAACCCTGAGGCACCCGAGGTCAAAATACAATCTTACCCCGTTATCTATAAGCCAATCTCTTCCTAAAATTGCTCTTCGATTCATATTTGATACTACATAAAATTTATGCTTAAGTAAAACACCGCCAATTTTGAAAGGAATTTCTACAAACCCTTCTACATTCAATGCATTTCCCCCAACAGACTGCAAGGATATATTGTGATTTCTTTTTAATTGGTATTTCTTTTTAAATAAATTAAAAGTGCGGCGGTTTATTAATGAAACTTCCGCTCCAGAATCTACAAGTGTTCTAATTTTATATTTTCCTACTCTTATACTACATGAATTTGGATTACCTGCTAACGCTATATTATATGTTGACAAACCGTTTTTCCTACCATCGACTTCTTTATGACAGGAATTAATTAGTTTAAAGGTTGAGTTTTGTTTGATCTAGTTCGCGGTGCGCTTCGGCATTCTCGCCATAAGTGTCCTAATTTACCACAATTCCAGCAGTCCATTTTACTTTTCCAATCATTTGGAGTAGATTGTTTGTTTTCTTGAGATTTTTGCCAGTTCATTGTTTGAGTTGTTTCGGCCGAAACGGCTTGAATACTTCTTAAACGTTTTCTGCAATCTTTAATGTTATGTCCTATCTTTTGACAAAATTGACATTTTTGAGGCCTAACATGATCGACTTCTATAGGCTCGGGGGCAGAATTACTTTGTGAATCACTTGACGTGCCAAATCTTAATTTGAATCTTGCTCGTAAATTTTGTTCGTTCTTGGCTGAATTGATAGCGGCTTCTAGCGTATTTGGATTATCACGCATTACCTTCATTTTTAAAGAATTTTCAGCTAATCCATCAATAAAAATGCCTATAACTTGATTTTCTATAATATCTAAATTTGCTTGCTGATTTTGGTCTTGTCTTGGTGCTACATAAGCATCATCTATTAAAGATAATAATCGTTCTGCATACGAAGCTATATTTTCGCCAGGTTTTTGTTTGACATTTCTTAATAAATAGGCCGCATGTTGCGCATCTTGAACTTCTGAGAAACTAGTTGTTAATGCATTTTTTAACGCTACCCATGTACAACCTGCGTTGTCATTAATGAACCTTATTGTAAAATCTGATACGGGTCCTACTGCGGTCTGGTAACAAACCATTTTCTTTCTTTCATCATCTAAGCCTGTTAAAACTGCATATTTTTCAATTGATTTTATCCAATATTTAAATTCTTTAGCATTTCCATCAAATTTAGGTACAACTTGCCCTTGAGTTCCTACTGTGGTGGAAACATTTCTTAATTGAGTTGCCAAATCTTCAAAAACTCGTTCAATATTATTAGCTTCAGCCATTATGTAGAAATTAAATGTAACGAGCAAAAAGAACAATAACCAGTTTGCTAACCTTGCTTTTCGGCGTGACGTATAGTAGATTTCCTCCTCGGTGTTCCGCGACGACCTCTAGAAGTAAGAATCCTGGCATTGGGCGCCAAAATCGCTCTTGTAGCGTAGTAGTTAATAAATCCCAGGTGTATATTAAACGAACACTGATTAAAGTTTCTAAATAGCTTTACTTTCGACTTCTTAATGTTACTAGATCAAATATTTATACTAAAGTTTCTGAACAGTTTTTCCATAAACAATTAACAATAATTTCAGTTTACATATGTCTCGACTGACATAAGTTCCCCTTATAATAATTTAGTAATTTAGAATTCCCCGTGCCAAAAGAGTTCGAATGTGAATTGTCAAAATGCCGTCCTTACAATCCTACAACCTTTTAAGAATATTAAGAAATAAACTTTTAAATTTTAGCGTATATAAATAACCTTTAATATGATGCGGCAAATTATAGATATAATTTCCCCATTACATTACATGGTGGTCTTACATTTCAACTTAGAACGTAGCCGAGCCGTCTATCACACAATGATAAGAGTTTATTCGCACGTAATCCGTAATGTCTATAATCGTGAGAAAATATCAGATCGCATGATTAACAGAGCTTTCTATTGCAAATGTGGAGAGGCTCCAACCGGGACGCACCGGGGCTGTACACAAGGACAATCTGAACTAGTCTCTACGGCTTTCCAATACGGTAATTGATATCAGCACAGATGTAATATAGGGGAAGAATAATGTTTATTATTTCAACTGAAGCTTTCGGAATGTTCTTTTCCTGTTTTTGGCAAAATTACCAATAGAAAAGGGGATACTTGTTATGTGAATATATGGTTAATGGTTTTACAATAATAATAATTGCGGATGATATAAAACTGTTCTGATGGATGTTTCATACAATTCGACAACAGTTCAATAAATTATCAATGAACATAGCTTTTATATGCAAATGCCTCATGATTATTATCGTCTTGAGACAAAATAGATTAGTTATACTTTATGCAAAATAAAAGCTATTGTTCCTCTCTGTAAGTGGTATTCTCAGGAATAATATACACAGGTATAAAGTACACTCAACGAAAATTCGGGTTAAGTTGAAGAAATGCCGCATTAATGTAACAAGAAATATCTTTAATAAAGACAAACGGCGTTGATGGAAATTTTTTATATAAATGAAAGAAAGAAATATAGAGCGGCGAAGCAGACACAGATTAGTAATTTTATTTTACTTGTTATAGCTGTTGACCAACCATCCCTGCCTTCTTAGTATGGCCTTAGGGATTAAGCGACAGAGTCAAGGAAACCCCATACATTCATTGAAAGAGTGTGTCTAAAATGTTGAAGGTGTTGCAACAATTTCGTCTGGTGATAATACGTCGATTAAAGAAGCAATGTCTTACATTAAGTCTTGATCTTCATTTATTCAGTTTCAATAAAATACCTCTTGTAGAGTTAGAAATCAAAATGAATAAATGTCCTTGAAATATATTAAATATAAATAATAACAACTTGTTTCAAGATCGTAATCTACCAACGTGTCCCTCTCGATTATTGAACCCGGGGCCTTCGCTGTTGAGGCAAGTGTGATAACCACTTCACCAAAGGTCTTTGTGTTTCTGGACTTGAAATTAACAATCAGTATAAAAGAACCCAGAAAGGAACCAGTAAGAGCTAGATATATATGCACTTCTCTGTCGCTTTACCCGAACATGTATGTGCCAGGTAAGTACAATACAAAAATTGATACGGTTATCATTAACAACACCTACTAACAACCAATCGAAAAAATCTATTTGGTATTATTTTTCCGCTGCATACTACGTTTTATTTACAACATTTCATTGTCGAAAAACCAGGGCAAAAGTGAGCTTAGACAGCTAACGCCTTAAAAACGGACTCATTTTCATCATTATTTTCATGATTTCATTAATGATATTGTTGCGTGCCGACGATGGTGTAGAATACAAACTCTTCACAATAGCAGACGGACAGACGGACAGCTGATGCTTTCGCAATAATCTCTTTACAAAGGGACGGATAGACGGACGAAGGAACAAAACGTGACTGTATATATACAATGGATCGGACGGACAAATAATGTTTGACTCAGTAGCATAAAATAAAAACTGTTCGGGTGAGGATTCTTTTAAAATACACTAAAATATAATAACTCTAACAGTTTGATGACTTTTATTCACGTAAACCTTAACAAAAATTTGACAAAAAAATAATCAAAGTGAATAAAACAAGTACTGAAGCATTGGCGACCTTTAAACGAAATGACAATTCTTACGAGAATAACAATGTTGGCTTGCTTTTTAATAAATAAAGACCTGTTAATTAATGCTTTTTACAATAAAATACTTGTGCAAAAATAATTTATTTAACTATTAGTGAAATAGCAATAATATACTTTAAGTCTAAATTAAGTCAAATGAATTTTGATAAAAAACTGAGAAGGTGTACCTGACTTAAGAAAATTCGACTACGGAGTGAAGAAATGGTGAATTGCAGCCGCTTTTATAGTACACTTACCGACCGCTTACTAACAAAACCGACAATGTGAGTAAAGTAAGTAGGGGTGCATTAGGGTTTACTAACAAAACGTACAGTTAGTTAAAAGATGACCTACCATAAAATAACAACTGGAATAACCGTTTGATCAA
Source organism: Corbicula japonica (assembly GCA_038501625.1). Taxonomy (NCBI): domain Eukaryota; kingdom Metazoa; phylum Mollusca; class Bivalvia; order Venerida; family Cyrenidae; genus Corbicula; species Corbicula japonica. Next base: position 2,491 of record JAZAYU010000021.1, on the reverse strand, counting down.
TTAAACAACTTTGTTACTTATATAAAATATATAATATAGCCCGGGAGTAAACAATAATGTGCCGAAAAAGGGTTAATAACAATTATTTTAGTTAATGATTGCAAAACATTTCCCCCATTGTATAGCCTCTTACTATCAAGTTTACACATAATAATGACGTCACGACGAAAGCATACGCAATGGCGGACATGAATGTTAATAATCAGCAATATGGACAAATCAAACGCTAATTCTTTACCACAGTGATAATTTGGAAGGAATTAAATGCTTTTAATAAATACAAAAGGTAAATACATGCATTTTGTGTCCAGTGCGAACTATCAGATACGCATATGTAATGCAATAAAACTCAAATACATACATGGGCTTCTTGGCGTCGTGCAAGACATCTCTCCAAGGGGCTCTAGGAGCTTCGCTACTCTTCGGAATCTTAGGCGACTGCCCCACCGGATGGCTGCTTGATGGGAGACTTCAGGGTCTTCATGGCCTTTTCATCCCTTGGTCTGCTCTCCTGTCTCAATGCAAAGTTTGGCGTTAGCGATGACTTGTTCTCCTACGATGTTTGCAGATTTCCGGATCATCTCACCCAAGATGCTAGTGAGCAGGTTGACTTGGTCGAGGATGAAGAGCTGCTCGAACTGGATGAGCTAGAATCAGATTCCGTGTCACGGTAACGCTTTAAACTTTGTCACACCCCCCGCTGCGTACTCCTGGACTGGTGCCCACCTGCTGCGTGACTTTGGTCTTGGTTGCACTCTTCTCAGAACGTTTGGCGATGTCAACTGCCCCGTTATTTTTGTTCGCAGTTTCTTTTCCTACCTCGGGAGCACATTGCTTCTTAATACTGAGGTTGAGCGGCGCCAGATCTAGCTCCAGGTTGCCACCCTGTGTCTCCAGATTGGTACCCTGTTGCGTTTCAATGACAATCCTGCTGTCCTGTACATGTTTATCAAATGTTGATGAAGAGCATCTTCCCGTCCTTGGTATAGTGGGACTACCATTGCTTGGTACTGAGCTGTTAAGCGGAAAAGCCGTTTCCTGGAGGTCCGCAGTGTCCGCGTCTACCTCCGGGGCTTCCATAAGAAGCGCCTTTCTTAGAATGTCCGTACTTTTCTCCTCCTTCCTCTTCCCTAGCTACCATGCTTCGCTAGCCTCCCATGAAAGTACCTCCGTGTCCTTTTCCTCAATAAAATAGGGGTCATCACTTACAATAAGGTAGGGTGTGGAGTCTGTCACACCCTTCTTCAACATTACGTTACGGTGCCGGATGTATGTCTTAACGTGCTGCTCCAAGGCTTCGTAGGATTTACACCAAAATAAGCATAGTTTGCACCAGTACGGGTGTGACTCATTCGGTATGTGGAGTTTATTTATGTTTCCCTCAAGCCGAGACTAGGAGTTTACTTCAGTCTTTCCTTTTTAAGGCACTGTACGCTCTCCCTCTGGAGTGGCTTCTACTCTCCTGATATCTTATAAATACATGTTAAAACCACTTAGTTACCTTTATGCCAATTTTGGTTTCAGTTCTCCAACGTTCATGTTACCCTACGTTCTTCCATTGTGAACATAATTGTAACTTACCCCAAGCTTTCTCAGCAAAGCAGTAGGCAAAATAACCGTAATTAATACCGGGTAGTGCGATTCTAGGAAAACAACCGAAGCTGTAAACTTCGCGGTACCGCTAGATAGCGCCCGCTGTGTATTATTAGACATAAGCTCTTTTTATTGTTCTTCTAGCCTTCTTTACCCAAGCAGGAACGTTCAGGCCCATATACCGCTTTAACTTATGGTGGACCAATTTTTCGGTACTGTACTGTCTAACCTTATGAGATAATTCATGATAGACCTTTTTTCTGTTACCATATATGGACCCTCAAACTTCTTTTCTAACTTAGTTGTAACCCCAACTTTTCTTGTTTCGTGCAGCAACCACACCAGGTCCCCTGGCACATAACTATTGAGTGTTGAATTGACGTCGTACCTGATTTTGCTTCTCTGGGCACTTTCGCCTAGACACTTGCGGGCTAGTGTGTGGGCATGCAACATCCGATTCTTCAGCGTCAGTTCGTGATCAACGCTATTTAAGGGCTCATCTTCAGATGTCATAGGTGAGTGGTAGACTTAATCTCCTGGGAGTCTGATCTCACGACCGATGGTCATCAGGTTGGAGCTCAGTCTAGTTGCCTCGTGTGAGTTGCTCTGTACGCCGCTGCAAGACAACCCAGATGTTCACGTCCCAATTCTCCTGTTCGTTGGTCAGGTATGCCTTTATCATCTGCAGTAGGGTCCTGTTAAAACGCTCCGTCACTCCATTTCCTTTCGGTTTCCTGTGGCTGCACCGTGTTTTGCGAACTTCTAATATACTGCACAAATTGCGAAATACCTTGGTCGGTATGTATGTTGAGTCGGGCTCCTAATCGCGCTATGACGTCATTGACTATTCATGTTGCGCAATCCTCAGCAAATTGTTTGGGCACGAGAATAACCTCTA